>SNVD02010309.1:0-473899 GCA_013180625.2 Boswellia sacra | reverse complement strand
AACTAAACTGAACAGAATCAAAGAAAAATTAAAACACACAAATGCTTCAACTTGCAAATAGGCCTCAAAGATTGTACTTAATTACAACCCAAGGAAAACTTCAATATAATGCACTTGATCAAGAATTTCATCTCAAGGATTAGTTTCGCTTCACTTCAATTCCTCAAGTGTGTGTGTGTAGAGCCATTCTCACCTACTCACTTGTAACCCGGATGAGTTTATGCATAAAAATGAATCATATTTAATATTGAAGATGTGTGTATAAATGAACTCCATAGGCTTGCTTTTCAGGTCACTCTCCACTAATGTATACATGCACAACACCAAGGATCAAGTAGGACTTTATTAAGCTTGTAACGTTTGGCTTGGGTGAAGTATGATAAAGGATAATAATTTGGCTCAAATCACCCACAAACACATAAATCATTCAAGACTATGTAGAGTTCAACCCTATAACACAACTTCATTTCAATTCACTAGGTTACTCCCCCAAACTTATTTAGAACACTCAATCTTTTTTTTTTTTTTTGCACAAAACAAAAGAAAACTACACCCCCACACTTTTGTTGTTTCATTCTTTTTAAGAACACTTAAGGGTATAGATCTCTTATTCTTCTTCTTTTTTTCTTTTTTCTTCTTCTTTTTTTTTTTTATTACACTTCCCTTCCCCCACACTTAAACAACACATTGTCCTCAATGTGTAAGTACGTGGACGATAAGTACAGATTGGTTTTTTTTTCTGTTTTTCTTTTTTTTTTTAACACAATAGAACTCACTTGTATTGCTCATGACACATCCCAACCCCCTCTAACTTCCCAAAACCAGAACATAGCTCAAAATTTAATTGTGAACGATCTACATGCTCATAGGTAAGGGATAAACTGTTTGGAACAAATTCATTTGAGGTTAGGAAATCTTTTAGTAAGTTAACAAAGAAAAAGGCTTACAAAGGCTCAAAGGTGTAACTAGGGATCAATTTCAGTCAAGGTTGGCTATTAAGGCTCAAACGGTCCAAAGATGGCCTAAATCATTTCCCCAATGTTGCACAGCCTAGGATTTCGCCTCGATGACCATCAAACAAGTTTTAGAATTCATTGAAATCTAAAGAAACATTTAAATTACATAAACTTTCTCTAAGTGAACAAATAACTCAGTGATAATAGCTCAGTGCTCAATGTTGCGCAAGGAATCAAAGGTAAAGCAAAACCAATAAACATTTCAAGCACACGGATCCATGCATCATTTATCATTTTCCAAGAGTTATTCTTAATTCAATCATTATCTTATCATCGTCCCACAAAATGCAAGAATAGAGGTACGTGGCGTTGTTACACCTGAGTCAAGATTGTATATTTCAACAATCCTTAGGACCAGTAGCCACAGACTTAAGGTTTCCAGCCTATATACCTTTATTATGAAGAACAAAACAAGAAACAAGACACTTCAAACAACATGAAATAAACAAACTACAAAATTATTAAGGAAGAATGCGTTTCAAGGGTTAAGGAAACCCCATATTCTGCCATTCTCAGGTTTTTCCACAATTTTTTTAATCGAAACTGATAAAGACAAAAAAAACACATAACAACTTCTAAATTACATAAAACTAAACTTACTCATAAAATAACAAAGTCCAACAAGCCAGCAAACAAAAACAAGTCAGTTAGAATGGGTCTAAAAAGTTAGAAGTTAGCCTCCTTATTCAGCCATTATGGATTGAAGAGATCCAGAATGCGTTTCAAGAGAACTTGAACTTTTTAAGCCACCACTCTAAAAAACGAGATTAGAAAATATTACCTGGGACGAAAGAAATAACCTGAAAAAGCTCAAAAGAAATAACATGAAAACTCTCAAATAAACACAATAACAAGAAAGCAAACAAAAACAAAGCAAACTAGGAGATAGAGATTACAGATGGAGCGTTAAATCCAGTTTACGCCTCTTATTGCCTTCTCCAAACCAATCTATCTGAGCCATTGTTGAATCAGGTGAATAGACGAATTCTTGTAATTTGTCAATTAACTCCCCTGCAGTTGAAGCTGTAACCAGGATTTGCCTCGCTGACTGTGAGATGAAGTTTTTTTCTACTGCTTGATCAAGAAAAGACAACAAACCATCAAAAAATTATTGACATTTAACAAACCAATGGGTTTTTTATGGATGTTTAGCTGTGCCCAAGAGGTGATTTGAATTATCTCCTCTAATGTGCCATAACCACCGGGTAAAGCTATAAATGCATCGGACTTAACAATCATATGTGCAATACGCTCATGCATTCTAGAGACTTGTAACTCTTCCCCGATTGTGTTGCCTACGATATCTCGCACAGCTAATGGTTTAGGGATAATGCCGAGAACTTTACTTCCTCCCCAGGATGCAGCTGTCGACACACACCCCATTAACCCAAGACTACCCCCTCCCTAAATCAAATGAATACCCCTCGCAGCTAATGTCCTACCAAGATCAAGAGCTGCTGTTGTAAACTCTCCATCTTTACCAAATTGCGATCCACAAAATACACATATATTTTGGAATCGCTGAATTGGTGTTTTCTCCATTTCTACAAGTGCTCTAAACTTGTGTAAGACAATGATGCACGTTAGGTATTATGCAATTCAAGTGCAAGAGAGGTTATAAAATGACATTTGAAAATATACAAAATGGATGTATACACACGTAAAACTCTCAAATTTGACACATGGGCACATAATTTCGGTGAGGGATGCTCGATGCAGATTTATCACCCCAAGATTTGAAAAAAATGAGATATGCTTTCGGCGGGGTTTGACAAAACCTACACACTTGTCTCCCACGTGAAGCATGGAAAATGGACATACACTTTCTGCGGGGTTTGACAAAACTGCCACACTTGTCTCCCACGTGTACTTATGCCATAGGGTAGTCATATGGTTTGTCAAAAAGAAAACTCGAAATTGAAACAAACAACAAAGGCAGAAAAAACAACATTGATAATCAGATCAAACGAAACAAGAAAGAAATAAAATCCGACAACAACTACACACATTCAAATATACAAGTAGTTGTGATTGTGGCTCACATCTTCCTCTGGTTTTACGTCCAGTAACGGCTGAAACGCCTTCTATGAGTCGGGGATTTGCTTCCCATCCAGTTTCTTATAAACTGGCAAACAGGGTCGTTTTTAGTCAGATTCCCTAGACTATAACACTGCAATTCATCACGATATTGTGTCCACAGATTAAGTAATTCACGCTGAACAAGTCCACAAGAATGTGACTCGAGAGTTAACAAAACATTATCCAGTGACTCATTACTCAAACCATTCTTAATAAACGAAAGTTTATCTTCTCTGTTCCTAGACACAAACCTAATGAATGACAAGTCTGGTTACAATTCCATCTAGCACATTTACAACATACTTGTAACCTTTTCGCTCTTCGCCTCTTGGCGTAGTAACTCTTTCCTAGACCAGGCATGAATTTTGCGAGATTAATGTCAGGCTCACCGGACAATCTCACCTTGGCTTCAATAAGCCACCGGATATCCGCAAGCACATTTAGGAGCATCAATGCCCAAAGTCTAGTCATCCGTACTTTATAAATTTTAAACACAGCATTTTGAGAAAGTGAAGGGAAATATTTACGAAGGTTCGATAGAAAGATATCAGCATCCATTGAAGAGAAGAAAAGGAGAGATATTACCGATAATGCGATTGAATTTGTTCTTCTCCCAGATATGCACGTTTCAAACCTTCTGGCAATGGCTTCAACTCCCGTTTGAATGTTTCCTCAAGCTGTTGCACAACTGAACTCGAAGCACGGAATAATCAAATTAAACACAAGAAAAGAAAAGAAAATAGAGACACATAAAAGAAATAAACACACAAGAGCAAATGAAAGTCAAAAACAAACAACAAAGCAAATGAGACAAATGGCAAAGAGAGATAAAACCTGATCAATTATAATAGCCCATGATAGGAATCTCCTCGAAACACAAAAATTGATCAATACTACCTTCTTTTCTTTGTCTCTTTTTATTTATATTTCAAAAACATTGGGTTGCCTCCCAATAAGCGCTTGGTTTAACGTCCTCAGCCTGACGTTATCTGCCCTCACCCATCAAGATAATTTGGCTCGTAGAGAGGTGCATCACTAATTCTCATAGTAAGGCTTCAACCTGTGCCCATTCACCTTGAATACTTTATCCGTTTTTAAGCTCTTGATTTCCACTGCACAATGGGGAAAAACATTAGTAATAACAAAAGGTCCAACCCATCGAGATCGTAATTTACCTGGAAATAACTTGAGGCGAGAATGAAATAAAAGAACTTTCTGTCCCACTTCAAAATTCTTCCTGGAGATCATTTTATTATGAAATGCCTTAGTTTTCTCCTTGTAATTCTGGAATTCTCATAGGCATCATTTCTAAGTTCTTCCAATTCTTGCAGTTGAAGCTTCCTTTGTTCTCCAGTAGCATCCATCTCCATGTTACAAAGCTTTACTGCCCACCATGCTTTGTGTTCGAGCTCTACTGGAAGGTGACATGGCTTACCATAGACTAACCTATACGGAGACATCCCAATAGGTGTCTTGTAAGCAGTTCTGTAGGCCCAAAGTGTATCATTCAATCTTAGGCTCCAATCTTTTCTGTTTGGATTCACTGTCTTCTCGAGAATGGACTTGACTTCCCGATTTGAAACTTCAACTTGACCACTAGTTTGTGGATAATATGTAGTAGACGCCTTATGAGTGATGTTGTATTTCTTGAGCAAGGCTTCAAATGATCGGTTGCAGAAATGTGTCCCTCTATCGCTAATCATGGCTCTTGGTGTTCCAAATCTCGCAAAAATGTTAGATTTCACAAAATCTACAACAACTATCCTTTGACAACGGTCACAAGCTTTGCAAAGAGATATGCATCTTTAAATAATGATGGCCAGTAGAATCCACAATCAAGAACTTTCAGGGCTGTTCTTTTTGGTCCAAAGTGACCGCCACATGCATAAGAATGACAGAAGGTCAAAATTGAATTAAATTCAGATTCAGAAACACACCTTCTTATCACTTGGTCAGAACAATGCTTCCATAAGTACGGATCATCCCATATGTAATACTTGGCAATGTTCTTGATCTTGTCTCTTTGAGCTCGAGTCAAGTCATGTGGTAGCTTCTTTGGTAACTAAGTAATTGACAATATCTGCATACCAAGGGGCTACTACATTTAGAGACAACAATTGTTCATCCGGAAAACTTTCTTGTAATGGCAGTGCATTCTTATCATGGATAATGCGACTGAGATGGTCTGCAACTAAGTTTTCACTTCCCTTCTTATCTTTGATCTCCAAGTCAAATTCCTGTAAAAGAAGTATCCACCTGATAAGCCTTGGTTTAGCATCTTTCTTTGTGAGCAAGTACCTCAAAGCTGCATGATCAGAATAAACAGTTACTTTAGTACCAATCAAATAAGATCGAAACTTTTCTAAAGCAAAAATAACCGCTAGCAGCTCTTTCTCAGTGGTAGAATAATTAAGTTGAGCATAATTTAAAGTCCAAGATGCGTAGTAAATGGCATATGGAATTTTACCAATTCGTTGACCCAAAACGGCACCCACAGCATAGTCACTTGCATCGCACATGATCTCGAATGGATAATCCCAATTTGGAGATTGGATTATTGGAGCCGAAGTCAAGAGTTCCTTCAGTTTCTCAAATGCCTCTTTGCATTTCTCATCAAATTCAAAGGCCACATCATTCTGTAATAATCTGCATAGGGGCAATGCTATCTTCGAGAAATCTTTGATGAATCTACGATAAAAACCTGCATGACCAAGAAACGAATGAATATCCCGCACACTTGTGGGAGGTGGTAAGGAACATATAAGATCTATCTTGGATTTATCCACCTCTATACCCTTAGCAGAAATAACATGTCCCAAAACTATACCCTGATCTACCATAAAATGACATTTCTCCCAATTCAGAACAAGGTTAGTTTCTATACATCTTTGAAGTATAAGGGTAAGGTTGTCAAGGCATTTATCAAAAGAATCACCAAAAACACTAAAGTCATCCATAAATACCTCAATGATGTTCTCAACATAATCAGAGAAAATACTTACCATACACCTTTGGAAAGTGGCAGGGGCATTGCAAAGACCGAATGGCATGCGTCGATAGGCAAATGTACCGAATGGGCATGTGAATGTAGTTTTCTCTTGATCCTCAGGGGCAATGACAATCTGATTATATCCTGAATAGCCATCAAGAAAACAATAGTGAGAATGACCTGCTAACCTCTCCAGCATTTGATCAATGAATGGCAAAGGAAAGTGATCCTTGCGAGTTGCAGAATTGAGCTTTCGATAATCAATACAAACTCGCCACCCGGTTTGGATACGAGTGGGAACTAGCTCATTATTGTCATTCTTAACCACCGTAACACCAGATTTCTTCGGAACAACTTGGACTAGACTCACCCACTTGCTGTCCGAAATTGGATAAATCACACCCACATCTAACAATTTCAGGATTTCTTTCTTGACAACTTCTATCATTGGAGGATTCAACCTCCGCTGTGCTTCTCGAGTGGGCTTGGATCCTTCTTCTAATAAGATACGGTGCATGCATATGGCTGGGCTAATACCTTTGATGTCAGCGATTGTCCACCCAATGGCTGTTTTGTGATCTCGAAGCACTCGGTTTCTCTTCTTGTAATGGTGCAAGACCCTTTGCTATTATGACTGGTAAAGTATCTTTCTCACCAAGGAATACATGCTTCAAATGTTCTGGAAGAGGCTTAAGCTCCAAGGCAGGTGCTTTCATCACAGAAGGTAGAAGTTTCTCATTAGATAAAGGCAATTCAATGTACGAAACATCATACCTGTTTGTGGTGATAGCTATAGTCTCATCCAAGCTTGCCACAGCTTCCTCCACTTCTTTAGACACTTGTATCAACTTTCTCGATTCTCTGGAATTTTCTGTCCCTATGTGCTCACTAATGGCTACTTCCAATGCATCCTTGCGAGTTAACTCAAAAAGTTGTTGTGCCAAAGAATCAATAACATCCACTGCAAAAACAGAATGCAAGTCACTAGGTACCTCATTGCCTCAAAAATATTGAAACGAATCACCTCACCATCAAACTCCATGGTGAGAGTGCCATCATGAACATCAATCTTAGTTCGGGCAGTTTTCAAGAATGGTCTCCCCAAAAGAATCGGTGTTGGATTGGGAGATGTCTCATCCTCCATTTCAAGAACATAAAAGTCTACTGGAAATACCAATTGATTCACCTGCACAAGCACATCTTCCACACTCCCTTGGGATATGCATTAGAACGATCAGCAAGTTGAATGATAATACCAGTTTTCGCAAGGGGTACAAGATTCAAGAAAGCATAAATAGAACATGGCATGACATTAATAGATGCTCTTAAATCTAACATAGCTCTTTCAAACTTGGTATTACCAATGGTGCATGGAATGGTGAACGTACCTGGATCTTTGCATTTCGGAGGAATTTTTCTTTGCAATACAGCTGAAACATTTTTCCGCACACTTACTTTCTTATTTCCTTTCAACTTTCTCTTGTTGGTGTATAACTCCTTGAGAAATTTTGCATAACGAGGTACTTGCTTAATAGCATCCAGAAGTGGTATATTTACCTCGATCTGGCGAAAAGTTTCTAGGATTTCCTGCTCTTGTTCCTCCTTCTTTGATTTTGCAAATCTGCTAGGAAAAGGTGGAGGAGTAACATATGAAGGAATATGGGTTTTAGGATTTACCTTAGAAGATGATGTTTTATTCATGGTGGGAGTGGTATCATCCCCTTCATCAGCCCGTGATTTCTTTGGTGGAATCTCTAATTGCTTCCCACTTCTCAAAGTTATAGCACTAGCATTCTCTCTTGGATTGATCACCGGCTGAGAAGGTAATTTTCCTGAGCTTTGACTTTCAAATTTGCTCATGTTAGTGGCTAATTGTCCCATTTGATTTTCCAGGTTTTGGATACTTGCCTTAGTTTCCTGCTGAAATTGCATTGTGTTAGTAGCAAGTGCTTTAACAATATCCTGAAGAGACATACCTGAATTTTGTGGAGCTGGTTGTGGTGCTGGTTGTGGTTGTGCTTGAAATGGTTGCTGCGCCCTTGGTTGATTGAAACCTGGTGGTTGATTTGGTATGGCATTTGGGACAATTGGTTGACGATTTGCATATCTTAAATTAGGGTGATCTCTCCATCCAGCATTGTAAGTATTGGAGAAAGGGTCATACCTTTGCCTTGGTTGTTATGGAAATCCACCTATGGCATTGGCTTGTTCTGTATCTCCTTCTTGTAAAGTTGGACACATGTCGGTTGGATGGTCCATGGCAGAACATACTCCACATGCATAAGATTGCTGCATATGTCCTACAGCCATTTTTTTTACAAGAGAGGTAAGTTCACAAAGTTTTTGTTCAATGTTTGAGGTACTTACCTCATTTACTCTTTTTGGTAGTTGTGGCTCAAATTGACTGCTGAATTGTTGGGAGTTCGCTGCCATGTCACTAATCAAACGTCTTGCAACGTTTTGTGTTTTATTAACTAGTGCTCCACCACTAGCAGCATCAATGATACTCCTTTCCATTGGTAAGAGACCCTCATAGAAATATTGAATTAGGAGTCCATCACTAATTTGGTGATTTGGACAGCTAGCACATAACCTTTTAAATCTCTCCCAATATTCATGAAGTGATTCTCCATTGTGTTGTCGAATGCCACTAATATCTTTTCTAATATTTGTAACTTTTGAGGCTGGAAAGTATTTCTCCAAAAAGAGTTTACTCATCTCATTCAAAGTGGTAATGGTACCTGGTGGTAGGTAGTATAGCCAATCTTTTGCCGAATCTGCTAATGAGAATGGGAAAGCTCTCAATTTAATTTGCTCTTCAGAAACGCCGGCTGGCTTCATACTTGAGCATACCACATGAAATTCTTTGAGGTGTTTGTTTGGATCCTCTCCTGCAAAACCATGAAATGTAGGCAAGAGATGAATAAGTCTAGATTTAAGTTCAAAATCTATCTCAAAATTGGTGCTTATGCATAGCGGTTGTTGATCAATAATTGAAGCCGCTAACTCATTAAGAGTCTGATCGTTTTCCATCGCCATTGCTTCTGATTCAGATTTGATTGAACTACAAGAAGATGGGAGGGAAGTATGTCATGCAAGGTCAAATTCTGGAGGTGGAGTTGAAATTGACCGATTTAGCCTTAAATTCGAGGATTGGAGAAACTCCTTAATTCTCTGAAGTCGTTGATCCGCTTCTCCCTCGGACATAAAAGCCTAAACACAAACAATCAGGAAATAACAATCAATAATCAGTAGTAAAAACAGAACAGCAAATTGATTAGAAAATCAATCCCCGGCAACGGCGCCAAAACTTGATGCGTTCGAAACTAGCAAGTATACTAGTCGCACAAGTAATAAAGTGATAAGTAAGATATCGTTCCCACGAGGATTGATCTAATTGAATTTGTTATTTCCAGCAACAATAAACTAAACAGGGGGGGATTTTTGTTGAATGCTTTACTAAATGAAATAAGAATGCAAGTAAAGAATAACAAAACAGAAAGTAAATTTGAATAAAAAATCAATGGGAGAAAGCTGGTTAAGGGATCCTTCTCTAACACAAGATATGGATTTGCGAATTAATTGTAGAATTGTCATCTAATTACAGCATTGAAGTTATCAACCGTAGATAATAACAAGCTCTATTACCCCAATCTTTCCTTACTTTGTTGTTAAATAAACAAGCTCTTTATTTAATCTCTATCCATTAAACAACCTAGAACAAGCTCTCTAAGTTTAATTCAACGGAAGCATTACGATAAGAAAGATAGGTTGATCTAAGCAATAATCACACAGGTTTGGATTATTTAACCTAGGTTGTATTTTCCAATTGGAATCTCTGATCACAATTTTGCTACTAATGATTCAAAATTCATGACAATTACGGATCAAGATTTCTAATCTAGCAATAGACAATAACATATTATATTCAGTTGGCCATTCCAAATACAATCAGTAAGCAATCATAAGCATTAGATATGGGAAAATACAAGCAACTTCAATTAGAGAATTGGATAACAATTCCTTGCACAATCAACTCACAAAATCCATATCAAGGGCTTTGAAATTACCCTCAACCAATTCAGATTCAGTTACACATGTTCAAAAACGTAGTCAATACAATACAATACAAAAACATTCCAGAAAATGAAAGGGAAAGGAAGAAACTTAGCAAATCCTTTGCAAATCTCCCTAGATTTGTAGTTCTTCCTCTTTCCAAGCTTTCTTTCTCCTTCAAGAACTCCAAAAGATGAGAGAATTCTAGAGCTGCAGCCTCCAAGTCGTTTCCCCCTCTTCAAGTCATGAAAATAAAACCCTAAAATGTGTTTAAATACTCTGCTACAGTAACCTGCTATAGTGTCCCGTATTATACATGCTACAATGATTTGTGGAATTACATTTCTATACTTCTCACACTGTTTTGATTACAACTTTTGGTACACTGAATGGATTTATAAACCGTAAATTTCTCAAAAAAATAGACTTCGAGAGTTTTCCAACGGTATATAATATGTTATCGGGTTCATTGTATCAATACAATTAAATCCGAGAAGATGGTTGACTAGCAGAGGTGAAAATGAAGGGTTTTACTCCATTTTTGTGCAAGTTGCTCCAAAACTCCTACAAATATCAAAATCACATAAAAACATAAAAATACCAAGGAATATAGCAAAGAAACATGCACGAATTGATATGAAAATGATATATAAATGGACACTTATCAGTGCTGCTCTTTTTTCTTATTATTCCCTATCAACTTTGAGAGAATTTGTTCATGTTTGTATGTTCTAGATCTTTTGTTACATCCCCATGCCCAATGATGGTTTCACCGCCCTAACCCTTTAGGTTTTAAAAACAATTTATTAGATTGAATAGAGCAAAATTTGATTCCTATATGAATATGTCTGCGAATTGTCCTTGAGATATATAAATGTAGCCCTTCTTCTGTAACTAATTCTTTAATTGCCTTTACCACCCTGGATCAAGCTCATCAACAGGTTAATCCATCTTAAAGAGATAACTGATTTTGTGGGGATGGGTTTTCATGAAGAAATTGTTTCCAAAGCTATTCTTGAAAATGTTATTGCTTCTATCTGTCTTTTTAAACAATACGTTTTTATTTCAAGAGCTTTTACCTCTAAAATTGCTTGATTATTATTTAGGAGAGAAAAATGCATATTTAATACTTAAAACTCTCCTCAAAGAGTCGGTGAGATAATCTGCACTTCATTCTATGCTATGAAATGCTTATAACTTGATGAAATACTAAAAATATGTCTCTTGTACTGAAAATGCTACTAATGCTGCCTTATTCAATTTTTTATTTTGTTCATTTTCATATTCACCATCAATAAATTATTCCCTTGTGACTTAGATTCTACTCTTGTTTTATTTTTAGTATTTTTTGTAGTGATTACAAGCTTAATTTTTTAACATTTAATATCTCCTTTTATTATTTTAATTTTTCTGCTCACGTAACTATTCTGGCTGTGGTTGCCATTAGCTATTTTAAATATAAATGCCTTCCGTGTGCTTTGCCCTTTTTTATTATTTTTCTTAATGCCGACACTTCTTTTCACGTTACTTTGTGTGACTTGTGTAAAAATGTCAAAAATATTAGATATTCACTTTCCAATTCTTAGAAGAAATCCTTTACTTTTCAAATAACATGACAGAGAAATTTGTTAAAAGTTCTTCAATTCCAAATAATAATTGCTTCTTGTATTATGTGCAAGTATAGTCAACAAATTGTATAGTGAAGAAATTGCATAATTTTTTACTCTTTCTTTTGGAGTCAGCAAAGTAAATGTGGAAACAACTTTCAGCGTATAAAACCAGGATTTGCATGTTGGTTAATTGTGTTATGTATTATTTGTTAGGCTGTGTACAGAGAATTTTATGCTGAAAGACTTTGTTTAGTTGGAAATTAATAAGCGAGAGGAAAGTTGCAAGATCTTCAGAGCAAAAGCAATTTGTAAAAGAGAACCTAAGAAGTTTAAAGGAAAGATGATATAAGGCAACTTGTCAACTGACTTTTGGTTTGCTTACCAAAAAGGTTAGAAATAAAGTAGTAACTTGAAAGAAAACTTATAAGTGGTTATTTTTAAATAAATTAACAAAATATTATGAGAATATGAGAAAAGGTCTTTAGTCTTCTAAATAAATTAACAAAATATGAGATATATTATTTTTAAATGGGTTTAAGCTTCCTAATTGTGTCTATAAAATATTAAATTAGTTTAGATATGTTACCATGCATGACTATTACTATCACTTCCCTTTTAAAATATAGGAAGACATTGAGATAATACATTCTCTTGGAGTAAAGTTACATCGATTATCAATTTCGTGGGCAAGAGATGTCCTTAAAAGCAATAAATTGCATGGTGATTAATATATTCTAAATCATCATTCAACTATTTGATACTAATGTTCTTGAGTTATAACAGAAGGAAGGTTGCGACTAAGTTTTATAATAACATCATAGACAATCTTTTGCTCAAAGGTAAGATCTATTTCAAGACTAAATTACTAAAAACATTTGCTTTTCCCATTTTAGAGTTGAAGAGAAATGAATGCATAATGCAAGAATTGAGCCTTTTGTGACCATTCATTATCATGACTTACCATAAGAATTCAAAGACAGGTAAGGGTCTTTTCTTAGTCAGGTATTATACGGTGCTTCTCTGTTCTTATTTTGTAATATCCACCTATGCCATCAAATTAGCTAGATAATTTGTGAATCTACTACATTTTTAAAGGTTTCTCTTTAATTTGCACTAGTTGGTTGCTTGCAGTTTACAATAGAATTTTAGACAATTCAGGTGTTGCATTAGGATTTGAAAGGCAAGTAAGCACTATATCTACAGTTTTGTCTTGTTTTTTATAGCTTAAAGAATACTAATTATTGTATATAGTTCAATTTCATAACATAACTACATTTATCATATTTATTTCATAGCTCACTGTTTACAATTACCATGGAGGTCCTTGTTATCAATGCCTCTTTCCGTAATGTGATGTATTTTTATATGTTGAGGGAAATAGCATTATAATTTCTAATGAATTAGGAATACAATATCCTTATAAAATGGGCTTTCAGATTCAAGAAAATAAAGCCATCCAAGGTAATTGGAACCGCTATTTAGAGAGAGAAAGATACTGTTATAGTCAATTAAGGTATTGTTAAGGGTCTTCAAGCCATTGATTTATTGCAAAAGTGCATGATAGTTATTTTCAGAATTTTCAACATCTAAAAATTGCAATTCAAATAATAGTTCCTGAAGAGAAGCAATTTAATAATTGAAATTAAATTTGAGAATTTCCTATGATTATTAAAGATTACAAAATTAATTAGTCATCTCTAAGATCAAGAACTACACTAGTAAACCAATTTATTTATTTGTTTTTTTAAGGAATGGAATCTAAAGGAAAGATGGAGTTGGCAGCTTCTGTAGTAGAAAATAGTAAGATTAAATCAAAGAACTTCAAGACTAAGAAGCAGTAGCAACAACAAGGGTCAGTTAATTCTCTCTCTTATTTTTATTATTTGGTCTTGATGGTCAAAATTAATAAAAAAAGGAAGCTATAAGATTCAATATCCTTGTCTTGCTACTACTATGATCCATTTCTTTGGAAATGCAAATGAAATGATAAGGTTGAATCGAATTGAAGAAGTTGAAATAAATTAATTATATTAATCTAATGTTTGTTCTCCTTGTTGGGGTTCAAATGCTTTTTTTTTAATGACCTTAAAGTTTGCCCACAATAATGTGATTTTCTCAAGCTTATTACTAAGCACATAGATAAAGATTGATTTCCATCCACCTGATGAAAATAGAGCGTGATGGATTCATTTTTTCTACTTTATATTTTGCCAACATGTGTGCATTCCTGCAAATGTGTTTATTCCTCTGACTTGTAAGTCTGTTGTTTATGTGTTCTTTCCACACCTTTCATGTTTAATTATTTGGGTCTTTGAGTTCCCCTTAATCTCTTTTACTTTTTATTTGAGCTATTAATAACAATATCTCTTATATTCTTGTTTGCAAATGTGTTTATTCCTAATGGTGTGTGATTATAATTTGCATCAGTATTGGGGCACAATTTGATTTTATTATCTTTTTGATAACATAATTAAATTATCTAGACTGGTTTCTTTAATTATTTTTGCAAATCTATTGCCAATTCATACCAGCTAATCATGCAAGTTTTTTCAAATAAAGAGCTAGCTAGTAATTGTTGGGCCTGCCCTTAACCATGAAAAAATGGCCTATATAAAGGACCCAAAGTCCCAGAGTCATTTTAAGAACAAAATGTCTCTTATTCACACTTTAATCACTCTCTTTCCCTACTATGAATTTAACTCATTCAATGCAGCAAAGTTGGAACCTACTCACACAAATGTTACCAAGACCAAATAATCTTTTGGTGATAACAAATGCAAAGCCACTTGTTCTTGTATTGATGTGGAGCACAGAAGCTAGAGGAGGCTATTTGATTCATGCTCAGTTATCTACTTTCACTTGTTGAAATCTTATTCTTTTGTGAATTTTTTGCATTGCCTATGTCTATATCTCTGGTATTATTGAAGTGAAAGAATGAATGAATGAATGGAACGTTATTCATAAATTCTGAATTATATAGATAAGATGTTCAATAAAATTCTATTTAGAGTTGTACGAAATTAAGATTAACAGGTACCAATCTTAGACTTGAAGTTTTAACTAAGATCTTATTAAGTTTTAATCTTTAAAACTTCCAACTAACTCCCATGTAGAAGATAGTCTCATTCCCCAATATTGATGTACTAAAATCCTTAATATATATTTTTAATTTGTAAATTATTATTCAGTATTTCCAAGTGTCAGATGTGGTTTGGAAATGGCTATCCTTAATGCTATAGCAGGGAGGCATGGTTCTAGCTTCTTAAACATACTCTACTCGGATACTGAAACAGATGGAGTATCTAAAGAGTCATCAAGTATTAAAATTTGTGCTCTTGTTGACTCTACTGGTACTCCTGCAGAAGTTGCTAATATCGCAAAAACTCTTGTTGGGGAAGGATTCACTGCCATCAAGCTTAAAGTACGACAATCTTAACAAAGCTATAGTTCTTAAATTAGAAAAGTCTCTGTGAGGTTTCTTCCGATAGTTTACATTCCTATAATTTTTTTTCTTTTTTCATTTGTATTTATGGTAAATCAACACTTGTGATGTCAAAATAAATCATTATTTACAATAGGTTGCACGTCGGGCAGAACCTCTTGAAGATGTTGCATTTATACAAGAAGTAAGAGAGGAAGTAGGTTACCAGATTGATCTCCGTATGGATGCCAATCGTAACTGGACCTATGAAGAAGCTCTTGAATTTGGCTCTTTGGTTCAAAGTTGTGACCTACAGTATAATGAGGTATAACCTTGTGGAACTATTAAAATTTATTGTTCTAAACATTATTACTTTTAAAGGATCAACGATTGTAGGTAATCTCTACTGGATTAATTGCAAAACACTTCAATAACCTTTCTGTTTAAAGTTGCAGTAGGCATATGTCCCTTAGTATTGACAATTTAACTGTAGGTTTTCTTTCTTTCAACATCTCTTTGGTTTAGGTCTATTGAACTTATCATAGAATTTGCATATAACTTCTTGTTTGGTGAATTTTTCCCTTCGGGAGTAACGTTCATAAATTTCAAGAACCTATTCATGATGAAGATGATATTATAAAGTACTATGAAGAAAGTGGCTTACTTGTAGCACTGGATGAAAAAATTGACGATTTCCAAGAGAATCCTCTTCATATGCTGGGGAAGTATTCTAACCCAGGGATAGTTGCTGTTGTAGGTGTAATTAAATCTTTCATAATTTAATTAGGAGGGTAGAATATGTCATGATTCTTTCAATCAGGATATGGTGCTAGAGAACTAGTGTATAAATATGCATTTCTCATTTAGATAATGAAATTAAACTCCTGGAAGCTATAATCCAGACACTTGGTGGGAAAGAGTCAATTAATAGAGGGTAGGCACCTCTCTTGTATGTGTAGAGTTCAAACTATTGTTGATGAAGTGTTGTTTTAGTTGCTTTATATAATGACTTGGAAGTTAGTGAAGTGTTTTGAATGTTGTAATTCATGTGGTGCTTAATTTGAATATTTTTATTTGAGAGCATCATTTGATTTTGTACTGTGTTTTGGCATTGACATAGCATCATTAGTGAAATGATTTTATACATTTGGTTTATTTATTTGTTGATTTATATGTTTTGGGAGTTAGATTTTCAATGAACTGCATTTAACATTCAAAAAATTTCAGATATATTTTTACAAGTATATACATCGTATTTACAAATATATACAGTTTATGCAAAAAATATATATATATAAAATATTGGGCGGAAGAGCACCAGCCGAGTATTGTATATTTATTGGTATCCGACAACATTAGGCGGCCAAAAAAGGTCAAATATATATCCGGACAGAAAATTCATACTTATGGTTCATAAAGCGACGAATATTGTTAAGTTCAAAAAATTTTTTACTGTTATAAAACAATATTTATCGTTCAAAAATCGCCAAATATGACAAAATCCAAAAAAGTCAACTGTTACAAAATATATTTATCGGGCAAAAAGTGATAAATATGTTTCAATTCAAAAATGTTACTGTTACAAAAACTATATTTATCAGACAAAAAGCGATAAATATGATGCAATTCAAAAAATGTAACCGTTACAACCTACCAAATTTGACAATAAAAAGTGACAAATATTGCATTTTTTTATAGTATTGATGTTATTATAGTTGATGTTTTATTTGAGAAATATGATTGTAAATATATTTGACATTTTGACCGACCGCCAAATAGATTATATTTGGCGGTGCCATTGGTGTCGTTTTGTTGATCTCAAATTATATACTTATTTGGCGGCCTTTGACCGTCAAATATGAGCGTTTTTCTTGTAGTACATTACTAGAAGTAATACAATAAGCTCAAATAATAACAATGATACGACTAATAATAGAAGTTCAAAGCTAAAACATTATCAAATAGTCAAACACTAGATTATAGTAATATTAACATATACTGTCATTAAAAAATCTGTTAAAAAATCCATAAAAGATGACAAACCAAGACGGGCATAAGACAATAGTAACAATAAAGTTTGTGTCTGAAGAAAACATCCAGAAAAGAGTTACAAACCAAAAAGCAACTAAACAAACACCTAAAATATTAGAAATGAAACGGTCGTACACATCACCTACAAGGTTGATTACCACTCGCTCCTTATCTTATCTGAGAGACCTAGAAAAATAATTCTTTAATCAGGTTTTTCAGCTATAATGTTCAAGAACTTCATGAAGACATCTTTTTTAATACCACCTAAATTCTCACAAATTTCAATGCACTCTTGAATTGGATTCTTTTGTGGTGGTAATACCCTTGAAGGGCCACTCATACTTCCTTCACTTATTTTCTGACTCATAAGCTCACTAGCTATCTTGAGGAAGTTGTACATCTGATCACTGTTTTGGGTTGAAGAACGATCACAGTTCCTATTAGGTGCCTTACGTTCCCTTTTTCTCCTAGCTGTCTCAACAATTGACTCTGCAACTGGGTCATCATCCTCATAATTATCTACATCATGAACATCAACGTGGACTCCAAAGTTCATAAAATTGTCCTCTACTTTCCAGTCCTTATCTGAGGTTAGGGGCATTTATCTTGAGGAAAACCTCTAAACTCCAGTTGCAGTTGAATTATTAAATAAAACTCCCAACACGTCATAGTAGTCTAACCCCCTCCGTTTAAATTGTTTTGCAGATCGAATTTGCTGCAGGTAACACAAGTTATTAGTTATTTGACTAAATACATATAAACATGAGTAGTTCTAAATCAAAGAATTACCTTAAGATACTCTTGCCAAACATCGTTAGATGCTGTTACTGTATTAGTATCAGGATTCCATCTGAAGCTAGTGGATGCAATCAAATCAGAGAATTCACGATGTTTTTTCCTAAAAGGCTTAAGTTGAGACATAGAATAACGATATTGGGTTTTGTTATGCAATTCGTCTGAAATGGTACTCCATACCTTATTTGAAAATGTTAAAGTTTGTAATTAACCTTTTAGAACATGCTCATGACATAAACAAATAAAAATATAGTCTCTCATAGAGTTCCATTCAGCTTTGTCATCATGTTCATTGGTAGTTGACTTCATATTGTTACTACTAATACGACAAAACAGAAGGAAAAATTAATGATGCATAAAAATTAACATATCTCAATAAATTAAAATTAAAATTGTATAATTGAGTTGTGGGTACCTTTGTATAATTAATCATAGTTGAAGACACAACTAGGAAACAAGGAGTTTTTGGATTGGCCTTGCAGTTTTTGATTCTTTTCACTTGGTGCCTCCAATGTTTTAAGTATGGATCCGCCCCTAGTGAAACCTACTAAACAAGTATCAATATAAATGGAACTCAGACCGTCCAACAAGGACTAGAAACAAATGGGAAGAGTCCAATATAAGTGAACATGCACTGAGGGGTAGAGGCCTCTTATTAGCCACAAAAAAGAAAATTTTATATCGAATGTTACAATAATAAGAAAATTTTAACATTGAATACTAAAATAAGTTGTAAAGGATATGTCATAACGTTAAACAGTTTTATCATATCACCATGAACTCTAATGTAAAAAAAAAAACAGTAAAAAAAGGGAAATAAGAGAAAAAGAAGCGAGAGCCAGGGATGAGGCAGTGCATGAGTCCAAAACAAAATAATTGATTAATAGTTCCATCCATGCTCCACTTGTTCCCCGTCTTTGTTCTTACTTTTGATCTTTGACCTCATTCTTCCAATTTTCACCTTACTTTTTAGAGGTTTTGTATGCTATAAAGGCAGAGAAAGGGTTATCATACACACTTATGTACTATCAAATTCTTCTTACCATGTAATGGATGACCTACTTTAGCAACCAATTTAAAAATCAACTTCAATGTTTTAAGGAGGACGAACGGTACTACACATTTTCTTTTTGTACTAGTCAATTATGGTACTCTACTTGCCTCTTTAGCAAATTATATTTCTTTGTAGGTTGTTTGATGTCTTTCCTTATACAAATTAATGTAAACATATTTTGAAAATTTCCTTATTTGAGACAGCTCCTAGCGCATCACTATTTATGTAATTTTTTTTTTGGTTGTTGTTGCTCCTATTAGTTCATAATTTTCTTCTCCAACATCATATTCTAAGATATGATGAAGAGAACACTCTTAGCCATATATCTACATTTGCTATTATTAATTTATATTATGAGTTAATGCATTCTGCTACTTAATTAATATGTGTTCTTCTTTATGATGAAATGATGACTATACCAAATGATTATAATCTGGCTATCCATCCATAATCATGTGCATTCATTAATCAATGTGGGTGAAAAAAAAAAAAAAAAAAAACAAGGCAAAAGCACAAAAGGAAAAGCATGATTCTTGTGGCTTACAAGACAGGAGTCACTTTCTCCGCCCCATAAATATGCTTCTATATCTATTTTACTAATTTCCCTTTTTTCTTTTTCTTTATTTACAGTAATAACTAAAAAGATTTCTTGCACTATCGTTACTTACTTTTGGGGCAATTGCTGGGTCTTTACCCAGTCAGACTCAAGCTATGCTGAGCGTTGACCAGGAGAGGTAGAGGGGGAGGCAAAAAGCAGCTATAGAAGGCCTTAATTCTTGTTGGTTCCTTTGAAAAATAAAAAGTATCCATCCATGTTAATAATATTAATAAAAATACCAATACTTCTATGCAAGACACAACACAAAGCAAAAGGTCAAGAGACATATCATACAAGAAAAAGACTCATGGGCACATAGCACAAACCTAAGAAGGGAAACAAAAGACATAGCATACAAGACAGATGCAAATGATAAACACAAGAATGAAGAAACAATCACAAAGCAAGAAACAGATTTTATCGACAACAGCTAGATATTGGTTTGTAAATTTGTTTTTGACAGAAATTTAAATAATCTTGCAGGGGAGGCATAGAAAAAAATTGGGCAGCAAACAGAGGAGAAAGATAACAAATTGGAAAAAAACATTACTATAGTATGGTGTCTTACCCGATACAAGGATGATTTACAATCCAGATTTGGTAGCCACGGTGAATGAAGAAAGAGATTTGCTTGAAAGTGGAAGACGAGGATGTGGTCCAGTTGAAAGCGTAGAGAGAAATGAGGAATTTGCTCCGAGAAGAGGAGAGAGAATGGGACATGGGCGTCAGTGGAAATAAAAAGATAATTAACTTTTTATATGTTTGGGGGTTACTTTTAGGGATAAAAATGGAAATATGATTGTTTTATGTAAATGAAAATGAGAAATTAAAACGAACAAGAATCTCTCGAATCTCAATAAAATGAAAACTAAAACAGGGGGCAAAATTTAGAAACGAACACAACCTTTAATTTTAGGGAAAAATTAAATCAGGCCTTTTCCCACATAGCCCACGAATTTGTTTGCAACATCCAATTAATATTCAATTTCTTACATGAGCAACAATGTCTAAGTTGCAAAATTGTGAGAAAAATTTGAGTCTTTCGGATTTCATCAATTACACCTCTAATATTATTAGCATTCAAACAAAATTAATTAAAACACCCTCTTAATGGATTCCATAAATTTTAACTATTAAAATTTGACGGACAAATGATCACTTATCTAGTAGAAGCTCATTAAATTGTTTGCTTGCAGTAATGCACATATATTTCTTATAGAACATGACTATTAATCATCAATTATATTATATATTAAGCATAATGATTAGATATAAGGCTTTGTTGGGTATTATTTTGTTAAGATAGCACTTAATAATGATATTTTTAGCAGGATGCAATCTGCTTGGAGAATGCAAGGCTGCCCACTGTGATGAGGTGATGAAGAAGAATAAAGGCCCTAACCCTAAAGTCTATTTTTCCTATGTCGTCAGTTTAGGAAGGTACTCTGCTGCAGGTGGACTGAGCCTGGTGGGGTCAACTTGCTGGCCCTAGTACCTCCACTCCATCAACCATTCCCTCATTGAGATGAGCTTTCTACAACCCCTTGATCATCAAGTGATGAACGGTAATTTTGCACTTCACGTGTCTTCAACCAGAATCCTATCAGCTGCTTCTACCATATTCACCTTGAACCCTTCACATTTTTCTTCTTTCTCATTTTAGTTGAAGCAATCCTCCAAGCCCAAGTCCCACAAAAATGCCTTTCTGGCGGGCCCACGACCCCCAGCTCTCACCGTTTCCGGTTTTTGTTTTGGCAATAGCACTTGCCTCCAGCACCATTGGACCAATCATCATTGCCAGTGCAGTCTTGGGTCCTTCATGGGCAATCCTTTCAACTATTGCTTACACCGAGACCATTTGCTGGGCTATCAACGTCCACCGATTACATTCTATAGTTGAAGTGGTAACCCTTTTATTCAATTCTCTTTTCGATATCTACATTACAATGGGTAGCAGAGTGGGCCTTATTTGCTCTGTGGCCTCCCTGGTCCTGGTTTTTGTAATCTGCTATTACATTCCTTTGTTGCTCAACTTCTTTTGCGGCACTATCTGCTACCAAGACTTGCATCCTGCACACTCTTACTTGACAACAAAAGCGCTCATGATCATGTTGGCATGGATGTATGGGTCCAAAGAAGATGAAACTGTTTGCTTGGTTGCCGTTTAAGTACTTTGCCAGCTTCATAGGGTTGGTTTTAATGGAGGAAGGTTCTTTGCTTCTCAAGAAGTTAATGTTCTGCTGTGGAGAGGAATATTAATTCGTAGAAGGTGAACCAGTTGTCTAGGCAGCTAACCAGCTTGCTTTTTTCAAATGGGTATTTCATGATTAGCTTAATTTGCAAATGTTAATCATATGCTTAGTTTAAACGTTAATTAATTACCATGCTTTTAGTTTGATCTGAGTCTCTGTTTTTAATTAGAACGACAAATGTGAATTAATATATACTAGTCAATGCAATGAAGATCAATTTTGGGATTGAGTCAGGCCACAGCTGTCACTGGCATTTTCTGGGTATGCTTTGTTTTGTATTTACATAATATGCAAGGTACTACTGTTTATTGTTCTATTAAAAGCTTCACTCAATTAATATTCTTGAATAGTGTCCGGGGCTCTAGTTAACTTGCTTCTTAATTCGATAAATTTTAGTTAATTTATGACTTTATAAATTAATTATATTGTTGAAGATGAGTATTTTTTTTTCCTTTATAAGAAAACCCTAGATTCAATCAAATGGCAAATATGAGCACCAAGGAGCTGTTGCAGCTGTCACGTGATGTGGTGCACTTATGAGAAACCGTATGGTAAACCGGTTTCAACAGTGCGTGAAAATTTTGCTTAAACTAGCAAGACCAAAAAGCCTGTGAGGACGGTGAAATCCAGCACTTCAGGTTTCAACTGCCGTCGGAAACATTTATTTTAGAAACTATAAATTCTAATATAGTAAGTTAAATATGTTTAAATAGATATATAAATAGCACAAATAGTATGAATTTATGGACTTAATAAATGTGTAGTGTTGCAATAGTACTTCCATGATTTATCATGAGCAATTGAGGTTTCTTTCTTACTCTATTCAACTCATTAATTCTACCATCACCGACTCACCGTCCTTCTCAAAATTGAAACATATTTTCTTTATTACAACATGCCTCTCAATTGTCCCCGCTACTTCTCATCATTTACATGTATAAATTCTCCCAGCTTGGTTTAATTTTTCTCACCAACACACCACATTGTCTGCTTTGATTACCTTCTGTATCAACTATTCTCTCATCTTTGCAAATGGACATATGATTATCTCTATGTGGGTTGCCCCACGTAAAAGCCAAAAATTGCATCTTAATATTGTTGGTAATGTGTTCATGTACTTCACTGACTCTCTGTGGTCAATCTGTAGCGGTCTTCTTCTGGTCCGCAAGATGCCAATGCTTCGCCAAAATGCTATGCTGCTCGAGTGCAATTTATTAATACCACCTTCAGATGACGCTGTGTAAGTCACTCAGAGGTTTCATACACTGGAAGAGTATTACGAAGAAGTTAAGTGAATTAATGTTGAAGTTTGACATAGATTTCAACAAATAAAGTATCTTATATTACTCTCTGATTTGGGATTGTTAAGACAAATATATGATAAATGAATCGATCATTATCAGTGGGATGCATTTATGTCATGGTTATAATACCGTTCATATACACCAAAAGTAGAAATTCAAAAGCTACACATTGACTGATAAATCTGTGGTCTGATTAATTTGTTTTATTTTGGTACTTGGAACCGAAATCTAGGATTGAATTGAAGAAATTAGAAAAAGGGCAAGACCACGACGCCCAATAAATCAACTTTAACTGCCCATATAGTATTGGCTATAGCCGAGTAGTGTACTCATCCCTTTGGTTGATGGTAACTATTATTGTGGATGCCTTGGTCATGGTGGCCCATTCATATTGTCATAAGGGCGGCACATTCACATTTGAAACATCAATATTTACTCTAACACGGTAATCGGAGTGAGTAAACTGGCAGCCAAGTTTTGTTGCCCAAATTTGAGTAAGTGACAGGTCAGTTTTTTTGGTTTCAAAATTTGAAAAGAATACATGATTGGCTTTAACTTTATTTAAATTTTGAAAACATATTATTAAATATGCGTTTTCAGAAAATAATTTTGAAAAAACGGAAACAAACACACTATCACAAGTATGCCTTTACAACTTGATAGTATCTAATTTCTAGAATAAGTCATTTTTGGACTGCTTCAGAAAGAAATGCATCTTTTTTGTACTTAAAAGCTAAATTAAGCAGTAAGAAATCTTTTGAATCATGACTTGATGTGGGAAAGAATTTCTCTAGGAATGATAAATGCATAGAATTTGACTTGAAACGCGCGTGTATATATATATCGAACCAGATTTATTTGGCTAAAGGAATCATTTTAGTTTTTTCCAGTATGTTTACAATTTTTTTTTCATCAAGTTCTAGGTGTTCATTCATAACACCAAAATACAAATCCGAGTTGACCAAATTTACTAAATGTTCGAAATTCATGACCTCAGAGGCGTCAGAGCTCCCATTGAATAAATATTTTTGATAAAAAGTTTCAAAACCATGGTCGGCCGCGAACTTCAGTCTCCGAACTAAGGTCAAGACATATATATATCTTCTCGAAATATGTATGTAAACAACTTGGATTTTACCATCTTAGAAGTTGGAGAGCATGAGTTGTTGATTTGGACTTTTTTTTTTTTTGAAGATTAAGCATGTTAAATTGGCGTCCTGTGTTTGATACGCATCACTAATAGGATATGAAATCTTGGATAGTCTAATTGGATTACAAGTAAAGATTGAAAAAGGTAGAAAAAGTGAAGAAAAACAAGACACCATAAATTTATAGTGGTTCGGCTAGATCAGCCTACATCCACTTTCCCCGAATTCTCCTTATGAATATGAAAGTTACAAAGGAGCCCTCCCAGGTACAACCAAGAGTTGATATACTGTCTCACATTAATTCCTATCTATATATTTAGCATTGTGAAGACTCTTTCTAAGTCAATGTTAGTTCTTCCACGCAACTTGAATATATAGTTTATTCCCAGAAACTATCATCAACTTCCCATTGAATTTCCTTCATGAATTCATATCGGTTGCTTCCTGAATCATCTCCAGTGACATAATTGCTGCCAGTTTCATTCAGCTGTCCTTGGCTTTCAAAGCTAACTTCTGCTGATGCTGACACGCCTTTGGATTCTGCCGAGGGCACTTGAAGTTCTTGTAATTGTTGAGATGAGACAAACCCATATGCTTGTGGATGGACGAAGTATTCCAAATCATCTGTAGAAAGAAAGTTGCTACCAGAATATTCCATCGTCTGACCTTGTGCATGAGCCTCCAAAGTTGAGGTAGCATTATTGGGATCTGTTGGAGCCATCTGAACTTCTTGTTGTTGTGAAGATGAATAGTAGGCTGCTGGACAATCGATATTTGTCGAATTAGCTCCAGCAACAGAGCTTCCACATTCCATCAAAGTTGAGGCATTAGTGACATAGCTGCTGACACTGGGCTCTACAGAAGATGAAACCACGTACCCTAAAACATCATCAGTGACATTGTTGCTGCTAGTTTGATTCATCTGTCCTTGAGTTTGAAAGTCGACTTCCATCGAAGCTGCGATGCCATTAGGTTCCATTGTGGTCATTTGAACTTCTTCTTGTGAAAATGAGTCGAATCCAACGAAGTATCCCAAATCATCCGTAAGAACAGGGTTGCTACCAGAATATTCCATTATCTGTCCTCGTGCTTGAGCCTCCAAAGTTGAGGTAGCATTATTGGGTTCTGTACTTTGAGCCATTTGAACTACCTGTTGTTGTGAAGATGAATTGTGGGCTGATGGACAATCGATATATGTCGAATTAGCTCCAGCAACAGAGCTTCCACATGCAATCAAAGTTGAGGCTTCAGTGACATAGCTGCTGACACTGGGTTCCACAGAAGATGAAACCAAGAACCCTAAAACATCTTCAGTGAAATAGTTGCTTCCAGTTTGATTCATCTGTCCTTGACTTTGAAAGCTGAGTTCCATTGAAGCTTCGATGCCATTGGGTTCTATTGAGCTCATTTGAACTTCTTCTTGTGAAAATGAGTCAAATCCAACGAAGGATTCCAAATCATTACTAAGAACAGGTTTGCTACCAGAATATTCCACCATCTGTCCTTGTGCTTGAGCCTCAAAAGCTGAGGTAGCGTCATTGGGTTCTGTACTTGGAGGCATTTGAACTTGTTGTTGTTGTGAAGATGAATAGAAGGCTGGTGGACAATCTATGTACGCCGAGTTAGTTCCAGCAACAGAGCTTTCACATTCAATCAAAGTTGAGGCTTCAGGCTCAATAGAAGATGTTTGTATTTGATGTGATTGTGAAGATGTATCACAGGCTTCTGGAATACCAGTCCGCTGTATTTTCTGAAAGCTATTTGTGTCTCCAAAGTAGTGCTCAGTACTAACAGCAGAATCAATAACGTGAATGCCATCATCATCTTTTCCTTTTCTTTTCAACTTTTTAATGAGGCATACCACAAACTCATTATCCTACAAAATAATTAGAAACAATTCAACAGTACATTAATTAGATGATGAGTTAAAAAAAATCAATTTTGCATGTATATAACTTATGATATTCAAGTAACTATGAAAAGTAAAATAGCATTATATATACCTTAAATTTTCCTAATTCTTTTTTTTTTTTTTAAGAACCTTAATTGGGGTTTGATCAAATAACATAATAATAATTAAAACCATTTTTAAACTGACACTGACACATTTAAATTTAATTTTGTAATCAAAACAATATTTTAAGATTAATTTACTCGAAGAAAATAATAAGGGTGACAGTTAATTAGTTTATCATGAAACTTTAGGGTTGTAAATAAAATTCCATTTTTTTTACATGGTTGCCTCCTAAACATCAGATATTAAATTCAAGACTTCATTATCTTCCAATGACGAAGGAAGATATTATCAGAACACAAGTCGTCGTAAAGTAATATTAAGAAATATTAAAGTATAGAACAGAAGAATTTACTAACCTTAACATGTTTAAGAAGGCAACCGTCGAGACGGTATTCGGTCATGGTCCATCTACCTTCAGCCTTATTTGATGACTCTCGCTTCCGCTTCCCCTTCGCCTTTACTATGTATGAAAACGCTCTTTTTGAACCTATGTGTTGTTTACGATGAAATATTTGTGTATCCTTCTGAGCCCTCCAACTACCGAATCCAGCAACTCTTTCTATACGAGAACCACGTTCAGTTTTCTTCTTTAACTTGGTAAAGAAGTAGATGAAACTCTCACCGCTTTCCTCAAAAAGTCTCTGCCATATCTTCTCATCGCCATACAGATCAATTTCTTTTATGGCATCGGAAGGGAGAGGCTGCTTCGTAACCTTGTTGAGAAGATAGTCCACGAGTATCTCTTTCTCAGTTGGAAAGAATCTGAAGCCTTTTCGCGTTGGCGTTGACGTTCCTCTCAGCGTACCGTGCATCATCGTCATGGAGTGATGACTTGCTTCTATGAACGCAGATGAAGAAGAGTTATTGAAAACAAAGGTGGGGAGAGTGAAAACACGTAAACTAAACAATCAATTGAAATGAATGCAAAACTTGACAGTTAATTTAGGTATTTATAGGCTCAAGAATAAGAAACTTTCTGGGTCAACAAGTTTCTTCACTAGTCAAACTCCTAAAGTTTCTAAAGATTTACTATAATCTTTGATAAGGCTGCAAAATAATCTGAGTCATTATCTTATTATTTATCTAATTTCTTTTGTTTATTATATATTTTTGATATATACATGACGTTCTAACACACCAAATTTATTGGTTGATTGTGTAAAATTGATGATTTATAAGATATTATTTATGTCAATTTAAATTTAATCATCTTATCCGCTCTATCTAAGAATCGCTTCCATAGATTTATATTATCTTATCTTACAATAACATCTACATCTATTAGCTGTCAAAAATAAGTTTATATATCATATATTAAATAACCTATTAAATGCATGAGATTAAAAATCAAAATATAAGATTTCTAAGAATAGAAATATAAGATTTCTATATTTTGATTTGCTTCTGTAAACGCAGATGAAGAAAAGATATTGAAAACAAATGTAGGGAGAGTGAAAACACGTGAACTAAACAATCAAGTGAAATGAATGGAAAATTTGACGGTTAATTTAGGTATTTATAGGCTTAATAATAAGAAACTTTCTGGGTCAACAAGTTTCTTTACTAGTCAAACTCTGATGCGTTCGAAACTAGCAAGTATACTAGTCGCACAAGTAATAAAGTGATAAGTAAGATATCGTTCCCACGAGGATTGATTCTAATTGAATTTGTTATTCGAAAGCAACAATAAACTAAATGAGGGGGGTTTTGTTGATTGATTAACTAGATGAAATATTAATGCAAGTAAAAGAATAACAAAACAGAAAGTTAATTGGAGTGAAAACTCAATGAGAGAAACCTGGTTAAGGGATCCTTCTCTACCACAAGATATGGATTTGCTAATTAATCATAGAATTGTCATCCAATTACACCATTGAAATTATCAACCGTAGATAACAACAAGCTCTGTTATCCCAATCTTTCCTTACTTTGTTGTTAAACAAAACAGGCTCTTTATTTAATCTCTATCCATTAAACAACCTAGAACAAGCTCTCTAAATTTAATTCAATGGATGCATTACGATAAGAAAGATAGGTTGATCTAAGCAATAAACACACAAGCTCGGATTATTTAACTTAGGTTGTATTATCCAATTGCAATCTCTGATCACAATTTTGCTACTAAGGATTAGAAATTCAAGACAATTACGGATCAAGATTTCTAGTCTAGCAATAGACAACAACCAGATTATATTCAGTTGGCCACCCAAATACAATCCAGCAAGCAATCATAAGCATTAGACATGGGAAAATACAAGCAACTTCAATTAGAGAATTGGATAACAATTCTTGCACAATCAACTCACAAAAACCATATCAGGGGCTTTGAAATCACCCTCAACCAATTCAGATTCAGTTACACATGTTTAAGAACGTGGTAAATACAATACAACATGGAGACATTCCAGAAAATGAAAGGGAAGGGAAAAACTTAGCAAATTTGATGTAATTCTCTTTGGATTGTAGTTCTTCCTCTTTCCAAGCTTCCTTTCTCCTTCAAGAACTCCAAGAGATGAAAGAATTCCAGAGCTGCAGCCTCCACCACGTTCTCCCCTCTTCAAGTTATGAAAATAAAACCCTAAAATGTGTTTAAATACTCTGCTACAGTAACTTGCTACAGTGCCCCGTATTATACATGCTACAGTGCTTGTGGAATTATATTTCTATACATCTCACACTGTTTTGATTACAACTTTTGGTACACTGAATGGATTTATAACCGTAAATTTCTTCAGAAAATAGACTTCGAGAGTTTTCCAACGGTATATAACATGTCATCGGGTTCATTGTATATCAATACAATTAACTTCGAGAAGATCACTGACTAGCAGAGGTGAAAATGAAGGGTTTTACTCCATTTTTGTGCAAGTTGCTCCAAAACTCATACAAACATCAAAACCACACAAAAACATAAAAATACCAAGGAATATAGCAAAGAAACATGGACGAATTGATATGAAAATGATATATAAATAGACACTTATCAAATTCCACCACACTTAGACTTTGCTAGTCCTCGAGCAACTACGACAATATGAAATAAAACTAAACCGAAACAGAATCAACAAAAAATTAAAAACACACAAATGCTTCATCTTGCAAATAGGCCTCAAAGATTGTACTTAATTATAACCCAAGGAAAACTTCAAAATAATGCACTTGATCAAGAATTTCATCTCAAAGATTAGTTTCGCTTCACTTCAATTCATCAAGTGTGTGTGTGTAGAGCCATTCTCACCTAATCACTTGTAACCCGGATGAGTTTATGCATAAAAATGAATCATATTTAATATTGAAGATGTGTGTATAAATGAACTCCATAGGCCTGCTTTTCAAGTCACTCTCCACTAATGTCGACATGCACAACACTAAGGATCAAGTAGGACTTTATTAAGCTTGTAACGTTTGGCTTGGGTGAAGGTATGATCAAGGATAATAATTTGGCTCAAATCACCCACAAACACATAAATCATTCAAGAGTATGTAGAGCTCACCCCTATAACACAACTTTATTTTAATTCACCAGGTTACTCCCCCAAACTTATTTAGAACACTCAATCTTCTTTTTTTTTTTTTCTCTTCTCTTTTTCTTCTTTTTTTTTGTAGAAAACAAAAGAAAATACACCCCCACACTTTGTTGTTTCATTCTTTTTAAGAACACCCAAGGGTATAGAACTCTTTTTCTTTTCTCTTTCTTTTCTTTTTTTTTTTTTTAACTGCAATTGCACTCCCCCACACTTAAACAATACATTGTCCTCAATGTTTAAGTACGTGGAAGATAAGTACAGTTTTTTTTTCTCTTTTTTTTTTTTTTAACAAACATAATAAAACTCACTTGCATTGCTCATGGCATAATCCAACCTCCTCTAACTTCCCAAAACCAGAACAGAGCTCAAAATGTAATTGCAAATGATTTACATGCTCATAGGTAAGGGATAAACTGTTTGGAACAAATTCAATTAAGGTTAGGAAATCTTTTAGTGAGTTAACAAAGAAAAAGGTTTACAGAGGCTCAAAGGGGTAACTAGAGATCAATTTTAGTCAAGGTTGGCTCTCAAGGCTCAAACGATCCAAAGATGGCCTAAATCATTTCCCTAATGTTGCACAGTCTAGGATTTCGCCTCGAGTGACCATCAAACAAGTTCTAGAATTCATTGAGATCTGGAGAAACACTTAAATTACATACACTTTCTCTAAGTGAACAAATAACTCAGTGATAATAGCTCAGTGCTCAATGTTGCGCAAGGAATCAAAAGCAAAGCGAAAACCAATAAACAGTTCAAGCACACAGATCCATGCATCATTTATCATTTTCCAAGAGTTATTCTTAATTCAATCATTATCTTATCATCGACCCACAAAATGCAAGAAAAGAGGTACGTGGCGTTGTTACACATGAGTCAAGATTGTATATTTCAACAATCCTTAGGACCAGTAGCCCGCAGACTTAAGGTTTCCAACCTATATTCCTTTATTATGAAAGAACAAAACAAGAAACAAGACACTTCAAACAACATGAAATAAACAAACTACAGATTATTGAGAGAGAATGCGTTTCAAGAGTTAAGAAAACCCCATATTCTGCCATTCTCAGGTTTTTCCACAATGTTTTTTTTTTCGAATCGAAACTGATAAATACAAAAACACACAACAACTCGAAATTACATAAAACTAAACTTACTCAAAAAATAAAAAAGTCCAACAAATCAGCAAACACAAACAAGTCAGTTAGAATGGGTCTAAAAAGTTTAGAAGTTAGCCTCCTTATTCAGCTATTATGGATTAAAGAAATCCAGAATGCATTTCAAGAGAACTTGAACTTTTTAAGCCACCACTCTAAAAGCCAAGATTAGAAAATATTACCTGGGGTGAAAAAAAATAACCTGAAAAAAAAAAAAACTCAAAAGAAATGACATGAAAAATCTCAAATAAACACACTAAAAAGAAAGCAAACAAAAACGAAGCAAACCAGCAAATAGCGATTACAGATGGAGGGTTAAATCCAGTTGACGCCTTTTGTTGCCTTCTCCAAACCAATTTATCCGAGCCAGTGTTGGATCAGGTGAATAGACGAATTCTTGTAGTTTGTCAATTAACTCTCCTGCAGTTGAAGCTGTAACCAGCATTTGCCATTCTGACGGTGAGATGAAATTTTTTTCTACAGCTTGATCAAGAAAGGACAACAAACCATCAAAAAAATTAATAACAATTAACAAACCAATGGGTTTCCGATGGATGTTTAGCTGTGCCCAAGAGGTGATTTGAAAAATCTCCTCAAATGTACCATAACCACCCGGCAAAGCTATAAATGCATCGGACTTTAACAATCATATGAGCATACGCTCAGCATGCTAGAGACCTGTAACCTTCCCCGATTGTATTGCCACGATATCTCGTACCAGCTAATGGTTTAGGGATTAATGCCGAGAACTCTACTCCCTCCTAGGGATGCAGCTGTCGACACACACCCCATAACCAAGGACTACCCCTCAATAAATCAAATTAATACCCCTCACAGCTAATGTCCTCCCAGGATCAAGAGCTGCTATTGTAAACTTTCCATCTCTACCAAATTGCGATCCACAAAATACGCATATATTTTGGAGTCGCCGAATTGGTGTTTTCTCCATTTCTACAAGTGCTCTAATCTTGTGTAAGACACGTTAGATATTATGCTTTCATTGCAAGACAGGTTATGGAATCAGTATTGAAAAATGCAGGAATGTATATATACACCCATAAAACTCTCAAATTTTGACACATGGGGACATACTTTCGGTGGGGGTTGCTCGATGCAGATTTATCGCCCCAAATTTTGAAAAAATGAGATATGCTTTCGGCGAGGTTTGACAAAACCTACACACTTGTCTCCCACGTGAAGCATGGAAAATGGAGATACACTTCGGCGGGGGTTGACAAAACCCCCACCTTAGTCTCCCACGGAAGCATAAAAAATAGGAGATACACTTTCGTCGAAGGTTTGACAAAAACCTCCACACTCGTCTCCACGTGTGGTGTATGCAGGGGTAGTCATATGGTTGTCAAACAAGAAAACTGAAATTAAAAACAAACAAAATCAACAAAACAAACAAACAAACACAAAAAACAACATTGATAATCAGACTCAACGACACAAGGAAAAGAAATAAAAATTTTTTTCGTGGGGGGGGGGGGGGGGGAAAAACACAAACAACAATCCACATTCAAATATACAAGTAGTTGTGATTGTGGCTCACATCTTCCTCTGGTTTTACGTCCAGTAACGGCTGAAACGCCTTATATGAGTCGGGGATTTGCTTCCCATCCAGTTTTCTTCTAAACTGGCAAACAGGGTCGTTTTTAGTCAGATTCCCTAGACTATAACACTGCAATTCATCACGATATTGTGTCCACAGATTAAGTAATTCACGCTGAACAAGTCCACAAGAATGTGACTCGAGAGTAAACAAAACATTATCCAGCGACTCATTACTCAAACCATTCTTAATAAATGCAAGTTTATCTTCTCTATTCCTGGACGCAAAACCTAATGAACGACAAGTCTGGTTACAATTCCATCTAGCACATTTATAACATACTTGTAACCTTTTCGCTCTTCGCCTCTGGCGTAGTAGCTCTTTCCTGGACCAGGCATGAATTTTGCGAGATTAATGTCAGGCTCACCGGACAATCTCACCTTGGCTTCGATAAGCCATCGGATATCAGCAGGCACAATTAGGAGCATTAATGCCCAAAGTCTAGTCATCCGTACTTTATAAATTTTAAACACAGCATTTTGAGGAAGTGAAGGGAAATATTTACGAAGGTTCGATAGAAAGATATCAGCATCCATTGAAGAGAAGAAAAGGAGAGATATTACCGATAATGCGATTGAGTTTGTTCTTCTCCCAGATATGCACGTTTCAAACCTTCGAACAATGGCTTCAACTTCCGTTTGAATGTTTCCACAAGCTGCTGCACAAATGAGCTCAAAGCACAGAGTAATCAAATTAAACAAAAGAAAGGAAAAGAAAAGAGCAGAAACGAAACTAAAGACACATAAAAGAGATAACAACACAATAGCAAACAAAAGTCAAAAACAAGTAAAAAATATAAAAACAAATAAGACAGATGGCAAAGAGAGATAAAACCTGATCAATTTGATGGCCTACGAAAGGAATCTCCTCGAGACACAAAAATCGATCATTATTACCTCATTTTATTTTTCTTTTCTTCTTTTTTTTTTATTTTTCAAAACATTGGGTTGCCTCCCAATAAGCGCTTGGTTTAACGTCCTCAGCCCGACGTTGGTTCCATCATGGGAGGATCCAATTTCCGTTGTGCTTCTCTAATGGGCTTGGATCCCTCTTCTAACAAGATACGGTCAATGCATATGGATGGGCCTTGGATGTCAACAATTGTCCACTCAATAGCTATTTTGTGATCTGTAAGTATTCGGACGAGTTTCTCTTCTTGTATTCGTGCAAGGCCCATTTCCTTTGTAACTTGCAAAGTATCATTCTCACCCAAGAATCCATGATTCAAATGATCTGGAAGTGACTTAAGCTCCAAGGTATTGGCTTTCATCACAAAAGGAAGAAGTTTCTCATTAGATAAAGGCAATTCAATGTACGAAACATCATACCTATTTGTAGTGGTAGCTCTAGTCTCATCCAAGCTTGTCACAGCTTCCTCCACTTCTTTAGACACTTGTATCAGCTTTCTTGGTTCTTTGAAACTTTCTATCCTTATGTGTTCACTAATAGCAACATCCACTCCATTCTTGCGAGTTAACTCAAAACATTGTTGTGGCAAATAATCAATAACGTCAACTGCAAAAACAGAATGTAAGTCATTAGAGTACCTCATTTCCTCAAAAATATTAAAACACATCACCTTGCCATCAAACTCTATGGTCAGAGTGCCATCATGAACATCAATCTTGGTTCTAGCAGTTTTCAAGAATGGTCTCCCTAAAAGAATCGGTGTTGGATTAGGGGATGTCTCATCCTCTATTTCAAGGACATAGAAGTTTGCTGGGAAACCCAATTGATTCACCTGCACAAGCACATCTTCCACAACTCTTTTGGGATATGCATTAAAATGATGAGCAAGTTGAATGGTAATACCAGTTTTCGCAAAAGGTCCAAGATTTAAGGAAGCATAAATAGAATATGGCATGACATTAATAGATGCTTCTAAATCTAACATAGCTCTTTCAAACTTGGTTTTACCAATGGTGCATGGAATGGTGATCGTACCTGGATTTTGCATTTCGGAGGAATTTTTCTTTGTAGTACAGCTGAAACATTTTCCCCCACACTTACTTTCTCATTCCCTTTTAAATTTCTCTTGCTGGTGCATAACTCCTTGAGATATTTTGTATAACGAGGTACTTGCTCGATAAAATCCAGAAGTGGTACATTTACCTCGATTTTGCAAAAAGTTTCTAGGATTTTCTGTTCTTGTTCCTCCTTCTTCGATTTTGCAAATCTACTAGGAAAAAGTGGAGGAGTAACATATGAAGGAATGGGAGTTATAGGATTTACCTGAGAAGTCAATGTTTTGTTCATGGTGGATGTGGTGTCATCTCCTTCATCAGTTTGTGATTTTCCCGGCAAGACATCTAATTGCTCTCACTTTGCAAAGTTATCGCACTAGCAGTCTCGCTTGGATTGATCACCGTTTGAGAAGATAATTTTTCTGAGTCTTGGCCCTCGAATTTGCTCATGCTAGTAGCCAATTGTCCCATTTGATTTGCCAGGTTTTGGATACTTGCCCCAGTTTCCTGCTGGAATTGCATTGTCTTAGTGGCAAGTGCATTAACAATATCTTCGAGAGACATACCTGAGTTTTGCGAAGCTGGTTGCGGTGCTGGATGTGGCATTGGTGGTGGTTGCATTTGAAATGGTTGCTGCACTCTAGGTTGATTGAAACTCTGTTGCCGATTTGGTATCACATTTGGAGTGATTGGTTGATGATTCCAGTAACTGAAATTATGTTGATCTTCCCATCCAGCATTGTAAGTGCTAGAGAAAGGATCATACCATTGCCTCGTTTGTCCTGGAAATCCACCCATGGCATTGGCTTGTTCCATATATTCTTCTTGTAAAGTTGGATACATGTCGATTAGATGCTCCATCGTAGAATATATCCCACATTCATAAGATTTTTGCATATCTCCTACAGCCATGTTTTCCACAAGAGAGGTTAGCTCAGAAAGTTGTTGTTCAATGTTCGGAGTGCTTACCTCATTTACTCTCCATGGTACTTGTGGCTCAAATCCGCTACTGAATTGATGGAAGTTTACTGCCATGTTGGCTAAACACAAACAATCAAAAAAGAAAAACAAACCAAAATATGAATCAACAATGAAAACAATATAACAAATCGATTAGAAAATCAATCCCCGGCAACGGCGCCAAAAACTTGATGCGTTCGAAACTAGCAAGTATACTAGTCGCACAAGTAATAAAGTGATAAGTAAGATATCGTTCCCACGAGGATTGATTCTAATTGAATTTGTTATTTTACAGCAACAACAGAACTAAATGGGGGGTTTTGTTGATTGATTAACTAGATGAAATATTAATGCAAGTAAAGAATAACAAAACAGAAAGTTAATTCGATGAAAAATCAATGAGAGAAACCTGGTTAAGGGATCCTTCTCTGCCACAAGATATGGATTTGCGAATTAATCATAGAATTGTCATCCAATTACACCATTGAAATTATCAACCGTAGATAACAACAAGCTCTGTTATCCCAATCTTTCCTTACTTTGTTGTTAAATAAAACAGGCTCTTTATTTAATCTCTATCCATTAAACAACCTAGAACAAGCTCTCTAAATTTAATTCAATGGATGCATTACGATAAGAAAGATAGGTTGATCTAAGCAATAAACACACAAGCTCGGATTATTTAACTTAGGTTGTATTCTCCAATTGCAATCTCTGATCACAATTTTGCTACTAAGGATTAGAAATTCAAGACAATTACGGATCAAGATTTCTAGTCTAGCAATAGACAATATCCAGATTATATTCAGTTGGCCACCCAAATACAATCCAGCAAGCAATCATAAGCATTAGACATGGGAAAATACAAGCAACTTCAATTAGAGAATTGGATAACAACTTCTTGCACAATCAACTTACAAAAACCATATCAGGGGCTTTGAAATCACCCTCAACCAATTCAGATTCAGTTACACATGTTTAAGAACGTGGTAAATACAATACAACATGGAGACATTCCAGAAAATGAAAGGGAAGGGAAAAACTTAGCAAATTTGATGTAATTCTCTTTGGATTGTAGTTCTTCCTCTTTCCAAGCTTCCTTTCTCCTTCAAGAACTCCAAGAGATGAAAGAATTCCAGAGCTGCAGCCTCCACCACGTTCTCCCCTCTTCAAGTTATGAAAATAAAACCCTAAAATGTGTTTAAATACTCTGCTACAGTGACTTGCTACAGTGCCCCGTATTATACATGCTACAGTGCTTGTGGAATTATATTTCTATACATCTCACACTGTTTTGATTACAACTTTTGGTACACTGAATGGATTTATAAACCGTAAATTTCTCCAGAAAATAGACTTCGAGAGCTTTCCAACGGTATATAATATGTCATCGGGTTCATTGTATATCAATACAATTAAATCCGAGAAGATCACTGACTAGCAGAGGTGAAAATGAAGGGTTTTACTCCATTTTTGTGCAAGTTGCTCCAAAACTCCTACAAACATCAAAACCACACAAAAACATAAAAATACCAAGGAATATAGCAAAGAAACATGGACGAATTGATATAAAAGTAATACATAAATAGACACCTATCAAACTCCTAAAGTTTCTAAAGATTTATTGTAATTTTGATGTGACATTACCTAATTGGATGAGTCATCATCTTATTATATATCTAATTTCTTTTATTTTTGATGAATTTGGATATAACTATGTTAACATTCCAACACACCAAATTGCATATAAATTTATGATTTATATATGATATTATTCATATCAATTTAAATTTAATCATCTTATCTTCTCAAAAAATCACTCCCATACATTTATCTTATCTTATCTAATCTTACAATAATGTTTGTTTATCTTTTATCCTTCTTTCTATTTCATTTATGAATTTACTGATATCATAACTTTTTTTTTAAGTAAATTAATCATTTTTAAGGCCGATCCCACGGTACAAGCCTGGTTTGATGGCCTTCCAAGTTTTTTAATACAGGAAGTTAGGGACATGACTTCAGAAAGAAATGAGTTAAATTGTATCTACAATTTTTTCATTAACCAAATAATGTGACGAAAGCTAACGTATAATATAGCAAATCCTCCTTTCTTATAAAATTGGGAAACGCGATTTGATCGAGATACCATCAAACAATCAGTGAATCATCATTAAATACTCGCGATTTAATTACTTCCTATCACAATTTAATATACATTGAAAAGCTGCTAATTATACGAGATGTGTACACCTAATTGCTATCCCTTTCCACCTCCTAAAAGATTTACAACTACGATTACACATGTGCTTATACACAAAAATTAAAGAAACATGATTCCAACAAAAATCAAAACAAACTTTCTTTCCGTTTGCTTTTCCAACAAGCAATCATGTACAACTGAAGTGTAGTTCAAAGTGTATATCACATAGATTTTGTATGGTTTGTTGTTCTTTCGTACCTGACAACGCTAGAAGTGGCATCTCTTCATAGCACTTGCAATAAATCATACACACTTATTTTTATATATAACAAAAAAGGAACAACAAATATGCATTTATAAAGTCTTGTACAGGTTACGAAGCTGCAATATGTTTCTATCAAGAGATATAAAGTCTTTCATTGTTTTAGAGATAATTAATCCTTCTCATCGATAATGGAAACACTAATATTATCCCGGTTTTTACAATTAGTTCTGATACCAGAACGCTAATACCGTATTTTGATTAGTTTTGGCTGATAATTTGTCTATCCCAAAACTTGTCGACTCGCGACCCTTAGACAAGGCTATAGCTGCAGTATATGATTGCTATATAAGGGTTTGTTTGAAGACTATTGAGGTAGTGAATTAAGAGAGTATCATTTCTCAAGAACCATTAATAAGGTTCGATCTAGTATTTTTGTTTGTCTAAGTGTTTTGTACTCTTTATCGGTCACCAGTCTCACCGATCAGGTGGCAGAGGATTGGAAAGGATTCTCGGTTAGTAGGATTTTTGAAGAAGGTTATGTTTCTTTGTTTTATGTACTACACATTTTTCAATGTATTTTACGTTCAATATCAATCATATATCTTTTTCAAAATTCAGTATCAACCATATATATATATATATATATATATTCATAAATCCAATTTAAAACAAAAACACAAAATACATAACTACAATATTTCATAAACTGTGTTTTCTTGGGAAATCAAAACTAGTTTTACAATCAAACAGTACTTCTTTGATGCAACAAGGTATCCAACATAACTAGGTACAATTGCAACCAATCATGCACTATTCTATTTAGGAGCAATTGGGGAAGGAAGCATCCCCCCTTCCTTTGAACATCCTCCAAAATCCTCATGAAAGTGCCTCTCACAGTATACGTACACATGAGATGTGCACCGCAGACCAGGCCGGATGGCCCAACGGAAGTAGTATTGGAAGAACAGCGTTCTTTGCTTCTCATAAATCTTGCGGTGCCCCCTACAACTGAAAGCATGCACATGGGAAGGCACATTTGCTTAAACTCTCTATTACTTTCGATACAGACTCACCAATTAACTAATCAAACTCCATTTTACATATAGTTATATTTCAAGATATGTTTCACAGCATCGTCATAAGGATTCTCATTCCTTAGACAGATTATTGTACATTTCTCAACAAGGCCAATTAAGTCTCATCAATCCAAAAGTCTCATGAATGATTCAGATTAAAAAAAAATTATTTGCTTATAACAAAAAAACCAAAAATAAAAGAAAATGTCAAAGATGCTCTAAATATACTAACAGCGTTAAGTTTGGCTCAGTAACGTGATGAAGAGGGTGGGTGAGTTGATGGCGATTAAGTAATAGTCATGTCGCGTCAATATGTAACGGCGTTAAAATTTATGGGAAGTTTAAGAGAGGCCAACCATTAGTGGAATGAAATATCAAAATCCCAAAATGTAGGGAAATAGCTACAGTCCAGTGGATATACTGGTGTATAAAAAATTTATATAAAAATGATAAATGATTGAATAAAAATTGTAAATGATTATATAAAAATTGTAAGTTGTAATTGTATAAAAGTTGTAAATAAGTAAATAAAAGTTATATGTGCAACTTTTATTTTACTCATTTATAACTTTTATACAATTTTTAAAAATTGATTCATGGTACATTGTATATACTGTAGCCATTCCCAAAATTTAGATACCCCAACTACAATTGTTCCATTCATATCACAAAAACATAATTTTTAGAAATATAATAATTAAGATTCCATAGCTAGATCAAATATCATAGGATATCGTAACACATGTTTTTGGATCAAGCTATAGAGGGTATAATAATACAAATTAAGGGCATAATAATACAAATTAATTAACTTATTGTATTGTAATCGGTACAAATTTAAGAGTAATATATATGCTAATGTGTTATTCTAAAGTTTCATTTGAATGATATTTCTTATGTGGTAATATCATCCATCATATCCTCCCTTCCATTATCTACATAAAAATATTGTTATATAAGAAGATATGATGTGTGAAATATAAATTGATTAGTTAAAAGCTTGAGATGTACGTAGATAAAGTATTATACTACAAGTCTATAATACAAAGGCATGAAGAAGAAATGCTAAAGCTTAATTTTAGGATAAAATTAAAAGAGTTGTTCTATTCAGCCCCCACTTTTTACCTCTTCAGCCTCCACTTCTAAATACATATAATAAAAAATATTAAACCCCTATATTTTTCTCATTAGACCCCGTTTAATTTGCTAAATGTCGTTTTAATATATAATTAAGTTTTTTTTTTCACTACACCCACTTTTATGTTGATGTTACATTATTCATTATTTTTAAAGCAATTGCAGGTATGATTCTAATTTCTCTCAATTTCTCTTTAATTTTAACACTTCTAATTTCTCTATATTGGAGGATAGAGTTTAAAAACAGTTAATGTTTCTAGTTTCAAAGGCTATGCTAAATATACATGGAATTGTTCAGGTTGGAGTCCACTTGCCTCAAGAGGGACATATTCTCCAAGATAGACCTCAAGATGATTAGCCAAAGAAGACTTTATATTCTCATGGTGATGCAACCTTGCCAATGAAGTAGATAATTGTTTGCACAACAAGCCCAAATAGAATAACTCCACCCAACAATAAGAAGTAAACGATTCCAACTATAATGGTTGTGGCAACATTTGTGGACAATCCAATCACCAAAACGTTTTCAAACATTAGTTGAATGATTCCAAAACAAAACCATAACACACCAAACATGGCAATTGCAATCCCGATCTTCCTCTTTATCAAGTCCTAATACTTTACTACCCCTAACTTCATCATCTATCAAGTAAACCCTAATACCCACCTTGGAGTTTCTCTCTCTCTCTCACTTTATTTTTTCTCTCTCAATTTGGTTGAACTTGAATACCCACAAAAATTAATGGCTTTCTGGCCAACCCTGCTTTCACCTAACCCAAGTTGTGTGTTAGCAATGGCAGTTGCCTCTAGCACCGTTGGACAATTGTCATCTTCGCTGCAGTCATGGTTAGTCCTTAGTGGGCAACTCCTTCCAATCAGTCTTTACCTTTATATGATTTTATGGGTTCTTAAGATCGACCTACGCCTTGCCTTGAACTTGCATTCCTTTTTTTTTTTTCCATTTCATTTTCCAAATCTACTATAAGCATGGTACTAGAGTGGGCCTTCTCTACTCTGTGGGTGCCTTGTTCTTGCTTTTTGTTGTCTACTGTTACATTCCTTTATTACTCAACTTCTCATGTGGCAATATACACTACCAACATTTGTATCCTATCTACTCTTACTTGATAATGAAAGCACTCATGATGACGATGGCATGGATTTACTAGGCCAAAGAAGATGAAAACAGGTATGTTTTCTTGTCATTCAGCTACTTTTTAGGCTTCATTAGGATGCTTTTGATGGAGGAAGGCATAGAGTTGTTTAGGAATTTCAAGGTTCTCGAGTTGAAGAGGAACATTATTGGACTTAGGTGAAAGCTCTGTGATAATCTCCTACAAGCTGAACTAGTTGCCTAGGCAACTAGCGAATAAAGATGATAGATGGGTATTTGATAATTAGCTGATAAGGAATGTTACTTCTTGATAATTAGTTTTACTTATAATTTTAAAGTAAAATGATTTCCTCGGCTCAACTATTGCAGAGGAAATTTCTAAATTTATATGTACGATAAAATAGTAGCTTCTAGGTGTCACTAATATATATAATTCATACATCCACCAATTATATAGTTTCACCTGGCAATGTCTAGAAGCTGTTGGAGTAGACAGCTTAGCTCAATAACTAACTCTAGCCTTAAGAACTTCAAAAAATAACTAACTCTGGATAAATACTAATTACAAGAATTAATGTGCAGTCTTAACGTCCCCTCTCAACCTAGAGGGCACTTCGGTGACTCCAAGTTTGGTTCTAAAATGTTGAAATTGAGGTGCTGTCTGGGCCTTTGTAAAGCCATTTGCCACTTGATCGTAGGAGGGAGCATAACGAACATCGAGTTGTTTCTACAAAACCTCATCACACACAAAATGCACATCTATCTGCTTGGTTATTGCATGATGGATAGGGTTTGAGGCCAATGCACTTGCACTGGTGTTGTCACACCAGGCAACAGGACATTGATTTGGTTGATAGTGAAGTTCTCTTAGAAAGGATTGTCACCAAGCTATTTCTGCTTCAACTTAAGCCAAGGCACGATATTCAGATTCAGTGCTTGATCGAGAAATAATAGATTTTTTCTTTGATTGCCGAAAATAAGTGTGTCTCCAAGATCTTCTATCTTTTGTATTGCAGGCCCAATCAACATATGAAAAACCTGTGATATTGATATTGTCACATGGTCTAATGTGAAGACCAAAATGCCTGTATCTTTAAGATATCTTAGCATTCATTTTACCCCTTGCCAGTGAATCGTCTTAGGAGCCTGGAGTGCCTAACTGAGTTTGTTTACAACGAAAGCAATGTCAGTTCTTGTGAATGTAAGATACTGGAAAGCTCCTATGGCATTTTTATAGAGTATTAGGTCATAGAAGAGATCTAAGCTTTTTGTGTTTTCATTTTTGCTTGCAGTACGTAGCAGGGGTGGAGAAAGGTTTCAAGTGCTCTAATTTCAATCTTTTCAACATGTCAGATATGTATTTGGATTGAGTCAAGTACATACCTAAAGAGTCTCTTTTCACTTCTAGTCCAAGCAAATAATGGAGTTCTCCAAGGTCCTTAAGAGAGAAAACCTTGTTCAGCCCTGATATAACCTCTTGAATCACCATTGAGTTATTTCTAGTTATAAGGACATCATCTAAATAAACTAGTATGTAGCTAAGTGTCTTCCCTTCCTTGAGGATGAACAAAGATGAATCAGATTTGGAGTTTGTAAAGCCCCAATTCAGTAGTGCATTTTTCATCTTGTCAAACCATGCCCTTGGTGCTTGTTTGAGACCATAGAGGGTTTTGTTAAGTTTGCAGACATGGTTTTGTTTAGAAGAGTCAATGTACTCTTCAGGATACTTCATATATACTGATTCTTCAAGTGTACCATTTAGGAATGCATTATTAATATCCAATTGCGTTATTCCCCAACCTTTTGCCACTGCTAGAGTAAGAATTACTCTAATTATGCCTGACTTTACAACTGGACTGTAGGTTTCTAAAAAATCAATTCTTGGAGTTTGATGAAAACCTTTTGCCACTAACCTGGCTTTATGCCTTTAAACACCCATTTGTTGCCTCTCAGGTTGTAATTTGAGGAGAAAAGGACAAGAGTCCCAGTGTCATTCCTTACTAAGGCTTTGAATTATTCATCTATAGCTTTCTTCTAGGTTTTTTATTTTAAAGCCTTTAAAATTGATGAAGGTTCTACGTTTTCAAGGTTGATACCATGATGTTGTTCTATATTGTAAACCTCTGGTTTGAAAATGCCACTTTTTGATCTTGTCACTATTGGATGGAAAGGAACAGTTGGGATGCTATGTTGGTGAATGTGATGTAAAGGTTTCATTTTGCTCACCCGCTGTAGGTTCAATTCTTGGAAGGCTTATGGTGAAGTTGGTGTGTTTATAGGTGAAATGGGAAGGTCATTTGTGGAGTTTAATTGTTGGTGGAGAGTTATATTATAATTTTATGATGTAGCCTCAGAAGAATTTAGGGAATCAAATCTATCTTGAGAGTCAAAACTATTTCAAGAATTCATTATCTGTGATTCTCTAACTCTAGGTTGTTGACTTGACCATCTATTTAAAACTGGAATTAAAGGACCAAAATAGATAGAGATAGATGGCTAGGAGTTGGAATTGGTCTTAGTGTTAAACCAGTTTTGAAAGGGAACTCTCACTCACTGAAGGCAACATTTCTGGATAAGTAAACTCTACCTGTAGGAATTAAACATTTAAAGCCCTTATATGAGTCACTATAACCCAGAAAAACACACTTGGTTGAGGGGAATTGAAATTTGTGATTTTGTAATGGCCATAGGCATAGAAAACAAGAACAACCAAATGTAATTAGAGACTTATAGTCAGGTACTTGATGAAACAACTTCTACCAAGGTGAGATACCGCTTAATACTGGTGTTGGAAATCTATTAATTAACCACACAGTTATGTGAAAAGCTTCCCACCAGTAATTCAGTGGCATGCTTGCCTATGCAAGCAAGGTTAGGCTTACTTCCACAATGTGTTTATGTTTTCTTTTAGCCTTTCCTTGCTACTTATATATGTGAGGGCAGGCTATTCTAGATTCAATTCCAATTTGGTGAAGAAATTCAGTGAAGATCCTATTCTCTCTCTTAATTTGTTTCTCAAACTTTTTCTCAACCAACAATTTGAATTGTTTAAAGGTAGAAAAGGCTTCAGATTTGTTTTTGAGGGGATAAATCTAAGTAAATTTGCTATGATCATTTAAAAAGTGAATGTAATATTTATAACTTGAAGGGAAAATAGTGGGACCTAGTCCCCAAAGGTCTATGTGGATCAATTCTAAGACTTGACTTGTTTTGCTAGTAAAGCTTTTAAAAGGTAAGGCATGAGATTTTCCTAATTGGCAAGCATCACAAAAATCAACTTTTTCATTCATATCAAGAGATTCCTTACAAGATCTCAGGATTTGATTCAAGACCTTCACTGAAGGATGTCCAAGTTTCCTATGCCAGATATTAATTTTATCTTCATCTGGTAATGGATTTGACATAACAATAGTGAGCCTACATGGATCATTTGACTCTATAGACTTTAATTTGACATAAAGACACGTAGAAGACACTTTGGAAGACAAACAAGACTCAGCAGCAGTAAGGCTAAAAGAATTTTTATTCTTTCCAGGGATATTTGATAGACATTTGGTAGGATGCTTGAAGCTTGGACAGATTTGATAGAGGCCTCTTTTAACTCTCCCTAATAGCAGGACTTGATAAGTGTGTTTGTCCTTCACAAGACAAAAATCAGGGTGAAATTCAATGTAGACTTTGTTATCTTTAGTGAGCTTCGAAATACTCAGCAAGTTTTTGGTAATTTTAGGCATGCAAAGTATGTTCTTTAAATTAAGCATGGCATTATGTGCAGACAAATTTAAGTGATCTATATGTGAAATGCTTAGCTTGTTACCATCACCAATAGAGACTATTTTCTTACCACCAATACTCACATCTTATGTTTGAAGAGACCTGGTTCTACTGTGACATGGTTGGTGGCCCTACTGTTTACATACCAGCTTTCATCACCAACAATTTCTGGTGTGGCAAAGTAAGTCTATTGAGGTTGATTGACAAGGAAGGCTTGCTGAGATTGGTTTTGCCTTTGAGGTCCTTATCTACTATTGAAGTTTTTTCTGTTTCTATTTATGGAGCTAGAACCCATGTAGCTTAGGTCAGTCCTGTAAAAAAAATGGATGTAAGATGACCTATTTTCCCACAAATTTGGCATACTGACCTAGAGTTTTCGAACTGGCCACCTCCTCTTCCTTTAGGTGGGTTATTATTTGAACTTCTTTCATGCCCTTGACCGAAATTTCTATTGTTGTTGTTACCTTGCTTGAATTTGTCTCTGTTATTGCTATTTTACTTTCCAAAAGCAATATTAGCTGACGCATGATTAAAACTAACGTTGGCAAAATTATAATGCCTCTCCAGTCTATTTTCAAAGCTTGAAAGTGTTGATTGCAGCTCTTGCCAAGATATGTTTTCCTTAGATTGAATTTGAACTACAATGGGAGTGTAGTCAACATCCAAGCCCAAGGTAATGAAGGAAATCAGAAACCCTTTTCATAATTGCAAGATAGTCACTCATTTTCATCATGCCTTTCCTCGTGGTTTCAAGGTCAAATATGCGTTTAGAGATTTTTGATCTATTCTTAATTCCATAATATTCTTCAAGGGCTTTAAATAATCAATGAGAGGTGGTCTGGCCAATGATCTGATTAGCCACTTCACTGGTGGCTGAACTAAGTAGCCAACCCATAAAGAGATTATCTATGGTGGCCCATTCATTGCACTCTGGATTTGCCTGGAGTTGAGTTAAAGTTCCGTCTTCAGAGATTGAAAAAGAGGGAAGAAACTTAGGAAGGCAAACCTTGGTTCCAAGTACAAAACTTCTAGTTTGTCACCCCTTAGAGTTGGTTAAACCATTACCTTCCAGATTGTTATATTGTCTTTATCGATCTTAACTGGAAAGGACTGATTCAAAAAATTCCTGAAAAGAGAGCTACCACGAAGAGGAATTGTTTGAGAGGATGAACCAGAGTTGTTGTTGGAAGGGCTTCCTTGAATAGACCTAGAAAACATGGCGTTGGCCTAGAAAGGCTCTGATACCAACTTATAATTTTAAAGTAAAATGATTTCCTCGGCTCAACTACCGGAGAGGAAATTTCTAAATTTATCTGTAGGGTAAAATAGTAGCTTCCAGGTGTCACTAATATATGCAATCCATACATCCACCAATTATATAGTTTCACTTGGCAATGTCTAGAAGCTGCTGAAGAAGACAGCTCAGCTAAATAACTAACTCTAGCCTTAAGAACATTAAAAAGTAACTAACTCTAGATTAATACTAAGTACAATAATTAATGTGTAGCTTTAACATCCCCCTTCAAATTGGAGGGCACTTCGGTGACTCCAAGTTTGGCTCCGAAATGCTGAAATTAAGATTTTTGCAGAAGTTAGTTTTTAAACATTAACCATCCATTTCGATTAGTTTGATTTAGTTATATTTTGGGATGGAGTAAGGCTTTAATCAGCTGTTACTAGCATTTTCTGGGTGTGCTTTTTTTTTTTTGTTTATTCTGTTAAAAGCTTGCTCAATGTTAATATCCTTGAATGGTATCAAGGGAATCATTTTAGCTATAAAAAATTAGCATGATACTACTTATTCCTTAATTTGCCAAATTTTAGTTAATTTACATGACTTGACAACTTAATTGTATGCATATATTTTTTATGATGATTTATTATGCTTTTTGCATAAGAAATCCTAGATTCAAATCAAATGCCACATATGAGCATAAAGAGATGTAGCTATCATGTATGCACAGTAATATTGTACTACATGAAAATTTTGCTTAAACTAGCAAGACAAAAACGTGTGTGACATGGTGAAATTTGGAGAGTAGCATTTTAGGCTTCAACTGCCTTTAATTTATTACGTTGAGGAAAAAAAACACCTTTAGCGTTACGTTGGGTAATGCATACACCAGTCTCTTGACTTTCCCTTTCCTTTCCTTTGAGCCAAACACCCTCGAACACCCATAAAAAGAAAATGTAACTCTGGCCATCTCTCTCTCTCTCTCTCTCTCTCTACATACATATATATATATATATGTCTTAGGGTTTAAAATGATAATGTTTGGAACATGGATGCATCATCATCCATGGTGTATCTACTACAAAATAGTTTAAACTTTTCAAAATAGTTGATTTTGCATTGTCATATATAGTCAAAGAATTAAGGTTTCCCTAATGTTTGTTTATGTGTATCAACATGGCCAGAGAAGAGACTTACCAAAGATTAATTATATATGTTTATTTTCAGAACCACATCAAGCATGATATGACAAGTTAGATATATTAAAGATTATAAGAAAAACACATGTATAATATGGATATATGGACTTACAGTTAATATATGTATTAGTGTTGAGTACTTTAGTTAGGATTTATATATCGTGACCAATTGTGGTTTCTTTGTATACTCTCCTCAACTAATTTAGGCACAAATTTAATAACTTGTCATATATTTATACAATGCAGCCTTATCAATAGATAATTTTTTTTGTGTGGACAATCACTCAAAAAGAATTTGAATATGGGAACATATTTCTAATCCCCTATTTTGAAATAAAAATGGATTATTATTAACGGATTATGTTACACATTGTTTGGTATTATTATGTTAAGATAACTTTTAATTTTGACTACAAAATTCATGTATACATAAAATATAAAATAATGATATTGTTAGTAGAATGCAACCTGCTTTGAGAATACAAGGCTGACAAAGATAAAACAACAAAAAGAATAATAAAAGTCCCAAACACAAAGGCATTTTTTGGGACTAGGGCATTGGGTGCTGTGGGTATACTGTGCCTGGCGGGTTCAACTTGCTAGCCCTCGTACAGTCATACCCCCACTTTCATCATCTATCCCTTCCATCCCGTTTAATAGACGATCTTTCAATATAACCCATGATCATCACATTATGAACGGTGACTTTGCACTATCTTCAAAAGGTTCCCTCTCCTTGCCTGCCCTTGACCTTGAGCTAGCCTTCTCTCACATTCTTGCAGATGATAAATGGGTATTCATTATTAGATTTGCAAATGTTAATCTTAGGCTTAGTTTAAACACTAATCATGCATTTAATTTGATTTTTGGAGTCTCTATTTTTATTTTACACACACACACACACACATATATATATAGAATAAGTATTACATGTATATATTCTACAATGGGGATTTAGGATAACTGTCCCTAGTATTTTCTGGTATGATTTGGTGTGAATGTGCAAGATACGCACTGCACTATTTTTATCTTGTTATTAAATTAGAGGCTATATATCAATCCTAATTATTTAGTAAATTAGATAGGTTAAAAAAGAAAGAAACATATATTATGAATTTTGGACTTAATATATGTATTATTATTTTCAAGATTTATTATGACCAGCATTTGAAGTTAATTTCTTTCACTCTCTTCAACTAATTGAAGCACTTGTACAATTTTAGTATATATGATGCAGCTTCCTATCAGATTTACCTGTCATTTTTGGATGGACATAAATTCAGAAAGAATTATTTGAATTTGACAATATGAAAAAGATGATTATGATATTTTCTAATCCCTACCAAAACAATACTTAATTTTTTGAAGAGTAAGGATAGAATTTCATTAATGATGTTTAAAAAATGGATGAAATAGTAACCCAAATTGATGTAAGCATGAGATATTTGACTTAGATGCATGGTTCATGTATAAAACATACATTTTGTCTCCTCATTTTTCAAGCTTTCAAATTGCTTGAATTGATGGCACATGCAAAGGCAACTAATGCCACTAAAACGCAAGAAACCTGTCTTTGACAAGGTCAAAGCAAAGTCTGATTTTGGTGGTTGGTTTATGTATCATTTACTACAAACTTTGACATAGATTAGCTTCCCTCTACTATAAATAGAGGTGCCATCCAAGAGAAAAAATCATCGCAAAAATACAATTCCTCTCTTAAGAGTTTTGAGAGCACTTTTGTTTAATTTGAGAGAAATTGTTAGTTTGAGAGATATTTGGGTGTAATTAGGGATTTGGGTTTGGGTGATATTCCTTAATTTTGTATACTCCATTTTGTTAGTATAATTATTCTTCTATCTTCACCCATGGACATAGGCTAAAAGTCAAACCATGTAATATATTGTGTGCTCTCTTTTGATATTTTCTTTATTTTTTCCAATTAACCTCACTTTGCTTCTACATAAATCGATACTTGTCACAACAAATGAATTACTACAATAAATTGTTTGCTTGCAATAATGCACATATATTTCTTACAAAAAATAACAATTAATCAAGTATATTATATATCAGGGAAAATTATAATGATTGATAACTCTTAATTTTGTTTGCAAAATCCATGTAGACATACAACATGCACATTACAAAATAATGATATTGTTAGCAGGATGCAACCTGCTTCTAATGTGAGGCTTATACTTTTTTCAAGGAAGTGCTATTACTACTGCTGCTGCTGTATCATCTTTAGAAAATGCAGAATCTGATACTGCTCAATTGTGGCATATGTGTCTAGGGCATATAAGTGATCCAGGGATGGTAGAATTGAGTAGATGAGGTTCATTTGGTGACCAAAAGATTTCCAAACTTGACTTTTGTGAGCATTGTGTTTTTGAAAAACAATGTAGAGTGAAGTTTGGAATCGTCGTTCATCGTACAAAGGGCATGGTTGATTACATCCATTCATATTCGTAGAGTTCGGCATCTACCTTATCAAAAAGTGGTTTTTAATGGATGCTGACATTTATTGATGATTATTCAAGAAAAAGTCTGGTTATATTTCTTAAAGCATAAAAATAACATGTTCACCAATTTTGAGCAGTTCAAGAGTTTGATTGAAAATCAGACAGGCAAAAAGATCAAATAGTTTAGTACTGACAATGACTTGAAATTTTGTTCTAAGGAGTTTGATGAGCTCTGCAAGAAAGAAGGCATAGTGAGACATCGCACTATTAGAGGAATGCCATAGCAAAATAGAGTTGTAGAACAGATGAACAAAATAGTATTAGAGATAGCATGATGTCTTCTATCTAATTCTAGATTGTCAAAAGATTTTTGGGCTGAAGTAATTAATATAGCTTGCTACCTCGTGAATTGATCACCATCAACTGTTCTTGGGTTAAAAACTCCACAGGTCTGAAACTCCTGCTAATTACTCACAATTAAGAATATTTGGGTGCCCTGCATATGCACATGTAAATGATGGAAAGCTTGAACCTAGAGCAAAGAAATGCATATTTTTGGGTTATTGAACATGTGTTAAAGGATATAGGTTATGGTGTCTTATTCCTAAGTCACCGAAATTCCTGTTCAGTAGAGATGTTTTTTTTATGAAACATCCATACTTCATCCAAAAGAAAAAATCAATAGATGAAAGCTTGAATGAGGATACTAGCAAGCTGGTAGAGGTTCATGTAGATGCTATCAATCAGTCTAATCAACCAATAAATCAAGAAAAAGATATTGTGCCTCAAGAACAATAGCATTACAATATTGCAATTGGAAAAATGAAAAGGAGAATCAAACTGTCGCAACGATATGGCCATGCAAATTTGGTTCATTATGCATTATCCACAATAGACATAATTGAGAATCAAGAACCTTCCATTTACTAAGAGGTTATCTTCAGTATTGATTTTGCCAAATGGATTATTGCTATGAATAAGGAGATCGAGTCCATTCATAAAATCACACATGGAAATTTATCAAACCACCCAAAGATTGAAAGATTGTTGGGTGTGAATGGATATTCAAGAAGAAGAAAGGAATATTAGGGGTTGAAGTAGCTAGATTCAAGGCACGCTTGGTTGCAAAGGACTTTAATCAAGAGGAACATGTAAAAGAAGTATTCTCACCTGTTGTCAAGCATAGCTCTATTGGTGTGTTACTTACCATTGTTGCGATGTTTGACTCGGAGTTAGAATAACTCGATGTCAAAACAGCTTTCTTGCATGGTGAACTTGAAGAAGAAACCTACATGCTACAACTAAAAGGATTTGTGGTTCAAGGAAAAGAGGACCATATATGCTTACTAAAGAAATCCTTATATAGTCTAAAGCAGTCTCCTCAGCAGTGGTATAAGCGATTTCATTCGTTTATAATTGAACATGATTACTTAAGGAGTAATTTTGATAGCTGTGTTTACCACAGGAAGCTTCCTGATGGTTCGTTTGTGTACTTGCTATTGTATGTAAATGACATGCTTATAGCTACTAAAAGCATGTCTGAAATTAACAAGTTGAAGATTCTACTCAGTAGTAAGTTTGAAATGAAATACTTGGGGTGTTGCTAAAAAGATTTTGGGTATGGAGATTTACAGAGACTGACCGAGTGGTAACTTATGCTTATCATAAAAGAAGCATATTGAGAAACTGCTACAAACGGTTTGATATGCAAAATTCTAAACTTGTAACTACTCAACTCACAGCAGATTTTAGGCTTTCAATGGAGTTGTCACCTAAATCAAAGGCGGAGGAGGAGCACATGGCTCGTGTTCCTTATGCTAATGCAATTGGGAGCATCATGTATGCAATCTTTGCACATGACCAGATATTTCACATGCTGTTAGTGTTGTTAGCAAATATATTGGTAATCCATGAAAAACCTATTAGCAAGCTATGAAATGGATCCTTTGTTACTTGAGGGGGACTAAGATGTTGGTTTGGTATATAAAAGAAATACCAAACTTGATGACAACGTTATTGGTTTTGTTGACTCTAATTATGCTGGAGATTTGGATAAAGGGAAATCTTTAACTGGATATATCTTCACATTATTTGGTTGTGCTGTTAATTGGAAAGCAACTTTACAATCTATAATTGCTTTGTTTATTACTAAAGCCGAATATATAATAGCAATGGAAGCAACGAAGGAAGTAATTTGGTTAAAAAAATTGGTAACTGATCTTGGTTTACAACAGGATGCTACTATTGTTGATTGTGATAGCCAAAGTGCAAAATTCAAATGTATCATGAAAGGACCAAGCATATTGATGTCATATATCATTCCATTCATGAGATTGTATTTGAAGGAAAGGTTTTTGGGAAAAAGATCACTGCAGTAGACAATTCAGCGGATATGATGACAAAGTCAATTCCAACAGTCAAGTTCAAAAGGATTTTGGGCTTGATTGGCATTTTTGTTGCTAAATTCCTCAAGAAATCTTTTGGAGAAGATAACTGAAGATTGGTTATGGAGTTAGTCACTATTTAAGCCAAGGTGGAGATTTGTTGAAAAGATGGCTTAAATGGTAACCCAAATCGATGCAAGCATGAGATATTTGACTTGGATGCATGGTTTATTTGTAAAACGTGCATTTTGTCCTCTTATTTTTCAAGCTTTCAAATTGCTTGAATTGATGGCACATGCGAAAGCAATTAATGCCACTAAAATGGAATAAACTTTTCTCTCACAAGGTCAAAGCAAATTATGATTTTGGTGGCTGGTTCATGTATCTTTTGCTGCAAACTTTGACATGCACTGACTTCCCTATACTATAAATAGAGATGTCATCCAAGAGAAAAAATCATTTCAAAAACACAATTCCTCTCTTAAGAGTTTTGATAGCGCTTTTGTTTAGTTTGAGAGAAATTGTTAGTGTGAGAGACATTTGGGTGAATTGAGGACTTGACTTTAAGTGATATTTGTCGATTTTGTATACTCTATTTTGTAAGTATAATTATTCTTCTATCTTCGCCCGTGGACGTAGGCTAAAAGCGGAACCACATAAATTTTTGTGTGTTCTCTTTTGATATTTTCTTTATTTTTCACTATTAACCTCACTTTGCTTCTGCATAAATCGATCATTGTCACGACAAATGAATTACTACATTGAATTGTTTGCATGCAATAATGCACATATATTTCTTACAAAGCATAAAAATTAATCAAGTATATTATATACCGAGGAAAATTATAATGATTGATAACTCTCAATTTTGTTTGCAAAATTCATGTATAAATACAACTTGCACATAAAAAAATAATGATATTGTTATCAGGATGTAACCTGCTTCTACTTAGAAAATACACAGGTAGCTGGCTGGCTGGACAAGCAAACTTTAGAGATAAAAATAAAAAAGATATAGACTAAATAAAATAGCCCAAACCTAGTCTCTATTCTTCCAATTTTTCTCTAATACAAGAAACGGTGTAGGACACAAGTGCTGCAGCAAAGACTATAGAGGGTGGGATCAACTTCCTGGCCCTAGTTAGACCACCCCAACAAGTGTAAAAAGTTGATTTGATTGAGTCTTGGGAGAGTTACATGTCATGGTTCATGGATAAGAGATAAAAACTTTAAATTATATACTAGATTTATTATTTATTTTGTGGCATTTTAATTGTATTAAAATTTTAGGGATGTTTCTGAAATACATATATTGCTAAATCACAGCCCGGGCTGACCCTTTCGTGCATCCACCGTCAAACCTTATAGTGGGATTGATCCATTCAGCCAACAGAGTGGCAGTGATCCATTCGCCCCCGACAGTGATTGGTTTCCTCCAAAAGGTCTGTGTATGTATTCAGAAGTTTTTAAATCAATGAATTGTATAGTAGATATGAGAAACTAACAAGTTTAAATTGTTTGTGCACAAGGAAATGGGGAAAATATCTACCATAAATAAAAATAATTGTAGATTTTAAATGTCACCGTAATTTTTAACATGACCGAAATAATATTAGAGTGCTTCATGCTAATTCAATTTCTATGGATCTTTAATTAAGTTAAATTAACCTGAACATGTAAAATAGCGAAAGTACTTGAACACTAGCATGATAAATAAATATACGTGGTTTTACCTGCAATAGTTATGTTATATCTATAAATATATTTATATAAATTGAAAATTTTAAAATGAAATTTGTCTTAATTTGTCACAAATATTGCATGAGTACGTCTAGGATATGATGCGCACATATCACATATGACAATTATTTTATAATAACGTCAAACAAGTTAACTAAAGCGGTGGATACAGAATGCTTTTTCCACCTAAAAAATGCTTCTTTACATCCATTCTTCTATATGTAACCGTCATTAATATTTTAAATAATTTAATTTTCATTAATTAATCTTCAAATCTCACAATTAACTTATACAATTAAATAGGTCATGCTTATTCCAATAAAAATATAAACAAATAAAATTATTTTTGTTAGAAAGTTTATTGGATTTTTTCCTAAAATAAGTTTCTACAAATATCTCACATATATTATATTTCAAAATCTGAAATTAATAATTCATAACTCTTTTTTTGTTTTCTTTAGTAATTCTATGAAGTAAAACTTTCAACAAATATGATCATAAAAGGGGTTGAATAGAACCTCACTTATACAAAATTAACATTCAAAGTATGAAAGTACATCAAATTTTAACAGCCATCATCCCTAAAGCTTATAAAATTATATTGTTCGTGAAAAACACATGATTTCAGATTTGTAAGTTCTGGAAGTATGCAATTATAGAAAATATAACAGTACACTGTAAAGTAAATCGGCACAGGAAGATTTTTACATGGTTTGGTTATAAAACCTATATCCACGGACAGCTATAGAGCTGCAATTCACTAAGTTCTTGTTTGTACAATCTTTAGGATCTTTTACAGTGCTGACTTACTCTCACACACTGACCTAATCTTTGTAAAACAAAATCCTGCCATCTTAAACTCTAGTGACACTGCCCACTCTTTGTCACAGATAACTTAACAACACACTGTTAAGTTATACATAACAACAATGTTTGACGCTGAATTATATAAATACTTAACTCGCAAGTTCTCTCAAGTGTCTACTAACTCAATTAGACCTAATCAAATATTCATGCATAATTTCTACCTCTCATACATGAATCAAAGAATCAAATCAATGATACATTCTAATTTGCGTTGAAGCTCTCCTCTCAATTCTTGGAATGCCGTGACATAGACTCTCCCAAAGGCAACCAACTAATTAGCCAACTTCCTAACTAAGTTATGTAAAAATAACTTTGTATATATAATGGGAGGCCTGAACGAAATCTCTTTAGAATCTTGTAAAAATTCTAATCAAAATCATATTAGGATAAGAAGAAATATAATAGGAAGAGATATAATTAAACTCCTAAAGGAATTAGGGCACAAATAAATATTCTCCCATTTTAACTAGGATACAAGAAACAATATCCTAATCTAAGAAGATATTTATTGTAAACCAAATACTTCCTATAATATTATTTTAGAAACAGTAAAATAAGAAACAAAATAATATTATAGTTTTATCACAAGTTGGACAAAAATAACATATGCAAGGCACATGCATGTTGACACCAACAATCTCCCCCTTTTTGGCAACTTGTGATGAAAACACTAAACTGTTTCTGATCAAAGAAAATCACACATGATAAGTCAGACGTAACCATAAGCTATCATGAAATAGCAAACATAAAACATCATGTTTAAAGAAATAACATGAGTGCTATTACACAGCTTGTAACAGAACACTGTCTGACTATGTGTATATCCTACAATTTCAACACAAAATGAAGTGTGGCAAACTTGTCAAACAACAATGCAATTAGATAATGATCAGATCCAATAAGAACATCCATCAAATGAAATAAGTAATATCACAAACACACAAAGCATCAAAATAGTCGAATGCACACACAAAGCAAGCATAGCATAAGAAGTATTCTTACTCCCCCTTACTTACAACCTTTGATAGAAAGTAGTAACAAAAACAGAGTTATAAGCAATAGTTATATCAAAAAAAGTTATATAAAAAAAAAAAGAAACTAAACTCCTTATTTCCCCCTTGATTTCAGCACAAGTGCCAAAAGCACTTAATGAAGTCTTAGAGACTTTCGAACAGGTGGAGAAGAGAAACTGCCAGGGCGCTTCTTAAATCTGCCAGCCTTCACTTTGTACCTTTTCCTGGTAGTGGTAGGTGTTGGCTGCTTAGAAGCCACAAGAGCAGGCTGGTCATCAGCTGTGTCAGATGAAGTGGTAGTAACTTTAGCTACAACTCTACGAATCTCCTTGTCAAATGTCTTTGCACTGGTTTCTGTTGTGGGTAACTCAATAGCAGGTTGTTGAGAAGGAACCAGTGACTCTTCTGCAAGAGTAGATGGTGGAGATATGGTTGGTGCAGTTGTTTCTTCAACAGGAGGGTGTGCCTTTGTGTGTTCTGTAGGTGATAAGGTTCGAGCTTCATGTGGTGGTAACTGTGTTGATGGTGGAGAGTCATAAGGCGCTTCTTCAAGGACAGGAGAAACGTGAGATTCTTCCTCAGCAATTGGTGAAGGCAATTTCATCTCGGATTCTATTTTTGTTGGCTCATCTGACAAAGACTCATCCCTCAGTTTTGAAGCTGCTGATTCAATTTTCTGCTCCTGCGTGTTAGATGGTTTCTTCACCAATTTGGTCTTCTACTTTGCTTTCAATCCCTTAGCAGTTGTCTTGAATTTCAGCAGCAGTTTGCGCAGCTTGTCCTGCTGCAAGCATTTGCTCAGCTTCTACAGGCAGTGGTGCATCAAGCTCGGGTATTTGCTCAATTGACTTCTTAGGAATCACATTTTAGTTTCCATTGGCTGTGGCTCTTCTGTAGTATCAGAGTATCCTACAAGCTTTGCCTCCAAAACAGATTACTTGATTTTGATATCCTTCAAATCCTGCACAATTTCTGTCAAAGCAGAATTTAACAAAGTAAGTTGTTCTTCAACATTTTTCATTTGATTTTTCCTGACTCTCTTTGGTTTTGGTTCTGGTGCAGGCAGGTCAGTCTTATCATGCAATCGAAGCAGAAAGCCGTTTGTAATAGATTTTGATAGAATTTCAGAGTGTTCCTTAGGACTTATAGGAATACTATTCTGTGCTAAAATTCCTTGAATCAAGCATGGAAACACAAGCAAGTGGTAGTCAGAGTTGTATGGACCAATCTGAACAATCATTCTATAAGCTAGCAAGCCAAAATTAATAAGTCGATTGGTGCCCAAACAGTACAAAAATTTTACTCTGTCTTCCCGGACTTGATTTTGGTGTGAAGAGGAAAGCCAATTGAATTGAGCAATCTTATGCATTACCCGATACTTCTTTCTAAGATACTGCTGGTCAATAGCATCCCTTGGGTTCCAATCAATGTCTGATCTACTAGTGAAGCTAATTTTTTTTTTGGAAACTTCGTTGTTATTTTTGTGTGTTGATTGCACATAGTTTATACAAGAGAAGAAAATAATTCAAGCTTTGTGTATGTATACTTATTATTATTATTTTTTGCTTAGTTATCTTGGAAGAAAGTTTTGCTTTAGTTTCTTAACAACCAAATAGGGGAGATTTCTCAGCTTGCTTTATCTTTATTTGATTTTTTTTTCACTTTCTTGGCTACTATATTTTAGTTTATTTTTATGTTTGTGTGTGTTAAATTTGCTCTGTTGTTGTTATATTATGTTAACCGGATTGAAAATCCTGGTAGTGTTACTGGAGGTTTTGCCGTAATGTTGTACATTACAGTTCAGATGTGAAATGCAGAGCGAGTAACTAACTCAGTGATTCTGTTATTTTATGTGATGTAGTCTCTTCAAGTTTGTTATTTGAATCTTTTATTGATTTCTTTTTCGATTCTCTCAATCTACGACGTGTTGTATTGTTTGGGTGTCTGTATAGATGAGGAGTAAACGAGATGAGGAATTTTATAACAGGCTTTCAAGGAAGGACCTTCAATATTTATGCAAGAGATATGGTTTGCCTGCTAATAAGTCAAGCTCGGAAATGGCTAAATCTGTGGCCTCTTACTTTGAGGTAATTATGGCAGCCATTTGTTTCCTTATTTAATTATTTTTGATAAACAGAAAAAGGGTGAGGGCGAAATTTTAAACAAAGCTCTTTTTTTTTCTTAAATTAAAATTTAAAAGATAACTTGATTTTAGCTTTTATTCTTTTAACAACCATTGCACTTTTGGTTATGTGCTGATTCATGGCGCATTTTGGTTTTTGCTAGTTAGTTTAGGAAATTTCTCTTTTTGGAGGGAGGTTCCAAAATTGTTTGAGGGAAATCCGTAGTCGTGCCTGTGATTTTGAGGATAAGGAAAAAGGTATCAAGATAGAGAAGAAAGATTAGGAAAAATTGCATCTACACATCGCTTCATATAACAATTTCTCCACTGCTGCTAGGTTGGCTTCCTCTGCTACTGGTTTTGCCTGTTTTGTTACTTCTCGATCTCTCATCAAAAATTGGCTGTTGTGCTTATATTTTGAAAGCTTGTTGCTGGAAGAAATTGAGGAATTGATTTATATGTTTTTGGATTTATATAAGCATTGATATGAATACTTTATATGAATGATTTTTATTTGTTATTTATTTGTATTGAACCATACATTTTTTGCATGGCTTTGATTAAATGCAATTTTTTGTCGATGAATTTGAAGAAAAACCAGAGCCAACTTTCTGCTATAGCTAGGTATGCCTTAGATCATTTTATATATTTTTAATTTTCAAGTCAAAGTTGCTTGGAATCTTTTATGTTTACTTATTTTAATTTGTGTAGGACTTTCTTACAACAAGAATTCAGGAATGCTTGTATTTAATTTTTTTTCCTTCATATAGGCAAGGTTCAGGCAGTGCTTGTCGTAGACTATTTGGTGGATTTGTCAAGTGGATAATGGGCAAAGTAAGATTAATGCTGAGATTCATCGTTAGTCTATCTGCTAATAATGGGGCAAAGTAAGATTAACTTCCGCTGTGCATCTTTATTATTATTTAACATGCCTAAATGTGTATCTAGGAATTTTTTAGACCGTAGGAGTTGCTTGGATTAGGATAGGACTGCATGGATAATTTTACTGCCTGTTACAGGTTCTTTGTAATATACTGAGATGGTTATTGAAACTTTTAGTGTTTAATATGGTTCAGACCTATTGTGTGCTTACATATCAATTTTTGAATAAATTCTTCAAAGATGTTGTGAAAACATACAAGCATGGTTTAAAATACCTTTTGGAAATTAAATGCTGCTTTGGAAATTTATTGGAATATCATTAAGATTCTAGTTTCTTTTATCAATTTGCCAGATGAATTTATGGCTGATTGTTTCACTTCATTGATACTTTGTGTCCAAAGTGTAGGCTTCTTTGGCATGGGCATCAGGTTCTGTATAACCAGCTAGCTTCATGGATGGTTTATGGGATTCTTTAGGACCAGCATGGAGAATTTTTCATTAGGAGGTAATGACTAAAACCATTCTTTTATACTAGCCAAAATTTAATTAAATATTAATTCTGTTTCTATTTGAGTGTCATTGTGTAACTACATTGGACATGATCAATGTTTTATCTCTTGACTACAAGATACATCTACAAGTTATATTCCAGTAAATGCATATTTGAGAGTGCTCCATAAGTTTATGCCGACTGCTTCTTTTGACATATCTTGTGCTTAAAACCTGTTTACAATTGTGAGATCGGGTATATAGTTACTGATAGGTTTTTTCAGCATTGAAGGACTAAGGCTATGAAAAAGCTGGAGAAGTAGTTTTTTATAGACTTGTAATGATTTTTTAAGCAACTGTTGCTGCGGTACCTGGATGAACTATGAAAATATGCTTTCGTTGAAAAGGAATAAATCTGCATGGAAATGTATACGTAATTTTGTATAGACTACAATGTGATTGATGTACTTGTTTATAAACTAGAGTTATTCACTTCCTTATATCTTTTAACAGTTTCTATCGATTTCAATGCAATTTAGTTCCTTATTTTCCCTTTTGTGATATATGCATTTACTCATAAATCAAAATAGTTCCTGGAACAGGTTTCTGGGTTTGTAAATTTTCAGGCAAGAAGATAGAGATACAAAACTGTATCTCCTAGTACTTATGGGAGCTATATTTTTATTATATTCTTTTCAAATTTGGCATATAGAACTGTACTCAAGAAACTTAATGATTCTTTCTTTTCTTAAGTTTGTTCTACAATTCAGTTGGACATATATTGATATTGATCTTCATTTTCATGTGTTCCGTAAATGAGAATGTTTGTTTCTGAGGTAATCCTTTCTCTAGATGTTCATAGTATCCCAGCTATTTAGTTATATCATTAGAGTGTTTTCTCTGAGGAATCTAATTGAATTATTGGTGTTTAACAAGTGTTTTCTGATTACTTCCTTATTCTTATTAGCTGATTATGGCTTTTAGGTTTCTATATTTGAATTGGGTTTTAGTATGTTCTAAGATTGCAAATTTAATTAATTGTTAAAGTTAAAATTCTAGTTTCAGTTGACTTATATTTTGACTTTTTTTTTTTTTGTAAATAGGTCGAGATGCTTCAAGTGGACACCATAGTCATTTCTAATTTGATAGTCATGGAACAAACAACATCATAGATTGTGAATCAAACCAAGAGAACGAATAGGTATATAAATTAAATTAAACAATTTGTTTTACAATATATAATGTTACTTAATGATTATGCTCTTGGTGCAAATTGATTCTTGCAGGTTATTTACCAAGTTGAAAGTTGTTTACCAAGTTGCAGGCTGTTTACCAAGTTTTGTGTAAATTTACTTATTAGATGAAACTATGTGAAGGTTGTTGAACTATCTAACTGACATGTTGTTTAACTGTTTGATTATAACATGTTGAATAGTGTGGATAATCATTGCACTATATTTGGTTTTCTTAGATTATGATTGAACCATTATATAAGATATTTTTATATTTGATTTGATTTCATTATATTCATTGAATGAATGATTACAGAATTATATCAAAATATTTTTCTGAGATAGGTTAATTATTTTGTAAACATCAAATAAATATAGAATAACAGAAGCAGTGAAAGTTTAAAAAAATTTTACTAACTATTTACGACGGTTTCCTGGTCGACGCAAAAAATTTTTCATAACTATTTACGGCGGTTCCCCATCAACCCATGACAATTGTACAAAAATTGTGTAAAAACTTTTTACGGCGGTTTTTTGTTCGTCGTAAATACTTACTTTTTATGGCGGACACAAAACCGTCATAAAAAGGTGTGATGATTGCCGATCCTATTTCATCGCTTGTTTTTACGTCGAACAATTAAACCGTCGTAAAAACATTTTTACGGCAGGCCGAAACCGCCATAAAAGCTTTTACTGCAGTTGTTTTTGTGGCGGTTCGAAACCGCCGCAAATGACTATTTACGGCGGCTTTAGCCCGTCGTAAATAATCCTCCCTGTTGTAGTGACTCCTTAATTACTACAGCCATATCAAAATTCTCATCCAAAGAATGTAAACTGCCTATTCGAATATCTAAGAATGTGTTTATGACATTCGGAGAGAATTTCACAAACTTTCCTCTACAATACACTTTGTGATAATGAAAGCTTTTTGGATCATTAATGGCAATAGAGATATTGGCATAAAATTCTTGAATTAAAGACTTTACAGGGGGTAGGAAGTTGTTTACCGTACAAGTCTAGTATATAGACTAAAGAAGATCACTTAAACCATAGCTATTGAAGTTTGTCAGCTTTACCCGTCTTTCCATTTGCAACTTCCTTTGTGAAGTATACTTCACAAATTTTTACTTTACGGCTGCTGTGAGGAACTTGTTGTACTTTGGCTTCACCTTGTCTTTCATCTTCTTCACGGGAATTTGTTCATCTTCGCTCATGGCTAGATCAATAGAAATCTCGGTATGAGGTTGTTGTGAAAGAGACAACTATTCACTATTATCACTGTCGTAACCAGAGTCATTCTGTGAAGATGAAGAACTGTTGGACTTTGAGGCCTCAGGTATGGTCGCCATTGTTAGGGTTTCAAGCCTGCAACAACTTCTCAGAACAAGGAGAGAGAAGCAAGACGAATGATAGTGGAGAAACTATTGAATGGGTATGGAATGAATAGGAGAAGCCCTAACTTAATTTCGTAATATACTTCGACTAAAAAATTTTTGTTTTTAACAAAATTTAATATTAATTCCTTTTCCAAAACTGTAGTTCCTTTTCAAAAACCGTTTAATAACTGTCATTAACGAATAGAAATTCAAATTTTGATTTCCATTATACTAAGGAGTTCTAATAGAGTTAGGATTCCCGCTATTGAAACTTCTACCCCTCAATTCAATACAGCTGACGTGGCATTTTTGACACATGAACACACAAGAATAATCAAATTTTAGATCAACACGAAGAGCATCGTATGTTATGAAAAACGTAACAAAAAATAGTTAACAATAACATAACAATAATATCTGGACATCATATGAATCATTCTAAGAAAGCATATATCAGAGTTGTTTATTTACTTTTAATTATTTTATCACTTAATCCAATTGAGTAATCAACTTGAGCATGCTTCCTACACACACAAAAGTTGATATCAATGTGAATTTTATAAATAAATACAGTAGCTTTCACACATGTATAGAGGTAGTCCTTTTCCATTTGAGTGGGTGACCTCACCATATTTCATAGATACTATGAAGTTACTCTCAATGAATGGCTTTCACACATCATATACTGGTAACTCTCTCTGTATTTTTTATTTCTAAACCAGTATTTTATCATTCACACAATTTTTATATTACAGCTCACACATGCTAAATTAGAAGAAAACTTATGCTATTGCAGATACAAATAACATAATGGTAAGTAGTGTTTATTCAGAAAACTGACAGATGCCTAAGGCCTTTCTTAGATTTTCAAATCTTATTGTATCCAATGCCTTAGTGAACAAGTCAGCCAATTGTCTATCAATGAAGATGTGTTCAACGTGTATCACCTTAGACTCTACAAGTTCTCTTATAAAATGATATCTTATGTCAATGTGTTTTGTTCTAGAATGCTGAACAGGATTTTTGGAAATGTTTATAGCACTAGTATTATTACGAAACACAGATATAGGCTTTTGTTCAATACCATAATCACTCAACATTTGCTTCATCCACAATAGTTGTGTGTAACAACTCCCTGCTGTTATGTATTCAGCTTCAGCAGTAGACAAAGAAATAGAATTTGCTTACTGTGCCATGAAACTAAGTTAGTACCAAGATAAAAACACCCTCCTGATGTGCTTTTTCTATCATCTACATTTCCTACCCAATCAGTATCACTAAACCCTGCAAGATAATCATTTGTATCTTTAGAAAACCATATACCATAATCATGGGTTCCATGTACATATTGATGATTCTTTTAGCTGTTGACAGATGTGATTCTTTGGGATTTGCTTGAAATCTTGCACAAAATCCTATACTAAAGCACAAGTCTGGTCTACTTGCTGTGAGGTATAACAAACTGCCAATGATACTTCTATACAAACTTGCATCAACCACTTTTCTGGTATTGTCTTTTGAAAGTTTCAGATCAGTACTGATAGGAGTTTTCATTAGTTTTGAGTTCTCAAACCCAAATTTCTTTACAAGATTTTTAGCATATTTTTATTGAGATATGAATATGCCATCATTCATTTGCTTAACCTGTAATCCAAGAAAGAAATTTAATTCTCCTACCATGTTCATCTCAAACTCTTCCTGCATCAACTTAACAAACTCATTAGTTTTGCTTTTGTAGTTGATCCGAATACAATGTCATCCACATATATTTGAGCAACAATAAAATAGTTAGATGCATGTTTGATAAACAAAGTCTTATCAATTGCTACCTTTTTTATATCCTCTATTGACCAAAAAATTTGTCAACCTTTCATACCAAGCTGTAAGGGCTTGTTTCAAACCATATAAAGTTTTGTGCAATTTGTACACAAAATCAGGATGTTCAGGATCTTCAAAACCCTTAGGTTGTTCAACAAAGACTTCTTCATTAAGATAGCCATTTAAAAATGCTATTTTAACATCTATTTGGTACAACTTAAAATCAATCAAACAAGCAATTGCAAGTAGTAATCTGATTGACTCAAGTCTAACTACTGTTGCAAAAGTTTCATCAAAGTCTATGCCTTCTATTTGTGTGTAACCTTGTGCAACTAGCCTAGCTTTATTTCTTACTATTTGACCACTTTCATCAATTTTATTTTTGAATATCCATTTAGTTCCAATGACATTTGCATTTTATGGCCTAGGAACTAATTCTCATACTTCATTTCTTTTAAACTGATTAAGTTCATCTTGCATAGCTTGAATCCAAATATCTTCTTTTAAGACTTCTTTAACATTTTTTGGTTTAAATAAAGAAACATAACATGCAAATCTTACTTGATTTCTTACCTTGCTCCGAGCCTTCATCATGCCATCTGGTGTTCTAATGATAGAACTTGTTGGATCTGCCTTCTGAATCCATGTGGGTGGATCTTTCCTTTCATCTTTGTTGACCCAGGTATGACAACAACCCAAGAGGGGGGGTGAATTGGGTTTTATTTATCAAAACGAATTTATAAAACTTTTCTTGAAAGATAAAAATTATTTCACTTTTTCTTTTGAGAATAGAAGTGAAGAAGATGAAAATAGAAGTCATCTAAGATGCAATCAAGAGAATAGCAATAATAAATAATCTCAAGTGCAAGTAAATGTAAAGAGTATAGGGATAGAGAGAGTGCAAACTCAATTTACGTGGTTCGGCAAACCTTGCCTACGTCCACGGGCTCCTCGCTCCTCCACAAGCTAGGCTTTCCACTAAGTTGTAGAATACTTTACAACTTGCTTGATGAACAACTTCACCAAGACTTTGTATTTGTCGTGGTTCGACAGTGGAGTAAGGGTGGTGAGGAAGAAACGGAAGAGGGGCGAGCATCGATGGTCACATAAAGCGAGTAACATAAGTGAAAGATAACAAGATATCTTGAGACACCGAGTCTTTCCTTGTGAGTGCTAGACTATTGATTCATCAGCGAGCCATCAGCCTTATCGTTACGAGTTCTCTCAATGTATCTTTTCCTTTAAAAGAAGATCTCACTCTCACCATAATACAAGAACAAAGAAAAGTTTTACAACAAAAGTACAACTCTCTTCAAGGAGTAGATAAAGAATATAAAAGCTCTCTAAACTTGATATTTCTCTTGTTTTTTGCTTGATCAATGCTTCTCTTGCACTTGTTGGAATGCATGGGAGATGCTCCTTTTATAGGCAAATGAGATGAACTTAATCAAGGGAAGACACATCTGCAAATTGTTCTGCCCCATAAAAACCGTAATCTTGTCTTCCATTTTTTTCAATGTTCCGTTTGAAATTTGAAAATTTGCAAAACATAAAAGATTTTCACATTTGAATAAGCTTTCCAACGCATTAAGAATCAAGTCATTTGGATATCTGTAGCTCAAGATATGGCCAAAACACCATTCAGTGCTCATGTGACTTGATTTTTTTTCTTGTGTCATTCCACCAAATTGAATGATAATTCTGTCAACCTTCCATTTGAAATTTGAATTTCTTCAAAACATAAAAGATCTGAATATTTGAATAAGATTTCCAAAACATTAAAAATCAAAGCATTTGGATATCTTTATCTTAAGATATGGCCAAAACACCATTCAGTGCTCATGTGAGTTTATTTTTCTTCTCTGTGTCAGTCCACCGAATTGCATGTCAATTATGTCAGCCTTTCATTTGAATTTGAATTTCTTCAAAAAATAGAAATGTGCCCCATTAAGTCAATCTTTCTAATGCATAAGAATCAAGTCTTTTGATTTTTCTAAGCTCAAGATATGTCCAAAAGTGGGGGGACACAGGGAGTGTTGCAATCCATGGGATTCATGATAGATCATCAAGGGGTGCAAATTGTTACATTGGTCAGGAGTGCACATGAACCAGAATGAGGGATAATTTCGTAAAAGAACTGGTATTGCTGTGCAGAGAATTAAATGTCAAGATTTGTGGCTATAATAGATCTTGAAGTCAGCTTTCTAACACATTTGTCAATGTGTCATTTGGAGTTGTCTGCAGGAATTTATGACTATCTCTTCATAGCTGGTTCATATTGAATGCTGCATTAAAGTCCACATTAGAATTTGAATTTTCTAGCTTAGTTGGTTGGAATTTGAATTTCTAGCTTAGTTGGTTGTGTCTTTATTACCTAATGAGTTTACTTATGAGTCTTAGTCAATAAATGAGTTGTCAATGTAGTAGTTGAGCCGTAATTGTTGAACACATTTAATTATTGTCTTTTACCTATGCTTGGAGGGTTGTTCCAAGTTATTTAAGCTCTAAAGTTGTGTATTCAAGGGGTGAAGTTTGGAATTCGAATTTGAGTGAAATTTCAGTGTTTATACTGATTTCTCTTTAACTCTGTATCTCTTGGTGGATTCCATAGAGTGGTGAGTTAGTTTAAGCCCTGTATCCTTGGTTTACATCCTTGGGTGGTGAATTATCTGTATCCCATTGGTGTTTACTTTGGTGGTGAGCTTGTTATCCCTTTAAGCCCTGTATCCTTGGTTTACATCCTTGGGAGGTGAATTATCTGTATCCCATTAGTGTTTACTTTGGTGGTGAGCTTGTTATCCTTTCAAAGAGTGTTTGTTAGGTTCCATTTTATTTGTTCCAGCCATTGGTTGAGTTGATAATCAACTTGAAGATCCTATCTTGATCTATTACAATCCAGCAGCCCGGTATCAGATTGGTATCAGAGCCATATCTCGAAGATTCGGTATCAGATTGGTATCAGAGCTTTTGATTCAATGGCTGGTCGTACTCACAAGGCTGCTTCTACTACCCAATTGCCTCCTTCTCAAAGAGATGAACGTGATTTGATCATTGAAGATCTCAGGTGGCAACTTCAGCAAGTCCAGAAACGTTTGATCGTTGAAGATCTTATGCGGCAGCTCCAACAACTCCAGCAACGTTTAGTAATTCTGGAAAACAAAGAATTCGCAGGTGGAATGCATGGAGAAGTAGAAGATCAAAGTCCTTTGGGCAATTATGATGATAATGATGCTGCTAATAAAGATGAATCGGTGGAGAATGATGAAGTAGTCCATGACTTCTTTAAGGATCATGGAAAACCACCAATATTTGATGACTTTTATGAAATTGATGAAGAGATCGAGTCAGATGCCTTGATCAATTTCGATAATCCAGAATTTATTGATGAAGAGGAAGTCACTTATGCAAATCGAGGTGATTCTCTCTTTATTATTCAAAGAAGTTTGAGTATTACCCAAGAACGAGAAGATGATTGGCTTCGCAGAAATATCTTCCATAGCAGATGTTCTTCTCATGGCAAGGTGTGCAACTTTATTATTGATGGTTGCAGCTTTGAAAATGTGTTGTCTACAGAGCTGATTGATAAACTTGGCCTTCAGACAGAGAAGCATCATCAACCTTACAAGATTTCATGGCTACGGAAAGATAAGGAGATCAAGGATGGTTATCTACTCAAGGCAAACCAATTGTGTATTCCTCAATGTTCTTTGAGAGAATTAATCATTAATGAAGCACATGGCAGTGGCATTAGCGGTCATTTTAGGAGAGACAAAACTATTGCTATTGTGAAGGAAAACTTCTATTGGCCGAAGATGGAAAGGGATGTGATGAAGCACGTGAAGAGGTGTACAATTTGTCATGTGGCAAAAAGTCATGGGCAGAACACTGGTTTGTACACTCCATTACCTATTCCTAATGATCCATGGGAAGATGTTAGCTTGGATTTTGTGGTGGGATTGCCTAGAACACAGCGAAACAAAGATTCAATCATGGTGGTGGTTGACCGATTTTCTAAAATGGCTCATTTTGTCCCCTGTAACAAGACAAATGATGCGACTCACGTGGCCGATTTGTACTTCAAGGAGATTGTGAAATTGCATGGCATTCCTAAGGCCATAGTCTCAGATCGTGACCCAAAGTTCTTATCTCATTTTTGGCGTACGCTTTGGAGAAAGCTGGGACTACACTTAACTTTAGTTCATCTCATCATCCTCAAACAGATGGACAAACTGAAGTTATCAACAGAAGCTTGGGAAATCTTCTGAGGAGTTATGTTGGTAAGTATTTACGACAATGGGATCTTGTTTTACCTCAAGTTGAGTTTGCTTACAATAGATCATCAAGTCAAACCACTGGTCATAGTCCTTTTGAGGTTGTTTATGGCAAGAATCCAATAAGTCCTCTGGATTTAGCTCCTATTCCTTCCAAACTCAATTTATCAGTGATGCAAAGGAGAGGGCTAAGAACATCAAGAAGCTGCATGAACAAATTCGAGAGAAGATTTTGAAACAAAATGAGAAGTATAAAACTACAGCAAACAAACATCAGAAGTATGCTGAGTTCAAAGAAGGAGATCTAGTGTGGATACACCTTAGAAAGGAAAGGTTTCCTCCAGGCAAATATGCCAAGTTGAAGCCTAGAGCTGATGGACCATTCAAAGTTTTACAACGCATTGGAGAGAATGCTTACAAAGTTGAGCTACTTGAGCATTATGGTGTTTCCAACACATTTAATATCTCTGACCTTAGTCCTTATCTTGGTGAAAACAACAATCAAGACTCGAGGTCGAGTCTTTCTCAACCAGGGGAGCTTGACACAGGAGTGTTGCAATCCATGGGATTCATGATAGATCATCAAGGGGTGCAAATTGTTACAATGGTCAGGAGTGCACATGAACCAGAATGAGGAATAATTTCGTAAAAGAACTGGTATTGCTGTGTAGAGAATTAAATGTCAAGATTTGTGGCTATAAGAGATCTTGAAGTCAGCTTTCTAACACATTTGTCAATGTGTCATTTGGAGTTGTTTGCAGGAATCTATGACTATCTCTTCATAGCTGGTTCATGATGAATGCTGCATTAAAGTCCACATTAGAATTTGAATTTTCTAGCTTAGTTGGTTGGAATTTGAATTTCTAGCTTAGTTGGTTGTGCTTTATTACCTAATGAGTTTACTTATGAGTCTTAGTTAATAATTGAGTTGTCAATGTATTAGTTGAGCTGTAATTGTTGAAATCATTTAAATTATTGTCTTTTACCTATGCTTGGAGGGTTGTTCCAAGTTATTTAAGCTCTAAAGTTGTGTATTCAAGGGGTGAAGTTTTGAATTCGAATTTGAGTGAAATTTCAGTGTTTATACTGATTTCTCCTTAACTCTGTATCTCTTGGTGGATTCCATAGAGTGGTGAGTTAGTTTAAGCCCTGTATCCTTGGTTTACATCCTTGGGTGGTGAATTATCTGTATCCCATTGGTGTTTACTTTGGTGGTGAACTTGTTATCCCTTTAAGCCCTGTATCCTTGGTTTACATCCTTGGGAGCCCATTAGTGTTTACTTTGGTGGTGAGCTTGTTATCCCTTTCAAAGAGTGTTTGTTAGGTTCCATTCTATTTGTTCCAGCCATTGGTTGAGTTGATAATCAACTTGAAGATCCTATCTTGATCTATTACAATCCAGCAGCCCGGTATCAGATTGGTATCAGAGCCATATCTCGAAGATTCGGTATCAAAAAGAGTATTCGGTGCTCATGTCAGCTGCTTCCATTTGTCTTTCAACTTGCATGATGATTTGGACGATCTTACACTTAAAATTTGAATTTCTTTAAAACATATGAAATGTTATAAATTGAGTAAGCTTTCCAAAGGCTCAAGAATCACGTCATTTGGGATTTGTAGAGAAATATATGACCAATTGATTGAACATTGCTCATGTGTCACATTCCTTGAATCAAACCTTGTTCTTAAACTTTGGTGCCTTTAACATGTAGTCTTATCCTTAGCTTCAACACTTCATTTTAATAAGCCTCTTCTTGATTTTACAATTATTTCAATGATATTACTCTTGCACATAAATAAACATGTTAGTAATTCACAATAAATCAATGTGTATTGTTATCATCAAAATTATCATGTAGCCTTAGGGCTAACAATCTCCCCCTTTTTGATGATGACAAACCATTGATTGCTTTCAAATAATATTTAAAATAAAGAATGAAAATGAAATCAAGAATAAACAAAAAGAGAGCAAAGAGCAATTGTTATAAATACAAGCAATCCAACCATACCATTTCTCTCCCTTTTGTTATCATCAAAAAGATGTAATCAAATTAATTACTCCCCCTAAATATATTCTCCCCCTTAACATATGCTACCATTTAAAGATTATCATATAAAAGAAAAACTAAGACATATCTAACATGCCTAATTCTCTTCTAATTATGCAAAATCTATCTTGACTAAGGGGTTTAGTAAATATATCGGCTAATTGTTTATCGGTGGGAACAAATTCTAAAGAAATATTACCTTTTTGCACATGATCTCTAATAAAATGATGTCTAATCTCTATATGCTTAGTCCTAGAGTGTTGTATGGGATTTTTTGAAATGTTGATGGCACTTGTATTGTCACATTTGATGGGAATATGATCAAATACCACACCATAATCTTTTAAAATTTGTTTCATCCAAAGAGATTGTGCACAACAACTTCCTACTGCAATATACTCGGCTTCCGCGGTTGATAAGGCAACAGAATTTTGTTTTCTACTAAACCATGAGACTAATGCATGTCCTAGAAAATGGCAAGAGCCACTAGTGCTCTTTCTATCAAGAAGACTTCCAGCAAAGTCCGCATCGGAATAACTAATTAGATCAAAATTATCACACTTAGGATACCAAAGACCTAGATTTATGGTACCAAGAAGATATCTAAATATCCTCTTTACAGCTTTAAGGTGAGATTCCTTTGGACAAGATTGAAATCTAGCACACATACACACACTAAACATAATATCGGGTCTACTAGCAGTTAAATACAAAAGAGAGCCAATCATACCTCGATATTTTGTTACCTCAACATCTTTTCCTTTCTCATTTTTGTCAAGCTTGGTTAATGTACCCATAGGTGTGTTATATGTCCTTGAATTATCCATACCAAACTTCTTGAGAAGATCTCTTGTGTATTTAGCTTGATTTATGAAGATCCCATCCATTGATTGCTTGATTTGAAGTCCAAGGAAGAAATTTAATTCTCCCATTAAGCTCATTTCAAATTCTTGTTGCATACACTTGAAAAATTCTTCACACATAGAAATATTAGTAGCACCAAATATAATATCATCAACATAGATTTGAACAATTAATAAATCATCATTTTTTGTTTTAACAAAAAGAGTAGTATCAACTTTTTTCATTTCGAAACCATTATCAATGAGAAATTTGCTCAATCTATCATACCATGCTCTTGGTGCTTGTTTCAAGCCATAAAGTGCCTTTTTGAGTTTGAAAACATGGTTTGGAAAATCATGATTTTGAAAACCAAGAGGTTGCTCTACATATACTTCCTCCATAATGTAACCATTTAAAAATGCACTTTTGACATCCATTTGGTATAATGTAAAATTTTTATAACATGCAAATGCACACAACATTCTAATGGATTCTAATCTAGCAACCGGTGCAAAAGTTTTCTCATAATCAATACCTTCTTCTTGATTGTATCCTTGAGCAACAAGTCTAGCTTTGTTTCTAATAATGGTGCCATTTTCATCTACTTTATTTCTAAAAATCCATTTAGTGCCTATAATAGAATGATTTTTGGGTCTAGGGACTAATTCCCAAACTTGATTTCTCTCAAATTGATTCAATTCTTCTTGCATAGCCAAAATCCAACTTTCGTCATTTTCGGCTTCTTTAAAAGATTTTGGTTCAAATTGAGAGACAAAAGCAAAAGAAGATCTAGTTCATACCTTGTGATGGTTCACCAATAATAAGATCTTTAGGGTGAGCTTTTGCATACCTCAATTCCTTTGGTAATTCTTGGGAAGAATCATTTACTTCTCAAGCTTTTCTTGTTGAAGTTGTAAATCATCTTGACTCTTTTCATCAAGCCTTGATTCCTTAATTTGCCTTTCTACTTCAACAATATCATCATCAATATCACCATGTCCGATTACCCTTCCTTTGGCATTATCACCGAAGGTCACATATCCTCCTTTCTTCATGATTAATCTTGAGAACTTGGAGGCATCTCCGGTCATATGCCTTGAGCATCCACTATCTAAGTACCACTTGTGTTTGCCACTCCTTTGTCTCTACAATCAACATTCAAAGAGTAACTTTTTGGTACCCAAAAGTTCTTGGGTCCTTGGGGTTAGTTTTGGTACTTTTTGGAATCCATATTTGTTTCAAATTAGGATTTCTCTTAATATAACAAGAATGCACTTTGTGTCCTTTTCTTCCACAATAAGTACATGAATGATTAGGATTATTCCTAGAAGATGCATGAACAAAATAGTTTTTAAAATAGATTTTTTGAGTTTTATATCCTAACCCTCTTTTATCAAAAACACACCTTTGGTTTTGTAACATAGAATTCAAATTTTTTGTGCTTTTTGTAAAACTATCAACAATATTTCTTAAGTCATTATTTTCCTTTTTCAAAATAACATTTTCTTTCTCTAATTTATCAAAATCCTTTTGTTTTAAAATCTCATTTTCAGTTTTTAAAAAATGTATTTGACTTTCCTAACTTTCAAAATCTTTTTGCTTTAAAATTTCATTTTCATTTTCTAAAGCTTCATTTATTTCCACCAACTCTTCTAATTGAGATAACATGATTTTTAACTTCTTTTTGAAAGCATTGATTTTTGAATTTTGTTTATCAACTTGCACATGTAAATTTTGAAATGCTTCAAGTAATTCATCATATGAAAGCTTAGGATCATGGTTTAGAATACTTATCTCATTTTCTCTTAAAGCCATGAAGCACATGTTTGCCATTTTGCAATCTTCTTCTTCATTCTTCTTCAAGGTGATTTCATGAGTCATGAGAGAACCCATAAGTTCTTCTAATGGTAGTTTGGTGAGGTCCTTTGCTTCTTGAATTGCCGTCACCTTTGGCTCCCAAGTTTTTGGTAGACACCTAAGAATCTTTCTCACCATTTCAACATTAGAATAAGATTTACCGAGAGATTTCAAACTATTAATAATTTTCGTAAATTTAGTAAACATTTCAGAAATTGATTCATCCGATTTCATCTTAAAAAGCTCATAACTATGAACTAGCATACTAATTTTGGATTCTTTAACTTGACTAGTTCCTTCATGAGTTACTTCAAGTGTGTGCCATATTTCTTGTGCCGTAGAACAAGTAGATATTCTATTAAACTCATTTCTATCTAGAGCACAATATAACACATTCATAGCTTTAGCATTCAAACTCAATTTCTTTTTATCATCTTCACTAAACTCTTTAGGTTCTTTAAGCATGCTTTCTCCATTTTCAATTTTGGTAGGAACAAAAGGTCCTTCCAAAACAATAGACCATAAATCATAATCAAAAGATTTCAAGAAAATACTCATTCTAGTTTTCCAATAAGAGTAATCACTTCCATTAAAAAATGGAGGTCTAGAGATAGAAAGTCCCTCAACATATGAAGTTGAATTAAAAGTTGCCATAGCTCAAAAATCGATTAAGATTTAAAAAATTGAGCAACCTTGCTCTGATACCACTTGTTGACCCAGGTATGGCAACCCAAGAGGGGGGGTGAATTGGGTTTTATTTATCAAAACGAATTTATAAAACTTTTCTTGAAAGATAAAAATTATTTCACTTTTTCTTTTGAGAATAGAAGTGAAGAAGATGAAAATAGAAGTTATCTAAGATGCAATCAAGAGAATAATAATAAATAATCTCAAGTGTAAGTAAATGTAAAGAGTATAGGGATAGAGAGAGTGCAAACTCAATTTACATGGTTCGGCAAACCTTGCCTACGTCCACGGGCTCCTAGCTCCTCCACAAGCTAGGCTTTCCACTAAGTTGTAGAAACTTTACAACTTGCTTGATGAACAACTTCACCAAGACTTTTTTTTCTTCAACTCTTGATAACACCACACCAAGAGTTCTTCTTGATGAACAACCTCACCAAGGAAAGAGTTCTCTCAAGGATATCTTTTATCCTTTACAAGAAGATCTCACTCTCACACAATATAAGAACAAAGAAAAGTTTTTACAACAAAAGTACAACTCTCTTCAAAGAGTAGATAAAGAATATAAAAGCTCTATAAACTTGATATTTCTCTTGGCTTTTTTGCTTGATAAAATGCTTCTCTTGCACTTGTTGAATGCATTGGAGAATGGCTCCTTTTATAGGCAAATGAGATGAACTTAATCAAGTGAAGACACCATCTCCAAATTTTCTGCCCACCATAAAAAACCGTAATCTTGTCTGTCATTTTTGTCAATGTTCCGTTTGAAATTTAAAAATCTATAAAACATAAAAGATCTGCACATTTGAATAAGCTTTCCAACACATCAAGAATCAAGTCATTTGGATATCTGTAGCTCAAGATATGGCCAAAACACCATTCGGTGCTCATGTGACTTGATTTTTCCTCCATGTGTCAGTCCACCTACTTGAATGATAATTCTGTCAGTCTTCCATTTGAAATTTGAATTTCTTCAAAACATAAAAGATCTTCATATTTGAATAAGCTTTCCAAAACATTAAGGTTCAAAGAATTTGGATATCTCTATCTTAAGATATGGCCAAAACACTATTCGGTGCTCATGTGAGTTGATTTTTCTTCTCTGTGTCAGTCCACCGAATTGCATGTCAATTATGTCGGCCTTCCATTTGAAATTTGAATTTCTTCAAAACATATGAAATGTTCCCATTAAGTCATCTTTCTAATGCCACAAGAATCAAGTCATTTTGATTTTTCTAGCTCAAGATATGTCCAAAAGAGTATTCGGTGCTCATGTCAGCTGCTTCCATTTGTCTTTCAACTTGCATGATGATTTGGACAACCTTGCACTTGAAATTTGAATTTCTTAAAACATATGAAATGTTATAAATTGAGTAAGCTTTCCAAAGGCTCAAGAATCATGTAATTTGGGCATTTGTAGAGAAATATATGACCAATTGATTAAACATTGCTCATGTGTCACATTCCTTGAATCAAACCTTGTACTTAAACTTTGGTGCCTTTAACATGTAGTCTTCTCCTTAGCTTCAACACTTCATTTTAATAAGCCTTTTCTTGATTTGACAATTATTTCAATGATATTACTCTTGCACATAAATAAACATGTTAGTAAATCACAATTAATCAATGTGTATTGTTATCATCAAAATTATCATGTAGCCTTAGGGCTAACAATCTTCATTCCTGATTGAATTTCTATTCAAATATGAGTTGTCAATTGTTATAGTTACGTCAGGTGTAACAGCAGTTGTTTCCTCTTTCATAATAGAGTCATCTTTATGACTGTTGCTATCAAAATCTGATTTTTATGTTTCTTCTATAAAGCTGGTTATGTTTTCCTCTTGTCAGTACTTTGCATAATCATCCATATCATCAAATACTATATTTGTAGATTCCATGACTGCCTCCGTTCTCAGATTGTAAACTCAAAATGCTTTGCTATTTTGTGCATATCCTACAAAGACTCCTTCATCACTTTTCATATCTAATTTTTCTAACTGCTCTCTGTCATTTAAGATGTAACACCTGCATCCAAAAACATGAAAATATTTCAAATTCAGTTTTCTACCTTTCAAAATTTTATAAGGTGTCTAGTTAGTTTCAGGTCTTATAAAAACTCTATTTGAAATATAACGAGTAGTGCTTATTGCTTCAGCCCATAGCCTCTTAGTCAACTTCTTGCTATTGAGCATTACTTTAGCCATCTCTTGAAGAGTTCTATTCTTTCTTTCCACAATGCCATTCTGTTCAGGGGTTTTAGAGCTGAAAATTCATGACCAATTCTATGATATTTGCAAACGTTCGCATAGCTAACGTTTTCAAACTCCTTTCCATGATCACTTCTTATTCTCATAATCCTTCCAATGTTCCTATTTTGCTCATTTTCAAGCTTAACACAAAGAGTCCTGAAAGCTTCAAAACTGTCAGATTTTTCTTTAATAAAATCAACCCAAGTATATGTAGAAAAATCATCTACACAAACAAATATGTATCTTTTATTTGTAATGCTTTCAATTTGCATAGGACCCATAAGATCCATGTGAAGCAAATCAAGTATTTTGGATGTGCTAAGATGTGGATTGATTTGTGTGAACTTCTAATTTGTTTTCCCCTTTGACATGGTCCACAAATTTCATTAACTTTGTCATCAAGTCTAGGAACTCCTTTTACAGCACCTAACTTAGTTAATTTAACCAAGTCTTTGTAATTTAATGTCCTAATTTTTGATGCCACAATTCTAAATCCAAAATCCTAGCTTGAAATACAATCTTTACCAAATAACAATTATCCGAAGATCTATTACCTTCTAGAATGCATTTACCAAAATTATCTAAGACCATGCATTTGTTTTGTGTGAAATTAACAATATACTTGTCATCACATCTCTGACTAATACTAATAAGATTAGCTTTCAAACCTTTAACCAAGACATTTTGAAAGTTGGGTAGGCCTTTGACATTCAAAGTGCCTTTACCAATGATTTTACTCTTTGCTCCATTTCCATAGGTGACATTTCCTTCCCTGCATGCTTCAAAATCTATTAAAAACTATTTATTTTCAGTCATGTGCCTGAAACAACCATTATCAAAATACCAAAAATCATTAGAAGAGTACTTAAGAGCAGTAAAAGCAACATGGCATACTGTCTTGTCTTTCTTAACCACTGCAGTTGTGACTTTGATAATAGTTTGAATTGTTTTAATCTTTTATGCAAGAGATTCAACAATTTAAAGCATCTAGGCCTAATGTGTCCCTTTTTACCACAAAAATAATAAATTGGAATGAATTTACTTACCTTTTTGGGATTGGATTTGAAAGAACTCAGAGGAGAAACAAATGTTTCATTACTCTTAGAACTAGGACTCGACCTTAAAGAGTTAAGTTCAGAATGTTTACCTGAAGTTGAAGCTTTTACAAAAACTGTTTTTGATGAATATGCACCATTACCTTCTGTATATCCCAATCCATCTTTGTTGGAGTTGTCTCTTTCAAGACTCAAGACCTGATCAAGTTTAGCTACCCCAATTTTGAGTTTATCAACATACTTTTTGCTTTCAACCAGTTCTGTTGTAATTTTCTCAATATGTGCTGTTTTATCTGTTAAAACAGTCTCTAATTCTGTGATACAGTTCTCAGCATAAGATTTTTCACATTTCAGAACTTCAATCTCCTTTTTCAAGGTTTTGATTTCTTCATTCTGATTCAGCCATTCACCATAGAGTGTATTATAAGTCTCTTACAACTCTTCATAGTATTCTGGACCTTCTTCTTCATATGAATGATCAACACTAGTTCTGTACCTTTTTGTTTTATCAGACATAACTGCTTTCCCTTTATCAGTAGCAGATGTTGTAAATGCAACAAAATTATTCATGCATTCTTGATCATCTGAATCAGGTTTTGATTCATCACTCCAGGTAGCTGTCAAGCCTTTGTTCTTCTTCTTGAGATTAGCGCATTCAGACTGAATATGCCCATAACCAGAACATTCATAACACTAAATCTGTCCTTTCTTATCAAGTTGCTTTGATTTCTTCTTGTCATTCTCCTTGTTGAACTTTCTAAACTTGTCTTCATTTGAGTTTGATGGCTTTCCTTGATTCTTTTTCCTGAAATTTCTTTTCATGAACTTGACATAATTTCTTGTTAAAAAAGCTATCTGTTTAGAATCAGTTTCATTAAGCTCATCATTACTTTCATCATCAGATTTTTCAATTCTAACATTTAATGCAATTCTTTTTCCTTTTTGCTTCCTAGTACTCTGATTAATTTCAAAGTTTTGGAGAATGCCAATCAGTTCATTAATCCTCATCTCATTAGTGTTTTTAACTTCCTCAATGGTTGAAATTTTAGGTTAAAATTTATCTGGAACAGACCTTATTATCTTACTAACAATTTCTGCATCAGTGAAAGGTTTTCCAAGCATGTATGCAGAATTTGTGATATGACATATCTTAGAGTAAAATTGAGAAATTGACTCATCCTCATGCATCATCAAATTTTCAAATTGAGAATTTAGTCTCATCAATTTAGATCTTTTAACAGATGCGGTACCTTTATGTTTTACCTCAAGTATGTCCAATGCTTCTTTGGCCACTTTGCATATAGAAATCTATCCGAAATTGTTTAAGTCCACCGCAGCAAAAATTGCATTGAGAGCCTTTGAATTCCGGCTGGAACGTCGGTATTCTTCATCAGTCCATTCATCTTCAGGTTTGGGTTCAGAATCAGCAAGAGCATTCAACTTTGTTGACGGTGTCCATCTTTTAAGCACACTAGTCCATTCTCTGTCATCAAGAGATTTAATATACATCATCATTCTTACCTTTCAATATGAATAATTACTATCATCAAGAATAGGTGGTTGTGTTCTAGATCCTTCATTGCGAATAAACTCCATTCTTCCATATCAACCTGATCGTTTTCTTCACTTGTCTATCAGTGAATCTGTTGTGAGTTTTGGAAGTATGCAGTTATAGGAAATATAATAGTAAAATGTAAAGTAAATCGACACAGGAGAATTTTTACGTGCTTCTGTTATAAAACCTATATCCACGTACAGCTATAGAGCTATGATTCACTAAGTTCTTATTTATACAATCTTTAGGATCTTTTACAGTGCTGACTCACTCCACACATTGACCTAATCTTTGTAAAACAAAATCCCACCAAGATCTTAAACTCTAGTGACACTGCCCACTCTCTATCACAGATAACTTAACAACACATTGTCAACATAGCAACAATGTTTGACGCTAAATTACATAAACATTTAACTCGCAAGTTCTCTAAAATGTCTACAACTCAATCAAGCCTAATCAAATATTTGTGCACAATTTTTACCTCTCATACATAAATCAAAGAATCCAATCAATGACGCATTCCAATTTGCATTGAAGCTCTTCTCTCAATTCTTGGAATGCCATGACATAGACTCTCCCAAACTTAACTGACTAATTAGCCAACTTCCAAACTAAGTTATGTAAAAATAACTTTGTATATATAGTGGGAGGCCTGGACGAAATCTCCTTAGAATCTTGTAAAAATTCTAATCAAAATCATATTAGGATAAGGAGAAATATAATAGAAAGAGACATAATTAAACTCCTAAAGGAATTAGGACACAAATAAATATTCTCCTATTTTAACTTGGATACAAGAAACAGTATCCTAATATAAAGAGATATTTATTGTAAATCAAATACTTTCTATAATATTCTTCTAGAAATAGTAAAATAAGAAACAAAATAATATTCTAGTTTTATCACAAGTTGGACAAAAATAACATGTGCATGGCACATGCATGTTGACACCCATAAGATTTATTGAATTAGGTCTACAACCAATTTATGTAATCAACTCTTTATATTTTGATATGGCCTAATTCTATTATGCGAGTAACTATTTCTTTTTTTATTATTATTTTTGACTAATTATATATGTAGTCTATCTCCTTATTCATAAGCCAACCAATAACATCTTATATTGTCACGTTGTATGAATTTGCTACATGTGATGAACAATACTTGTATCAAAATTCAATAAAAACATTGCAATGGATTTAGTAAATATCAAGTACTAAAATTGGAATTTCCACAGGCAACAGAATTATTCAGCTAAAGGCCAGGACAGGAAAATTAATAAAGTGTATATCAAGGTATAATCAATGGATAGAAGGTGTTAGCTTAGTATAATATATCATTTTTAGATATTAATCTTTTGGTGAGAATTAAATCAGCTAATTAGAGAACAAGGCTGTGTGGACAAGCACAATAACTAAACCCTAATTTCGATTTTTGTTCTTATTTCTCAAATGTTGGGAAATACCAGAAAAACCTGTCTGGTGGGGTCAACTTGGTAGCCCCAGTAAGTAGGAGCCCACTCCAACATCCATCACTTGACCATAATCCAGACTTGAGGTACGTGTCTCAAATTTTAATTTGGTTGAAGTTGAAGACCCACAAAAATGGGTTGCTGGCCAACCCAAGTTGTGTGTTAACAATTGCACTTTCCTCCATCACCATTGCACCACTCAACATCCTCGCTTCAGTACTCCTAGGTCCTTATTACTGGGCAATACTTCCAACCACTGCTTACATCTTTATCACTGTCAGGGTTCTCAACATCTACCAGCTTGTTGTCTACCCTCTGTTACACTTGATCGATCTTCTTCTCAAGTCTACTGTTATGAGGGTACTAGAGTGGGCCTTTTTTCTCTTTGGGTGCCATGCTCTTGTTTTTTGTAATCTTCTATTACATTCCTTTGTTGCTCAACTTCTGTCGTGGCACGATCCGCTAAAAAGATTTGTATCCTGCACACTCTTACTTGTCAATGAAAGCGTTCATGATGATGACGACATGGGTGTTTGGGGCCAAAGAAGATGGAAATGTTTTGCTTTATTGCCATATAATTATTTTGCGAGCTTCATAGGGTTGGTTTTGAGGGAGGAAAGCATAATGCTACTCAGGAAGTTCGATGAAGTTCGGGGTTCTGAAGATGAAGAGGAATGTAATTGGACTCAGGCTACCTAGAGCTCCGTTACAATCTGAACCATTTGCCTAGGCAGTTAGCAGATGACGAGGATAAATGGGTATTTCATTATTAGCTTTGCAAATGTTAGTCATCTTAAGCTTAGTTTTTAAACATTAGCCCTGTATTTAGTTTGATTTAAGTTTCTATGTTATGGATGAGAATTACTTGTATGTGTTAAAAACCAGTCAGTGCAATGAGGATTTTATGTGCTGTCACTAGCATTTTCTGGGTATGCTTTGTTTTGTGTGTACAGGAAAACCTTGCCCAAAATTAATTATTACAACCATTGAATAGTATTAGTATCAAGAGAACCGGTTCAGCTATCAAAAATTAGCTTCACATCTGGTGTTACTAAATTTTGGTTAATTTATATTACCTGACAAATTAATTATATTTTTGAATTAGATGATGATTTATTATTTTTGCATAAGAAAACCCTCGATTGAAATCAAATGGCAAATATCAGCATCGAGAATGGAGCTATCATGTGATATGGTGCACTGTAGTACTGAACTGCGTGAAAATTTTGCTTAAACTAGCAACATGTTGAATTTCAGCTAGTAGCCACTTCGAGCTTCAAGTGCCTTTGATTTTATTAGGGTTAGAAACTGTTACAGTGGTTTCCCTCTCCTTTTCCATTAAGCCAAATACCCTCCAAGACCCCCAAAAAGAGAATGCATCATTAGCCATACATGTCTTTAGGGTTCAAAGTGTTGATGCGTGCAACGAGGAAGCATCACAATCCACGGAGTGTCCACTATAATTATTATTATTATTATTATTATTATTATTTGAGAATTTTTGTCATTGCATGATCAAATCTAGTCATAGACACCTATGTTCTTTATATATGTAATAGTGTTGAGTAGTACTTCCAGGATTTAATTTTACCAATTTGGGGTTTCTTTACAGTTTATACTCTTTTTTTTTTAACTAATTTAAGCACAAATTCAATAACTTGTGCACAATTTTATTATGAGGCAGCTCTATTACCAGATTTTTTGGCATGGACAAACAATAAAAAAGAATTTGAATATAGGCCCAATATAAAAAAGATATATAATTGCGGAATTTTTCTAATCCCCTACCAAAAGTTGAATACTTTTGAAGTGCATGATTTTTCTGTTTTGTTTTTATTTTTGCTTTAAATTGATTTGTAAATTATTTTTTATGGATTGGAGAAAAAATTTTGGGTGATTAGAGGAGATTTTAATTTGTTATTTTTATTGAAAATTATTTAAAAAATTAATTATGGTTGCTATTTTTTGTTGAATAAGGTTTTCATTTGCGGCGGTAGAATAAAAGGTCTTTTGTATCGGCCATACGGCGGGCCTTAAATCTTCTGTGGCGGCCCATTAGGTCATTTGTGGCAGGATCATAGTCATTTACGGGAACAGTCTTGCACCTGTATAAAGCCATAAACGTCAACTCATTTACGGCGGTCAACGTTGCCGACGTAAAAGTCTTTTTTTTAAATATATGATATTTAAATTTAAAACAAATCTATTCAAATTATTTCTTTCTAAATGCGACTTTAAAATTAAAAATAATAATTGTAATTTTAAATTTTATAGAATTACAATTTTACCCTCAATTTTTGGCGTTACTTGAAACTATCAATTTACCTTGTTTATTAACTTAAATAAAATTCTTTAAAAAAGTGTTTTTTTATTTAATTCTCCTTATTCTAGCATTTGTTTGTAGCAATATTAAAGGACATAATTCAACAAAATAATTTTGTGAAAATTATTAACATACCAAAAACATATACCTAATTATTCAACTACACTTTAATTCCTCCAATTCCTATCCTACTCCAACCAATCCTATCCTACTCTATCTAATTCCTCCCACCAAGTGAAGATAATTTCTACAGAAAATAAGCCTTCCCACCAGCTAAGTTTGCAGGTTGATATGAATTCATGTTTGTTTTATGCTTTGGGTATCAATTTCTCCACGTGTTAAACTTGAGTCAGTATAACCAAGTTTTCCAATAAAGTTAACATTAATTTCCATTTCTGTGGAGAAAACTGAATATGAAGCCTACAAAATTTTACCAATGATATCCTGCAGTCAATTAATGAAACTACTTTTAACACTGTAAGGAAAAGACTCAAGCAACCGACCACCATAAGTTAAGAAATAAAGTTAGGCCACCTCAAGTCAATTGAATTACATGGGATTTTACGAGTCCAATATACTATAATTGGTTGGAATTTACAGGTCTGCCGATTCGAGAGTAAGCTGGCAATAATGCTTTTGTCAAAAAATCAAAACTAACATTTGTGTTCTCACATATCATCAATACAAAATCTCAAAACAGGAATTGTAATCATCAATTATAATTTTGAACTACATGCAAGAGCTGAACAAGAATCTTATGAAAGAAACATCTAAAAATTCATAAAATGCCAGCAACATACCCCATTCTTTGCCTCCACAGGATGCTCATCATCAATATGGCAACACAAGCCAACAATATCAAAGTACTCTGAGCAGAATGGGCATGAAAATTCCTCCCTTATATCAGCATCTCCATTGATTTCTTCGAATCCCATGAACATATCATCATCATTCAATTTCACAACCAACTTCAAGTATCCAACTTACACCACTACAGGAAAAATGATCAAATTTGGTGGTCTTAAAAGTGTCACCAATGGCACTGCCAAATATTTGACTATATTTGGCGGTCGGTCAAACTGCCAAATATGCATCTGACTATACCTGACGGTTTTTGACTGCCAAATACAATAGGTTTAAAAATTAAAAAAAATATACTTGGCGATTTTTGGCCGCCAAGTATAATAGTTTCAAAAATTTAAAAAAAATATACTTGGCAGTTTTTAACCGCCAAGTATTTAAAAAATTAATATATATATATATAATAGGTATTTTAAAAAATTTAAGAAATTCATAATCTGTATCATTTGTCACATTAAATAAATTTCTCATAAAACTCCTGAGTTCCCAATGAAAGTAAAATAAGATAATAATTTTGGAATGTTAAATAAACTTTTTTGTAATCAAGCAACACAATATTTGCCATTAAAAAGTCATGCTATCAGAAAGTAATTCTTTTTTGTATTTGAAGTCTCAACCATCTACTGCTGGAGAGGTTGTCAGAGCATGAAAAAGATACAGACAGGAGAAACATCTGTTGTTTTATATATGTAGTTAAAAGTATGCCAAATGACTTATGTAGCATATTTCCTATAACTAACATACTTCAGCATATGGTTTTTGAAAGGTGCTTGAAATCGTGGTCAATATTCCCCCAGTGCTTCCATGGGGTTTTTTTTGATATACTGAAACTATTGTTGTATAGTCAAGTAGAAAAAAAAGCTTCGAAGCATAATTTATCATATAAAATAGAAATCAAGTTATTCATAGGGGAAGGGGTCCCAGAAGAATTGAATTGGGTTCAACTCCCATTGCCTCGATGTTGACAAATACCCCATTGGGGTAAAAGAGCGATAAGCGATATTCCTTCTATTCTTGAGATTCCTATTCGGAATATCATGGGAATCCCAACTTCCATTGTGAATTTTCTGCAATGTTTAACTACTAAGTAGAAAGAGATGCTTATTTTTTTCTCTTTTTTATGGATTTTTTTTTTGCGGCGACTTTATGAGTTGTATTCCCATTGTTGGTTATCGCTTTATGCAAAAGAACTCAACCTTTAATCAGGGCGTTATGCAAAGAATCAAACATATAAGATGAATCCATTATTTGTTACCTAATCCACCAAATTTGATATATCTTTTTCAATAGTTTTCTAGAAGCATCGATCTGTTATAGCACTAATGGTATACCAAATATGTAAAATATATTTCAATGTTAGATAGCATCAGAAATAGAGCAAGGAGAAGAGATTATCACTCACTTGGATCTACCACAGAAATAGCTAATACAAAAGGGCCATACGTTCCGCTTTCTGGAATTGCTGTAGTTCCTTTGCCAGCCCAATTAAAACGGATCTCTAAGATATGACTTGTGACAACGTCATTATAAATCCTCATAATTGGCTTTAGAATGCCAGAAGCTTCAGATTCAATATTGAAATCCCTCTCGACTAGTTTGTCCTGCATTGTGGTAATCCAGTGAATCCTTTTTAGAATGATATTTTCTGAAAGGACTAAATTCCTTCTTGACTTTGTGACTTAAACTCTAATAATGATATTTGATTTTCAGAAATGTCTCCAGTGAAAAGTTTTTCTTGATTGTGATTGGGTACCTAAACATAAACATCGAACATGCGCCTCCCAAGGCTGCTGTATGTGCTGTCATTTGTGAACTGGATCTCCGCAAAGTCTAAACTCACAGTATAATTACCATTTTGTAAATAATATCCAAAATAAGTAAGTGAAAGAGGAAACAAATATCCAAAACTACAACCTGCATTCCAAATACAGAGGCATATACAAAATTTTAGCCAATTGATATAAATTAAGTAGGCAGTGCAAAACCTTTTTACAGCATAAGGCAGAATTCTACCAAGTTCCCGAGCATAGCAGATCATTCTATCTAATCTTTTTATTGTAAAAGTGGTGCCAACTTTTCATGTCCTCAGGACCTGGTATGGTTTCTTCAAGGATACTTGGAGAAACTGATGTGGTTACCAAAGGAAAAATGACCAAGGCTGATTCTGTGAACTTTCAAGCCACCTGGAAATGGAAATATAACCACTGACAGTATGACAAGCAACCAAAGAAAACACAAAGGAAAACAACAACAAAAACAGCAAAAAATTATATCCCTGATTCTATTGCATAATGTGACTTACAAATGAAACAAGGAGAACAATCTGCAAACGAGGAAGATCATCTGCTAGGTTCAGAACTTAGAAGAATTCATCTGGTGGGAACGTGAGCAGCATCATTCTACTCCATTCTGGGGCCTTTGATTTCTACTGTTCAAACAAAAAATTTACCCTCACACGCTTTTGCAAGATGAAACCTACCTATCAAAATGATTAAAGTAATGAAACATTAAAATGCATACCAAACTTTGAATTTTGCGCATAAGTCATATCTCCATGGTTGGGGGAGGAAGAATCATGCAACATGAACCATAATGGAAATTAGAGAACTCTGCAATGTCAAATAAAGTAGTAGAGTTAGTAGCTATAAAGAAGCAGATGATGACAAGGATGAAAACAAGCTGAGATAACAAGTCCCAGGAACAGTAGGCAAAGATATTAGACAATGAAAATAAGGGCCTGGGTGGACAATTTAAACCAGAGCAGATAAAAAGAAGATTCATTGGAAAGCCAGACCGAGGGCAAAAACTTATAGAAGGGAGCCTTATGTAACATACTGGACAAAACATATATCACAAAATCAGAAAGATGGGCTTCAGGAAAGATAAAATGTTCCACATTTGGTTTTACGAAAATCAGGTTTTTTATACAATGCAGCAACATGAAATTCAGAGTCAAACTCTGTCAACTAAATTGTATTTCAGAAGAACATAATAATTGTGACATCAAATCTGTACATCCCTAGCAACAGGAAATGAATTTACAGATTACTTTGTGGTCCAACCAAATACTGTAGAAAGTAACCAGCCAATCAGTTGAGGCCGTTTATCCCTCTGTGTCAATGTCATCATCACTAGAAGACATCTGCCTGGCTTTCGACAATGAGAGTCTCCTGGGCTTTCCTGAGCCTGCTTCAACAAGTCCATCTGCTGATAAAGTTAAGGTAGCAGCTCCTGATGATGTCCCCAAATAGCATCGAGCTTGGGCATCAGGCGAAGGTGATGTAGAGACATTGTATGTAAAAATTCCTATAAGATGGTCAAACTTGCAACTTGGACCAAACTTGCATATACCATATCGAGAATAGAAGATGCACAGTGGCTCTCCCTGTTAAAGTTCAAAGCAGCTTCATCAATCTAATTAATAACTATAAGGAAAAAAAATTGTCTAGATTAATCAAAGTAATACTACAAGTCAAAAGATCATGTGCATAACCATGCACTATCAGCGCCAATCATCTACAGCATTGAATCCTTAAACATATAATTAGAAGACTATGATACGCATATCAATTCGAAAGTTTGATTAGCAAGAAAAATAGCATAAAAAATACAGAATACATACAAGTAACATGGAAAAAGCTACAAGAATGAATCCCTTTCCCAACATAGGGAAACTGAATAAATAAATATAAAGTAAATTAATAGATTAATGCAATTATCAAGGTAATTAAACATTGTGATTGCATATAACACAGATAGATGCTCATAAATTCCTCATATAAACTGAACTCAAAGGATCCAAGAGAGTGGATACACACACATTAATCCCTTTCCTCAAGATTGACTCTGGTATATTCCCATTAAGAAAGTTGCCAGTGAGAAAGCTGATAAAGGCCAGATCAAGCAGTCAGTGCACTAGTGTTGCCAAATGAACACTGAAAATACAGAAAAATTGGTTTAGTTAACTTACATGAATTTCATACTTGCAGAAATTGGGACATTGGGAAAATCTCCTGTTAGCTTATTAAAACTGAGATCCCCATCCTAAATTACAAACGAAATCAGAAAAAGATATACATATGCCCATAAATTTTAATCCTTAAATCATTTGGTGATTCAGTTTATGCAGGACAATTACTCTTCTAAAGAAAATGAGCGGATACAGATGGGCAAAGAGTTCTAGCTATGACAACTCGAGCCAACCAACTAAATAGATATTATCCAGACTCCATGCTAATGCCCTTCACTCGTCTCCTTCACCATCATGGACTATTTTAGGACTCCACAAAACTCATAATTTTTTTCTTTTATGTGAAACAAGAACTGTACCAAGTGTAAAGATTTACAAGATGAAGAAGAAGAGGTCTTAAGCAAAACTTATTACGTAGTTGAGGAAACCTCAGCGTTATAAACTAGTCTAAGATCTCCTTTGTTGGTGATATGGTATTTAACACTAGGTGACTTATTCTAAAATCCATTGCCTATAGGATAATCAACTACAATAGGAATTAAGATCAGGGGAGAATTATCCAATGAACAAGCATTGAATCGTATATAGAGGCCAATGCATAAGACTACTTCCAAATTGTTACTTCTTCATGCATGTAGCGAAAAGATTGGTTTTTGCATACTTACAAGAGTCGGAGATTAGTCATGCCCCAGATGTATTCAGGTATCTCTCCTGAAATACTACAGCTCCTCAAAATTATGGGGAACCCAACATTAATAACGTAAGATGTAAGAATTGAAAGGTGAGTAATATTACTCCTTTGTTAACATTACAGAGAATAAGGAATGAACAAGTCGGTGATTTAATTATAAAAGTCAATCCTTAAAGTATCCATAAAAAAAATCCCAATATGAGCATATATCTCTTAAGGGCGTGCTTCCTCGCCACAGCAGCTACTGCCGTGATCCAACCAATGGCCCCCATGATGGCGACAGAGAAAGGCCACCAGCAGCCCTATAAATAGCCCCAATACCAAGGCCAGCCGCAAGGTGTACGGCAAATCATCAAAATCCCTCACATGCACCAACCGGCTTTCGAACTCAACATAAATCAACCCAAGAATGCCTAACAAGTTCCCATACCGTCGACCTACTTGCCCATCAAAGTTGAAAACGCGGCTAATCTAGAACCATATAAAATTGAAACAACATTTTAGGGTTGGGTGTTTGATGATTTGGGGCTAGGCATGGTGATTGCGGTTGGTGATGTGGTGATAGATGCAAGGTGCCCAAACGACGCAGGCTGTGGCGTTGTTGGTGCTATGGCAATGTTGGTGGAATGGAAGAAATTGATGGAGGTGGTAGTGGCGGCAGACAATAAGAAAAAGAACATCGATCTTCATTTTTTATTTTGCCCTTCTTTCACCCAAGACTGACGTAGTTTTGGATGTACAATTTCTTAATTAATTTTCACTTTCTTACTTTTTTAATTTTAAATTTTAATGAGTAACTTTTTAAACATAAAATTATATTATTTAACAATAATTTTTTATATATTCCTAATTCATAAGTTTTTTTAAATAAATAAATAATTAATTCATTTTCTTAACTTCCAAATTTTTACATTATTTTATTTATTTCTTTAAAATTTTGTTTAAAATTTTATATTTACTAATGAATTAAAATTAAAATTAAAATTTATTTCTTATTTCATAAAAAAATTAATTACATGTTATTTATTTTAAAATTTTGTATATTATTATATTTCTGTGCATACTTGTCACTGTCTAAAAATGTGATAAATATATAATAAAGTATAAAAAAGAGTGACAAATATGAAAGAAATGTAGGTTTGACTTTTAGATTAGTGTTATATTTCTTACTTTTTTTAAAAACCGCCAAATAAAAAAATTGTAAAGTGACAAATATTTAAAAAATTCTTGTAGTGCATTGTAAAAGCCGAAAAACCATTTGAATGTAAATTCCAAATCATAATCCAAATACTCGATACACAACAAATAATACTAACCATAAGTTAATGCAATCGATGCGCACTATAGGCATCGTGAATCTGTCAATAAAAAACATAAAACTTATAATTTATCTTACAAATACTAAATTTTCTAAGAAATATGATTAAGAATTTCTTTTATACCTGTTCACTCCTTGTTTGGCGCATCTTCTCATCAAAATTCTAAAAATTACGTTGCAAGAATGACTGCATTAGCTCAAATTGTACCTTCATATTATTACGTTCATCCTTCAAAGTGTCATGCTCGATCTTCAAATTGTCATGCTCAACCTTCAAACCATCATAGTCATTCTTCAATTCAACATATTGAGATTTTAGTGCATTCATCTCATCTTGCCTTTCCACCTCATTCTGAGTAGAACTTTGGCATCTCACATCTGATGTTGATGGCCCATGACCAAAAGTCTTAGCATATCCATGACCATCAGGTCCCAAAATATTGGTGAATATATTATCCTTTGCCATGCTGGTTTGTTCTTCTTGAGGCAATTGAGATAGATGATCAGTGAATTGGCTCTACAAAAGAAGCATTAATATAAATAAAGTGATTCAAAATTAAACTCAAAATAAATTATTAATTTGCAATACTTACAATAATTTTATTGCTTTCATCATCAACTACCCTACCATCACGTCCCACTCTAGTCTCCATGAATACACTTATTCTATCTATACTTTTTCCCTTCTTTTTCATCTACAAAACAATAAGGGACAAATTAGAAGAATAGACAATTTAAAAAGTTAATATATTGATAACAAACTAACCTCTTCTTATTTTTTAGCAAAAGAAGTTTGACCCGTCCTTGGAAGTATAGATTGTTGTGAACGATTAGCCTTATTCTTCACCACAATTGCCTACAAATGATATATGCAATTATAGTTGGATAATGTTATGCCAAAAAGCTACTATTACTATAAATTTACAAAATTTATTTGCTTTAACTTCCTCAGATCCCTAATAAGCTACAAGTGATCTCCACTGTTCTTCAACAACCCTAGGAGGAGTGAATGCCAAACGTTCCATATTTGTGTGATACTTTTGATACTAATCGCGTTTCACTCTAGTTTTCCAATCCCTCCACAATTTTCCTACTTTCTTTAAACAGTAAGTCCTATAGTCATCTGGAGCATTTGTGTTATCCTGCAAAATGAAATCAAAAGTAAATTATATTTGTAAAATGAAATAAAAATCATTATACATTTAAATGTCATACCTTCACTTCTCTCCAAATATATTCTAACACATTCTCTGGCATACTTGTCCAATCAGCAAAATTTAAGGGAACTTTATGACCATCTCGTGCAATGGCACCAAGTTGAGACTTAAATTGCTCTACATTTGGACTTATAACTGGCCATGTTTCATTAAAATCTAAGTGCATTTTATACCCTGAACCCCACTTTTCAATACCAAGGGAAGGACCACGAGGTGGTCTAGCTCGTGTTGACTCCACCTAATATATATATAGTTAAATTAACATAAAAATGGGGCCATCATATGCTTTTTTAACTAAAAAGAATAAAGTAAAAAGATTAAGTGTTTTTAATGTACCTTCACCTTCTGTTTGCATTTGTGAAAATGAGGATGACGATACACGTGAGGTAGCCGTTGTTGAAGCAAGGCATCCATAGTTACACCTCTTGCTTTTTTAGGTGCCATACTAAACAATAATTAAATAATGAAACATGCATTGAGAAGAATCCAATTAGGGGACATAAGTAAACAAAAACAATACACTAAAATTTATAGCAAACAAAATCTATTAAAATCCAATTGTGGGGGGGGGGGGGGGATGGGGGGGGATGGTGAGGGAACATGATAACCTTACCCCTACAAAAAATATCATTCAGAATCATCTTCTATATCAACATCATTATCACCACCTTCATCAACATTTACATCCACTAATGTACAAACAAATTCTTGCCTAATCGAACTAAAATTTTCATTGTCATTCAACTCTTGTTATGCATATAGCTCAACCTGAGGTACAATTATCGAATTATGAGATGAATCTTTTGGATACATGTCAAATACATCTCTAACAGTCATCTTAAGGACAACGTGCCAATTGGGTCTATAGGATCTTGGACATAACAAACTTGCTCTGCTTGCCTTGCTAGAATATAAGGCTCATCACCAAGTTGGTTATTTTTATATAGAAGATGATTAAAATTCACCATTGGGAATTCAAACTCATCATACATTTTCCCAACTTGGTTATCAATCCATGCACCCTTAAACAAGACATATTTCATGGCATTACTGTAACGAATTTTGATGATGTTTGTCAACACCCCATGAAATGTCACATTGCCCAAATAAGGATTTTTATCTTTTACACTAGCATAACTAAATGTGTCAGCCTTCATAACAACACCAAAATTTTGAGTTGTTCTATTTTTTTCACTGTGTATGGTGCAAAATTTAAAACCATTAATAAAATATCCTTTGTATCTTCGAGCCACTGTGTCAGTACCATCTGCTAAGATTTTGATTTCATCAGAGAGTGAGACATTTGAAGTTTGTTGTAAATATTGAGCCTATACAGAATAAAATTATTAGAATAATGTTTGATGCAATATGAATTTACATAAATTAAAGTTATAAAACTTACGTGTTCTTTAAACCATTTATGAAATTTTTCATTATGAAGTTTCTGAATATGGTGATGTGAACTATGAGGCATTTCTCATGCAAGCACTTGAAGATGTTGTCTATGTAAATTTACAATCAAAATTTAGCAAGTCATTTATAAATTCTTATTACTGTTTAATTAACAAAAATACTATATGCACTAAAGAAGTAACATACTCTCGAAATGGAGTGATGGCATCTGTGTTTACTAGCACATATCTATATGCTAGACCCCAAGAAGTTTCATCAAGATGCACTCTGTTGACCCAAGTATGGCAACCCAAGAGGGGGTGTGAATTGCGTTTTTATTTATAAAAACGGATTTAGAAAACTGTTCTTGAAAGATCAAAATTATTTAAATCTTTCTTTGAGAACAAAGGTGAAGAAGATGAAAATAGAATGCAATCAAGAGAATGGCAATAAAGAACAATCACAAGTGCAAATAAATGTAAAGAGATAGGGATAGAGAGAGTGCAAACTCAATTTACGTGGTTCGGCAAACCTTGCCTACGTCCACGGGCTCCTAGCTCCACGAGCTAAGCTTTCCACTAAGTTGTATAAATCTTTACAACTTGCTTGATGAACAACCTCACCAAGAATTTTTCTTTCAACTCTTGATAATACCACACCAAGAGTTCTTCTTGATGAACAACCTCATCAGGGCAACTTTTTTCAACTCTTGATGAACAAACTCACCAAGGCAACTTCCTTCAACTCTTGATAACACCATACCAAGAGTTTTCTTGATGAACAACCTCACCAAGGAAAGAATTCTCTCAAGGATAACTTTTATCCTTTACAAGAAGATCTCACTCTCACCACAATACAAGAGCAAAGAAAATTTTTACAATAAAGGTACAACTCTCTTCAAAGAGTAGATAAAGAATATAAAAGCTCTTTAGACTTGATATTTCTCTTACTTTTTGCTTGATAGATACTTCTCTTCTTTTCTCTTTGTCTTGCTGAATGCATGGGAGAATGGCTCTTTTTATAGGCAAATGAGATGAACTTGAACAAGTGAAGACACCATCTCCAAATTTTCTACCCACCATAAAAACCGTAATCTTGTCTGTCATTTTTGTCAATGTTCTGTTTGAAATTTGAAACTCTTCAAAACATAAAAGTCTATACATTTGAATAAGCTTTTCAACGCATCATGAAACAAGTCATTTGGATATCTGTAGCTCAAGATATGGCTAAAAAACCATTCGGTGCTCATGTGACTTGATTTTTCTTCCTTGTGTCAGTCCACCAAATTGAATGATAATTGTGTCAGCATTCCGTTTGAAATTTGAATTTCTTTAAAACATAAAAGATCTGAATATTTGAATAAGCTTTCTAAAACATTAAGAATCAAAGAATTTGGATATCTCTATCTTAATATATGGCCAAAACACCATTTGGTGCTCATGTGAGTTGATTTTTCTTCCTTGTGTTAGTCCACCAAATTGCATGTCAATTATATCAGCCTTCCATTTGAAATTTGAATTTACTCAAAACATATCAAATGTGACTCATTAAGTCAGCTTTCCAATTCCATAATAATCAAGTGATTTGGATATTTGTAGCTCAAGATATGTCAAAAAGAGTATTTGGTGCTCATGTTAGCTGCTTCTATTTATCTTTCAAATTGCATGATGATTTGGACGATTTTACACTTGAAATTTGAATTTCCTTAAAACATATAAAATGTTATAAATTAAGTAAGCTTTCCAAAGGCTCAATAATCACATCATTTGGACATTTGTAGAGAAACATATGACCAATTGATTGAACATTACTCATGTGTCACATTCTTTGAATCAAACCTTGTTCTTAAACTTTGTTGCCTTTAACATGTAGTCTTCTCCTTAGCTTCAACACTTCATTTTAATAAGCCTCTTCTTGATTTTATAATTATTTCAATGATCTTAGTCTTGCACATAAATAAACATGTTAGTAAATCTCAATTAATCAATGTGTATTGTTATCATCAAAATTATCATGTAGCCTTAGGGCTAACAATCTCCCCCTTTTTGATGATAACAAACCATTGATTGCTTTAAAATATAATCTAAAATCAAGAATGAAAATAAAATCAACAATAAGCAAAAAGAGAGCAATTGTCATGAATATAAGAAAATCATCCAAACCATCCATTTCTCCCCCTTTTGTTATCATAAAAAAGATGTAGTCAAATTAATTACTCTCCCTAAATATATTCTCTCCTTTAACATATGCTACTATTTAAAGATTATCATATAAAAGAAAAATTAAGACATATCCAACATAACTACTTCTCTTCTAATTATGCAAAATCTATCTTGACCAAGGGGTTTAGTCATATTTGGGTCTAGGGACTAATTCTCAAACTTGATTTCTCTCAAATTGGTTCAATTCTCCTTGCATAGCCAAAATCCAACTTTCTTTATTTTTGGCTTCTTTAAAAGATTTTGGTTCAAATTGACAGACAAATACAAAATGATTACAAAAGTTCCTAAAAGAAGATCTAGTTCTTATACCTTGTGATGGTTCACCAATAATGAGATCTTTTAGGGTGAGCTTTTGCATACCTTCATTCCTTTGATAATCTTGGGAATAATCAATTACTTCCTCAAGCATTTCTTATTGAAGTTGTAATTCATCTTAGCTCTTTTCATCAAGCCTTGATTCCTTGATTTGCTTTTCTACCTCAACAATATCATCATCTAAATTCTTTGAAGAAATCACATTAGTTTCATCAAATTCAACCATGCATAGAATCTTCAATAGCAAGAGTCTTTTTATTAAAAACTCTATATGCTTTACTATGGTTGGCGTAGCCAACAAAAATTCCAACATCGGCTTTTGCATCAAATTTTCCAAGGTTATCCTTGGTGTTTAAAATAAAACATTTACATCAAAAAACTTTAAAAAATCCAATGTTGGGTTTTCTTCCTTTCCAAAGTTCATAAGGAGTTTTCTTTATTAAAGCTCTAATATGGACTCTATTGATTATAAAGCATGCGGTATTAACGGCTTCGGCCCAAAAATATTTTGGCAAATTATTTTCAAGTAACATGGTCCTAGCCATTTCTTGGATAGTCCTATTTTTCCTCTCAACAACACCATTTTGTTGTGGAGTTCTAGGTGCGGAAAAATTATGTTCAAAATCATTTTCATCACAAAGATTTTCAAATGCAACATTTGTTGACCCAGGTATGGCAACCCAAGAGGGCGGGGTAAATTGGGTTTTTATTTATCAAAACGGATTTGTAAAACTTTTCTTTGAAGATCAAAATTATATAACTCTTTCTTTGAGAATAAAGGTGAAGAAGATGAAAATAGAATGCAATCAAGAGAATAGCAATAATGAACAATCACAACTGCAAGTTAATGTAAAGATGATAGGGATAGAGGGAGTGCAAACTCAATTTATGTGGTTCGGCAAACCTTGCCTACGTCCACGGGCTCCTAGCTCCAGAAGCTAGGCTTTCCACTAAGTTGTAGAAATCTTTACAACTTGCTTGATGAACAACCTCACCAAGACTTTTTCCTTTAACCCTTGATAACACCACACCAAGAGTTCTTCTTGATGAACAACCTCACCAAGGCAACTTCCTTTAACTCTTCATAACACCACACCAAGAGTTCTTCTTGATGAACAACCTTACCAAGGCAAGTTCCTTTAACTCTTGATAACACCAATCCAAGAGTTCTTCTTGATGAACAAACTCACCAAGGAAAGAGTTCTCTCAAGGATAATTTTTATCCTTTATAAGAAGATCTCACTCTCACCACAATACAAGAACAAAGTAAATTTTTATAACAAAAGTACAACTCTCTTCAAATAGTAGATAAAGAATATAAAACTCTTTAGACTTGATATTTCTCTTGTTTTTTACTTGATAAAATGCTTCTCTTACTCTTCTTGAATGCGTGGGAGAAGGGCTCCTTTTATAGGCAAATGGAATGAACTTAGTCAAGTGAAGACACCAACTCCAAAGTTTTTGCCCACCATAAAAACCGTAACCTTGTCTAACATTTTTAAATGTTCTATTTGAAATTTGAAAATTTGCAAAACATAAAATATCTGCACATTTGAATAAGCTTTCCTACTCATCAAGAACTAAGTCATTTGGATATCTGTAGCTCAAGATATGGCCAAAACACCATTCGGTGCTCATGTGACTTGATTTTTCTTCTATGTGTTAGTCCACTGAATTACATGTGTATTATGTCAGCCTTTTGTTTGAAATTTGAATTTTTTCAAAGAATATGAAATCTTCTACATTGAATCATATTTCCAATGCCACAAGAATCAAGTCATTTGAATATTTCTAACTCAAGATATGGATAAAACATCATTTGTTGCTCAAATGAGTTGATTTTTCTTCTCTGTGTCAATCCACCGAATTGCATGTCAATTATGTCAGCCTTCCATTTGAAATTTGAATTTCATCAAACATATAAAATGTGATTCATTAAGTCCTCTTTCCAATGCCATAAGAATCAAGTCATTTTGATTTTTATAGCTCAAGATATGTCCAAAAGAGTATTCGGTGCTCATGTCAGCTGCTTCCATTTATCTTTCAATTCGCATGATGATTTGGACAACCTTACACTTGAAATTTGAATTTCTTTAAAACATATGAAATGTTATAAATTGAGTAAGCTTTCCAAAGGCTTAGGAATCATGTTATTGGGACATTTGTAGAGAAATATATGACTAATTGATTGAACATTGCTCATGTGTCACATTCCTTGAATCAAACCTTGTTCTTAAACTTTGGTGCCTTTAACATGTAGTCTTCTCCTTAGCTTCAACACTTCATTTTAATAAGCCTTTTCTTGATGTTACAATTATTTCAATGATATACTCTTACACATAAATAAACATGTTAGTAAATCACAATGAATCAATGTGTATTGTTATCATCAAAATTATCATATAGCCTTAGGGCTAACAATCTCCCCTTTTTTATGATGACAAACCATTGATTGCTTTAAAATATAATCTAAAATCAAGAATGAAAATAAAATCAACAATAAGCAAAAAGAGAGCAATTATTATGAATATAAGCAAACCATCCATTTCTCCCCCTTTTGTTATCATCAAAAAGATTAAATCAAATTAATTACTCCCCGTTAACATATGCTACCATTCAAAGATTATCATATAAAAACAAAATTAAGACATATCCAACATGCCTAATTCTCTTCTAATTATGCAAAATCTATCTTGACTAAGGGGTTTAGTAAATATATTGGCTAATTGTTTATCGGTAAGAACAAATTCTAAAAAAATATTACCTTTTTGCACATGATCTCTAATAAAATGATGTCTAATCTCTATATACTTAGTCCTAGAGTGTTGTATGGGATTTTTTGAAATGTTGATGGCACTTGTATTGTCACATTTGATGGGAATATGATCAAATACCACACCATAATCTTTTAAAATTTGTTTCATCCAAAGAGCTTGTGCACAACAACTTCCTACTGCAATATACTCGGCTTCCGCAGCTGATAAGGCAACCGAATTTTGTTTTCTACTAAACCATGAGACTAATGCATGTCCTAGAAAATGACAAGAGCCACTAGTGCTCTTTCTATCAAAAAGACTTCCAGCAAAATTCTCATCGGAATAACTAATTAGATCAAAATTATCACACTTAGGATACCAAAGACCTAGATTTATGGTTCCAAGAAGATATCTAAATATCCTTTTGACAGCCTTAAGGTGAGATTTCTTTGGACAAGATTGAAATCTAGCACACATACACACACTAAACATAATATCAAGTCTACTAGCAGTTAAATACAAAAGAGAGTCAACCATATCTCGATATTTTGTTACCTCAACATCTTTTCCTTTTTCATCTTTGTCAAGCTTGGTTAATGTATCCATAGGTGTGTTATATGTCCTTGAATTATCCATGCCAAACTTCTTGAGAAGATCTCTTGTGTATTTAGCTTGATTAATGAAGATCCCATCTATTGATTGCTTGATTTGAAGTCCAAGGAAGAAATTTAATTCTCCTATTAAGCTCATTTCAAATTCTTGTTGCATGCACTTGGAAAATTCCTCACACATAGAGACATTAGTAGCACCAAATATAATATCATCAACATAGATTTGAACAATTAATAAATCATCATTTTTTGTTTTAACAAAAAGAGTAGTATCAACTTTTTTCATTTCGAAACCATTATCAATGAGAAATTTGCTCAATCTATCATACCATGCTCTTGGTGCTTGTTTCAAGCCATAAAGTGCCTTTTTGAGTTTGAAAACATGGTTTGGAAAATCATGATTTTGAAAACCAAGAGGTTACTCTACATATACTTCCTCCATAATGTAACTATTAAAAATGCACTTTTGACATCCATTTAATATAATGTAAAATTTTTATAACATGCAAATGCACACAACATTCTAATTGATTCTAATCTAGCAACTGGTGCAAAGGTTTCCTCATAATCAATACCTTCTTCTTGATTGTATCCTTGAGCAACAAGTCTAGCTTTGTTTCTAATAATGGTGCCATTTTCATCTACTTTATTTCTAAAAATCCATTTAGTGCCTATAATAGAATGATTTTTAGGTCTAGGGACTAATTCCCAAACTTGATTTCTCTCAAATTGATTCAATTCTTCTTGCATAGCCAAAATCCAACTTTCGTCATTTTCGGCTTCTTTAAAAGATTTTGGTTCAAATTGAGAGACAAAAGCAAAATGATTACAAAAGTTCTTAAAAGAAGATCTAGTTTTCATACCTTGTGATGGTTCACCAATAATGAGATCTTTAGGGTGAGCTTTTGCATACCTCTATTCCTTTGGTAATTCTTGGAAGAATCATTTACTTCCTCAAGCTTTTCTTGTTGAAGTTGTAATTCATCTTGGCTCTTTTCATCAAGCCTTGATTCCTTGATTTGCCTTTCTACCTCAACAATATCATCATCTAAATTCTTTGAAGAAATAACATTAGTTTCATCAAATTCAACATGCATAGATTCTTCAATAGTAAGAGTCTTTTTGTTAAAAACTCTATATGCTTTACTATGGTTGGAGTAGCCAACAAAAATTCCAACATCGGCTTTTGCATCAAATTTTCCAAGGTTATCCTTGGTGTTTAAAATAAAACATTTACATCCAAAAACTTTAAAAAATCCAATGTTGGGTTTTCTTCCTTTCCAAAGTTCATAAGAAGTTTTCTTTATTAAAGCTCTAATATAGACTCTATTGATTATAAAGCATGCGGTATTAACGGTTTCGGCCCAAAAATATTTTGGCAAATTATTTTCAAGTAACATGGTCCTAGCCATTTCTTGGATAGTCCTATTTTTCCTCTCAACAACACCATTTTGTTGTGGAGTTCTAGGTGAGAAAAAATTATGCTCAAAACCATTTTCATCACAAAGATTTTCAAATGCAACATTGTCTACTTCACCACCATGATCACTCCTAATAGACACAATAGAATACCCTTTTTGATTTTGGACTCTTTTTGCAAATTTTGAAAAAGCTTGTATGGCCTCATTTTTAGTTTTCAAGAATAATACCCAAGTGAATCTTGAATAATCATCCACAATAACAAAAACATAATACTTTCCACCAAGGCTTTGAGTTCTTGATGGTCCAAATAAATCCAAATGAAGTAATTGTAGAGGTTTATTTGTTGAAATAAATTTCTTATATTTAAAAGAAGTTCTCACTTGTTTTCCAAATTGACAAACATCACAAATCTTATCCTTTTCAAATTTTATTTTTGGAAGACCATCAACTAAATCATTTTTAGAAATTTTTGAAATTGTGTCCATGCTAGCATGACCTAACCTTCTATGCCATAACCAAGCATCATGATTAACAATGAAACAATTTTCTACATGATCATTAACATCAATATCAATTGTATAAATATTACCACATCTATTATCAACAAATAATGTCTTATTGTTACTAACATCCTTAATCACACATCTATTAGGCTCAAAAGTAACAAAATATCCCTTATCACACAATTGACTAATGCTAATCAAATCATATTTTAAACCATGAACAAGCAAAACATCTTTAATAATAGGTGAAGAAGGGTTACCAATATCACCATGTCCGATTACCCTTCCTTTGGCATTATCACCGAAGGTCATATATCCTCCTTTCTTCATGATTAATCTTGAGAACTTGGAGGCATATCCGGTCATATGCCTTGAGCATCCACTATCTAAGTACCACTTGTGTTTGCCACTTTGTCTCTACAATCAACATTCAAGGAGTAACTTTTTGGTACCCAAAAGTTCTTGGGTCCTTGGGGGTTAGTTATGGTACTTTTTGGAACCCATATTTGTTTCAAATTAGGATTTCTCTTAATATAGCAAGAATGCACTTTGTGTCCTTTTCTTCTACAATAAGTACATGAATGATTAGGATTATTCCTAGAAGATGCATGAGCAAAATAATTTTTAAAATACTTTTGATTTTTATGAGTTTTATATCCTAACCCTCTTTTATCAAAAACACACCTTTGGTTTTGTAACATAGAATTCAAATTTTTTGTGCTTTTTGTAAAACTATCAACAATATTTCTTAAGTCATTATTTTCCTTTTCAAAATAGCATTTTGTTTCTCCAATTTATCAAAATCCTTTTGTTTTAAAATGTCATTTTTAGTTTTTAATAAATGTATTTGACTTTCCAAACTTTCAAAATCTTTTTGCTTTAAAATTTCATTTTCATTTTCTAAAGCTTCATTTATTTCTACCAGCTCTTCTAATTGAGATAACATGATTTTTGACTTCTTTTTGAAAGCATTAATTTTTGAATTTTGCTTATCAACTTGCACATGTAAATTTTGGAATGCTTCAAGTAATTCATCATATGAAAGTTTAGGATCATAGTTTAGAATACTTACCTCATCTTCACTTAAAGCCATGAAGCACATGTTTGACACTTCGCAATCTTCTTCTTCGGTGGAGCTAGCTTCACTATCATCCCAATTTGTGGCTTTCATTGCTTTGGATTTCTTGTTTTGTCTCTTGAAGTAAGGACAATCCATCTTTACATGTCCCAGTTTCTTGCACTCATAGCAAATGACTTGATCATTTTTCTTATCTTGCCTTGAGCTTTGCCCTTTGTACTCCCTTCTAGAATTCTTCTTGAATCCTTGGTTTCTTCTAATCATCCTTTTTAGCTTTCTTGTGATGAATGCAAGATCTTCATCATCTCCTTCATCGTCGGACTCATCATCTTCTTTTGTTGAAGATTTGAAAGCGATATTTTTCTTTTTCTTGAAATCTTCTTCATTCTCCTTCAAGGTGATTTCATGAGTCATGAGAGAACCCATAAGTTCTTCTAATGGTAGTTTGGTGAGGTCCTTTGCTTCTTGAATTGCCGTCACCTTTGGCTCCCAAGATTTTGGTAGACACCTAAGAATCTTTCTCACCATTTCAACATTAGAATAAGATTTACCAAGAGATTTCAAACTATTAATAATATCCGTAAATCTCGTAAACATTTCAGAAATTGATTCATCCGATTTCATCATAAAAAGCTCATAACTATGAACTAGCAAACTAATTTTGGATTCTTTAACTTGACTAGTTTCTTCATGAGTTACTTCAAGTGTGTGCCATATTTCTTGTGCCGTAGAACAAGTAGATATTCTATTAAACTCATTTCTATCTAGAGCACAATATAACACATTCATAGCTTTAGCATTCAAACTCAATTTCTTTTTATCATCTTCACTAAACTCTTTAGGTTCTTTAAGCATGCTTTCCCAATTTTCAATTTTGGTAGGAACAAAAAGTCCTTCCAAAACAATAGACCATAAATCATAATCAAAAGATTGCAAGAAAATACTCATTCCAGTTTTCCAATAAGAGTAATCACTTCCACTGAAAAATGGAGGCCTAGAGATAGAAAGCCCTTCAACATATGAAGTTGGATTAAAAGTTGTCATAGCTCAAAATTGGTTAAGATTTAAAAAAAATGAGCAACCTTGCTCTGATACCACTTGTTGACCCAGGTATGGCAACCCAAGAGCGGGGGTAAATTGGGTTTTTATTTATCAAAATGGATTTGTAAAACTTTTCTTTAAAGATCAAAATTATATAACTCTTTCTTTGAGAATAAAGGTGAAGAAGATAAAAATAGAATGCAATCAAGAGAATAGCAATAAAGAACAATCACAACTGCAAGTTAATATAAAGAGGATAGGGATAGAGGGAGTACAAACTCAATTTACGTTGTTCGGCAAACCTTGCCTACGTCCACGGGCTCCTAACTCCACAAGCTAGGCTTTCCACTAAGTTGTAGAAATCTTTACAACTTGCTTGATGAACAACCTCACCAAGACTTTTTTCTTCAACCCTTGATAACACCACACCAAGAGTTCTTCTTGATGAACAACCTTGCCAAGGCAACTTCCTTTAACTCTTGATAACACCACACCAAGAGTTCTTCTTGATGAACAACCTTACCAAGGCAACTTCCTTCAACCCTTGATAACACCACACCAAGAGTTCTTCTTGATGAACAAACTCACCAAGGAAAGAGTTCTCTCAAGGATAACTTTTATCCTTTACAAGAAGATCTCACTCTCACCACAATGCAAGAACAAAGTAAATTTTTACAACAAAAGTACAACTCTCTTAAAGAGTAGATAAAGAATATAAAACTCTCTAGACTTGATATTTCTCTTGTTTTTTGCTTGATAGATGCTTCTCTTGCTCTTCCTGAATGCATGGGAGAAGGGCTCCTTTTATAGGCAAATGGGATGAACTTAGTCAAGTGAAGACACCAACTCCAAAGTTTTTGCCCACCATAAAAACTGTAATTTTGTTTGGCATTTTTGTCAATGTTCTGTTTGAAATTTGAAAATATGCAAAACATAAAATATCTGTATATTTGAATAAGCTTTCCAACTCATCAAGAATCAAGTCATTTGGATATCTGTAGCTTAGGATATGGTCAAAAAACCATTCGGTGCTCTTGTGACTTGATTTTTCTTCCATGTGTCAGTCTACTGACTTGCATTATGTCGGCCTTCTGTTTGAAATTTGAATTTCTTCAAAGAATATGAAATCTGCTCCATTGAATTATCTTTCTAATGCCACAAGAATCAAGTCATTTGGATATCTCTAACGCATGATATGGACAAAACATCATTCGGTACTCAAATGAGTTTATTTTTCTTCTCTGTGTCAGTCCACCGAATTGCATATCAATTATGTCAGCCTTCCATTTGAAATTTGAATTTATTCAAAACATATGAAATATGCTTCATTAAGTTCTCTTTCCAATGCCATAAGAATCAAGTCATTTTGATTTTTATAGCTCAAGATATGTCCAAAAGAGTATTCGGTGCTCATGTCAGCTGCTTCCATTTGTCTTTCAAATTGCATGATGATTTGGACAACCTTACACTTGAAATTTGAATTTCTTTAAAACATATGAAATGTTATAAATTGAGTAAGCTTTTCGAAGGCTTAAGAATCATGTTATTGGGACATTTGTAGAGAAATATATGACCAATTGATTGAACATTGCTCATATATTACATTCCTTGAATCAAACCTTGTTCTTAAACTTTGGTGCCTTTAATATGTAGTCTTCTCCTTAGCTTCAACACTTCATTTTAATAAGCCTTTTCTTGATATTACAATTAATTCAATGATATTACTCTTGCACATAAATAAAAATGTTAGTAAATCACAATGAATCAATGTGTATTGTTATCATCAAAATTATCATATAGCCCTAGGGCTAACAACATTGTCTACTTCACTACCATGATCACTCCTAATGGACACAATCGAATAACCTTTTTGATTTTGGACTCTTTTTGCAAATTTTAAAAAAGCTAGTGTGGCCTCATTTTTAGGTTTTCAAGAATAACACCCAATTGAATCTTGAATAATCATCTACAATAACATAAACATAATACTTTCCACCAAGGCTTTGAGTTCTTGATGGTCCAAATAAATCCAAATGAAGTGATTGGAGAGGTTTATTTGTTGAAATAATTTTTTTTTGTTTAAAAGAAGTTCTCAATTGTTTTCCAGATTGACAAGCATCACAAATCTTATCCTTTTCAAATTTTATTTTTGGAAGACCATCAACTAAATCATTTTTAAAAATTTTTGAAATTGTGTCCATGCTAGCATGACCTAGCCTTCTATGCCACAACCAAGCAACATGATTAACAATGAAACACTTTTCTACATGATCATTAACATCAATATCAATTGTATAAATATTACCACATCTATTACCAACAAATAATGTCTTATTGTTACTAAGATCCTTAATCACACATCTATTATGCTCAAAAGTAACAAAATATCCCTTATCACACAAGTAACTAATACTAATCAAATCATGTTTCAAACCATTAACAAGTAAAATATTTTAAATAATAAGTGAAGAAGGGTTACCAATATCACCATGTTCGATTACCCTTCCTCTGGCATTATCACCGAAGGTCACATATCATCCTTTCTTTACGATTAATCTTGAGAACTTGGAGGCATCTCCGATCATATGCCTTGAGTATCCACTATCTAAGTACCACTTATGTTTGCCACTCCTTTGTTTCTACAATCAACATTAAAAGAGCGACTTTTTGGTACCCAAATGTTCTTGGGTCCTTGGGGGTTAGTTATGGTCCTTTTTGGAGTCCATATTTGTTTCAAATTAGGATTTCTCTTAATATAACAACACTACAAGAATTTTTCATATATTTGTCACTTTGTATTTTTTTATTTGGAGGTTTTTTTAAAGTGAGAAATATAACATTAATATAAAAGTCAAACCCACATTTTGTTCATACTTGTCACTCATTATTTTGACTATGTTATATATTTCTCACATTTTTAGATAGTGTCAAGTATGTAGACAAGCATGTACAGTAACAACTTTTTGTCTTATTCTGTATTATAAAGTATTTGAAAATTTATAGAATATATGGATTCTTATGTAATTTACAGGGACAATTTTGATAAGTCTTAATAGATGGGGATTTTCTCGAAATTTAATAAACTATATAAAGAAAGTGATGATTTCGATTAACCCTAATTCCTAGTAGTTTCACTTGGGTCGTCTTCTCTGCTTTCATTTTGGTCTTCATCATCTTCTTCTTCTCTGAATTCGGGTCTTTGACATGATATGGGAGAGAAGCTACACCACGCTACCCTCCCCCAATCCTGATCTACTCTGCCACCGTCGTCGCTCCACCGCAAGTCCGTGACTCCATCTGCCGATCTGCGTCTAGTCCACCGTCGCAGCAAAGCTTCTAGTCCACGGTCGCCTATCTACGTCTGGTCTACCATCGCCGAGCTGCGTGTAGTCTTAATTTGCAACCTTCATGCCGATCTACTTACGTCTTACTCGTGAGTACCATGCACCACTGTAAATGCTGACCGTACGATCTGAGCCCCCCAACAATCCTCCAGATCTGAAATCTTGTCCGCTTTTACCAATCCAAACCGTAAAGTACAAGACAAAGCAACCAACCAAACTGAACTCCATCTCCTTCACTCTTATTGAACAAAACACTTCTCAAACCTCAGAACATCAAACCAAGTAAGCTTCTTCTTCTCACGCTTAATTTTTTTATTTTATAATTTATTGTTTATTTGTTAGTGGTGAAATGGATCTCTGGTAATTTGTGAAGAAATTGATGGAAATAATTTATGATGAATTAGAGTTCATTAAATTTTTTTTTTGTACTGGGGGGAGGAAGGGGAAGGAATTTATAGTTGATTTTTGGGTTTGGAAGTTAAAAAGAGAATGCTTTGAGTTAGTGGAGAAATGAGTCTCTTTTAATTTGTGAAGAAATTGGAGGAAATAATGGATAACATTACCAGACATTGCTGGAATGTTGGAATGTGTGATTTGATTCGTGGAAGGTTTAAGGTTCCGATTTCACTAAATATTGTGAGTTTAAATTTTCTCTTTTGTTTTGTTTGATTTAGATTTCAATCGACAAACTTGATTCATCTCTTTAACAAACTTGAGTGAATCGAATTTGGTCTAGATTACTTTTTGCTTTGCCTAGATTTCAAAACCCTAGATTTCGCCTCATTATTGAATCTGAAACTTGAGGCCATAATCTGAGTCGCAACTAGAATCAGAATCAAAATTGAAGACCTCCATAATTACTCTTCTAATTGGAATCGAATTTTTTTGAAGCCTTGGGCTTCGAATCTGGTCTAGGTGGGTAATCATGCTGTTGTTGCCTTATCGTCTTTCTCCCTAGCCCTCATTTGGATCGCACCAACAATAACTCTCAGATACTCTATGAATTTGGGGAATTTTCAGGTTCTTCTACCTTAATGCAATCCAAAGGTGATTGTTCTCTAAGAACTCTAGCTTTTTCACTCAATTTTTTTTAATTACTCTTACTTGATTTTAGGCTACTTCATCTCTAGCTTCAAAACTAGCTTTTTCAATCAGGTACTAATATTTGTTTTTTTAAATTAAAATAATCACATTTGGTTTTACAATTTATACTTTCTAATTGGTTCTTTTTTTTTCTTTTTTCTAGGACTAATTTAGAGTCAATCTACTTCAAAGAGACTGGTAAGAGCTTTTACCTCTCTGTTTGTTTGCGCTCTGCTCCATTTTATTATTATAGAATTTTTGTCTCTTTCTCGGTTACTAGTGCTGAAGGTGCAATGAAGAAAATAAATAAAGTTGTAGAGAAAATTCGATTTTGGGAATGTTGTATGATGAAAAAAAGAGGATTGAACATGAGTAGGCTCAAGTAGTTTACATTGGGCTCAATTTAGCAGAATTCAAGCTACAACTTTTGATTTTAAATATAGAATTTAGCATATTTATGGTTCTTGGTTTATTGGATTGACTGGTGAATAGAAAGAAAAGCTTTCATTTTGCTTATTTTGATATATTATTGACTGCTCTTTTTGAGATAATAGTGGTTAAATTCTGGTCAGTTGGAAGTTGTCTAGTTTAATTTCACATTCTGGGTTTGAAGGATTGTAGTGAAAATTTTTATACCTATCTGAAGTGTTGTAGTGAAAACTATTTTGCCCGTTTGACCTGTAATCCAAAAGTGCTCTTATTTTGCAATCATCCTACTTCATTTGTACATTCTTTGTTCAAGATAGCAAGGTCTATCATTGGTTTACAAAAAAAAAAAAATTGAGATCATTTTTCACCTACAAGAAGAAAGCAATTATGTAGAAATTTTCATTTATTACGATCATAGGTATTATAATGGTATTTGTAAAGATCTTATATCTCCGAAGGGCTGCACCAACAAGAGTTCATTAACTCCAGTCCTAAGGCCATTCAATCAAGCATTTCACACTTCCTTTTCTATTCTTTGGTTGATCAGGTGTACTTGTTCTGTGGAGTATTGAACGACTTTACTTTTCCAACTGGTAAGTTTAAGTAAGTAGCTAACATCACTATCTTATCTTTTTTTTTGTTAGGTGTTAATTTGGATGGACTTCCAAAGGCCTTCTCCAGTGATAGATGCCAAAAGAAGGCTATAGTATAAAGTTATTTTTATTCTTGTTAGGAAAGAGCATGAAGTAATATCATCTCTTCTAGGAAATCTTATTCTTGAAAACTTTGAGTTTGAATTCTCTTATGCAAGTCTGCTTTTTGTCAGTTAAGCAGTTTAGTTGGTAAAATAAAACCTGTACTTTTTACGAAAATAACTATGTTATGAAAGGGAAAAACAGACTCTGTATTTTAACTTCATGTATGAATTTTTGGATTTTTTGTAGGTGATTAGGATGAAGGCTAAGTATTTTCCTCCCAAAGAAGATGCAGTTTTGGAGAATGAAGCTCCTGTTGACTTGTATATATTGGCCACTTGTACTAGGGTGAGATTTAACTCTACCCTTTTGTGTCTGTCCATATCCGAAGGGAACGTAAGTAGAATTTTTTTCCTTCAATCTGCTTGCATCATTCTATTGGTCTCGCCTTCTGTTAATTTTCTGTTATTTGATATAATTCATTCTATGTCAGGTGAGTTAGTATGTACATTGTAGAATTATTTTCCCACTAGAATTATATTAGAATTTTTGTATTACCATGGAAATTGAAATATATTGCTTTGTTCTGAACAAGTAGCCACTATCTCTGCTAATGGTAAACGTGAGATTGCAAAATAATCAATAGAAAGAAATTTACTTAATTAAACTGAGTTAATAAAAATAAATTTTATTCTTCTGGGTACTTTTGTTTGTGGCATTTTATTATCTAGATAATTTTTATTATGTTTATTTATGCTCTTGTTAAGAACAATCCAATTGTATAACATCAGTTCTCCAGTGGAGCTTTTCCCTCAGTGCATTGAATGGTTGCTGGGTAGTTTGACCTCGTTGGGAGCTATCAGTTGACTGTGGAAAATTCAGGTACCTAGTTGAATACACACTTTACCTAGCAGGAGTGCCATCTGTAGCTAGCAGCTGAAGTTATCATTTCTATCATGTGTGATATAAAAAAAATTATTTTGCTTGTTTATATTCTTGTTTGTTGGGCTGATTTGATCAATTATTTTCAATATATGGTTGTTGCATCAAGCTATATGGCATTTTATGTTTGGCAGGTTTATTTCTGTTTCTCAACATGGAATTAATAAAGAAACTAAAATAAGGAAAAGAATTATATTATATTGAGTGGTTGTGGGCATGTGGCTTGTTTTATTATGATGTCCCTAATTGAGTTGTTTTTGAAAATCATTGTGTTGTTATGGTTTTTTGTGCAAGAAAATCAATTTTTATTTCTTTACCAAACTTTGTAGAGAGCTCTACATTTTCCATAAATTGTTTGGAAGGTTTCCTTATATGTGTGTGTGTGTGTGTGTGTAAAGTTTTGGTGCATTTGTAGTAAATAAATTAATTATAAGAAGATGTAAGTTCTATTAGAAATACGTCAAGCAGCCACATGATTGCTATTTGATAATCATTAGTTCTATATCTCGTAGTCCACTTGTCCATTGCCTTATTAATGGCCTATAAATAAAGTAAATTCAATGATAGTGCCAGCCATTTTTTAAATTGTTCAAGCGTGTAAAGGTGTAATTGTTTACATCAATTTCAAATATTTATCTTAAAATAAAATTTGGTTTATGAATGGGTTTTGGGAATACATTGAATCTAATTAGGCATCAAATTATTTACAACAAATTAAAATTAAAAATGCAAAATTTACCACTAAATTTCAATCTTATTTTAAGAAACTAAACCCTACCTAGGACCTCTAAAACCCCATCCAACCCATTGAAATTCAATTTGTGGATTTGGTTGGCTGTTAGGTTAAGTTGGTGGTTAACTGCCTGAAACCGTCATTCTTTCCATCTCTAGATTGGGGCCTGGGGGCTGTTCGTGTTTAAAGGTCATCGAGAAGAAAAAATGAGTATCTAATATAAAATGAGTATGAGGTTTTGGTCTGGGAGGGTGAGGGAAAGGGTGAGGATGAGGATAAAGAAGATTTTATATAAAATGCAGAGCCTAGTTGTTTAAGCTTTTTGGATGGAAGACAGCGTTTCGACTCTTTTTCATATCTTTTGTATGGTAGTAGTTCAGTTGGTGATGCTTAAGATGCTGAGGAGTGGTTATTTGGCACATTTGTATTTTTTTATTTGACAGTTTTATCAAAAAGAGTCACTTATAATATGCAATTAAAAGTCAAACCTATTTTTTTTTTTACATATTTGGCGTCTTTTGTCTTTACTTTAATTATATATTTGGCACGTCCTTAAATGAGTAACAAATATAAATAAATAAACCCTACCTAATCAATCTTTTTCCCACTTTCTCCTTTCCACTTCCATTTTCTCTTTTACCCTAGCCGCACCTTTCTTTCGCTTTGATTCCTTCCCAGCCGCTGCCACTCCTTAGAAACCCTAAAAGCATTGACTCACCGATTAGACTCAATGGGTTGAGTTATCCGAGCGCAGAGAAAAGGTGCAGGCTCCGTCTTTAAGTCCCACACCCACCACCGAAAGTGTCCCTCCGAGTACTTATTAGGAACATCTTCAACTTCTGTCTCTGATTGCCTATGCATATTCCATATATTTGTAGAACTCTATAGGCCATTCTAAGAACTTATTAGGAAGTTAAAGTTTGTTGCCATTTTTTCATAATTGCAATTTGAGTGTTTCTGGGACAGTTATGGTGACACAAACTATTGATTGTTACTGCAGGTATCTGCTGCCCGAGAGGAAGTACCTGGTAGAAGAGGTTATCCTGGGTATATGTATACTGATTTTGCCCAAATATATGAGCGTGCTGGACGAATTTGTTCAGTGCAATAGTGATCTTATTGTTTTTCTTTTCATCATGTGTGCTTTCTGTATATAGATTAGGAAATTGGTTGTATGATATTTCTCTAATGAACCTCACTCTTGTTATTATTACAAATTATTTTTCTGTTCTATAGCTCACCGGCTTTGATATCGAGCATGGAACTAGTCTTACTGCTCTGATATTGGCTTGTTTGCATTCTTTTGCACTTTCTGACTATCAAGGTATGATTCATTCTGTTTTGATAGATATGTATCTACACAGCATATAGGTATGCTAAGTGTGGTTAGTTTTCTCTATTGTTTGCTTGCTGTAGTGAATTTACAGTTTTAGAACATGGGATAATTTTTTATATTTGAAAAAGAAAAAGAAAAAAATAAATGGTAATACAACCTTTTCTCTACGCAAACTAATCAGGAACTGATATGTCTAGTTCATATGTGTCATTTGGTTTTGAAGTTCACATTATATGCAAAAAGCGTAATACAAAAAACTAGAAAGAGCTAAACTTCTCTCGTTTGCTTCTTTGGCTGTAAAGGTTGAACATAATCTACAAATAAATTAATTTATATATAGGTATAGATTTGTTATTTGATACCGGATAGAAGTTCTTCCTACTAATTGAGGGAAAATTAGTTGGGATTTATAGAGAGATACCAGGCAATAAAGTCAAAAAGGAATTCTAACTAGTGTAAATCTTATTTAGATAGGCATTTATTTTTCCTAATAGGATGGTGGTGATTGATCTCATGAGGGTTTTGAAAATTTTGGATAGCAATTTATTGTGTTTGCGATTGTTGCTTGATTAGAAGGCGAATTTTCCTATGTTCTCTTTCAGGAGATGCTCTATATGCACTAGGGACTTCATTGCATGTTCCAAACAATCTACTGATGGACTGGAATCAGAACCAAGTTAACCGATGCACTTGGTCAAATGTCATATGTAATGGCAGCAACAATGTTATCTTTGTGTGAGTTCTACATAGATATACATTTTTTTTTCAATTGTTTCAATCTTTTTCTGGGACTTTAATGCATTAGTAGCATAATTATGCCTACAAGATTTAACGGGTTGTGCAAGATTATGTTCTTAATTGCGGTCTTTTACCTTATTCAAAGGTATGCTTATACTTTTTGCTTTTTTGCAAAACATTGTCATCCATCAACTTTTCTGGAATCTTGTCCCCTAAAATAGTAGTGCTAATGACTCTTTCAACATTGTATGCATGGGTAGATGGAAGCAGTTAATCTGTGTTTTGAGTTACCGCATTTTATATTCGTGTTCATTGAAGCAATCAAAATAATTTTTCCTGAACTGATTATTCTCTGTTTCTAAATGAAGAGTTAAGTGTATTCAGTGGCAGTGGTTGAAAGCTTTTTATCTGTATTGCGATGCTATGCAATCCTTCTGGAATTTAATAATGCTCTTTCTTTTCTTCCTTTGCATTTTGTCTATTTTGTATTTGACTAAAATGACATAGCTCAAAATACATTGAATGCAATCTGGATAATGGCAATCCGATAACTCTAGTTGTCCTCAAAACTAATCTTTACTGTGTGGCACATATCCTCTCTCTCTCTTCCACTCCATTGTGTGGAATACTAAGACATATCTGATTTACTATATTTTATTGGTCAAAAGCTTTTTCTGATGATATTGGTATGTATAATTCATAAGCTTTCAATACTCCCCTCTGCGTGGATCATATATGCATACACGTATAAGCAATAATTTTTGTAAATGTAACCTTTGATGTATAAGATGCATTTGTTGTGTAGTACATCGAAAGGAAATGGTATAATGTATAAGGTGTTAGGTCATGAATTGTTTACTCCATTAATAATTGTCTTTAAGTCTTAGTGTTCTTTATAGAGTTAGAGAGAGAACCACACAGTTGCTATTAAGATGATGTGAAGTATCAGATGATATCAGGTTGGATATATAAGCATGATGTCGATTGTGCCTATTTCTATTTCTTTATTAGCTTTTAGAGAACTAACTGGTTTGGCCTCTGATGTCTCGCTTTTATTGCAACTTGCTCAGGGAACTCACTGAAGTAGTTACCAAGGATGCTGATATGCATTTAAGTCCTTTGATTGATGCTAATGATGAAGTGGTTGTCCAAGTTGACCTTGCTACAAAGAAACAGAAAAAGAAAGCCAGAAAAAGACACAGACAAAGAAAATTATCTGATGAAAGTGAAGGTTCATGACCTAAATTTTCTCTCCTTTATTTACTCAAATTTTGACTTGTGTATCATTTTACTGTGGGTGATGAAGTTTGAGAAGTAATTCCATTCAACAATTTGCAAAATTACTTCCATCTCAAATTGCTAATCTTTCTCTAACAGTCAATTAGTCAACATTGAGCTGTACTTGATTGCTAATCTTTTTTGATATACTACAAACATGAAGAGAGGACCCAACTTAATACTTGGTTCCCACTTATGAACAGAGAAGACAGTTAACCTTTTTTGTTCTTTTTTCTGGTGTATTCTTTGGCTCACAGGGTTGTGAGAGTCATTGGTTTTTTTTATTTTTTATTTTCTCTTTGTGATACTTCCTTCAAGCATGTCTTCTACTACTTGAGATAATATCATCGCAATTTGGTTAACTTGAGTTAAGCCATTTGATTTTTGCAGAGCTTCAATTTGAAGGAATGAAACTTTGTGTACTTGTATCCATGTCTACAGCTCGTTCTCTAGTTCTTCACCTAGAATTTTACTCCAATTTTACATTATCAATTCTTTGACAGTTCCTTCTTTTTTGTGGTTCAGGTGTGGTTGTGGTTGTTGCTGTTATAATATTAGCAGGCTTCTTTAGCTTGCAATATTATGGTACAGACAGGGTTGGCTGGCTCTTTGCACCGATTGTGCTGCTTTGATTTCTCTTAATTGGAGGTATTGGTTTACTCAACATCTGGAAATATGATAGCAGTGTTTTGAAAGCTTTTTCGCCTGACTATATATACCGTTATTTTAGGAGGGGAGGGAGAGATGGTTGGACATCCCTAGGAGGTATCATGCTTAGTATAACAGGTAAACTTACTATGTTGTTAGTTGGTCCTAATTTATTTTGTATACATATATGAACTTTGCCCATTTGAAGTTCATTAAAATTATGCTTAAATTTGATGACAGATTCTGATGACTTCAAATGAAATTATTAGTTAAAATGAGATTCTGTTTAAAATTATGCTGAAATTTGACTGAGGCACATGGTGAAATTAATTGAGTAGGTTTTTGGTTAAAAAGAGCGCTACATGGTAAGTGTCTCTTTCGTTGTTCTTAAACATGCAACAACTATGTGAATGATTTGGTATATGCCGAAAAATGTCATGACATAATTGAAAGTGAATGATTGGTATGCTTTAAATTACTGTCAAATATTGTTAGTTTAGGTTCTAGTACCATAAGACTAATTTTTGGGGTTGCAATCTGCTCTACTTTTGCAGTAAGTGCTGAAATGCAGGAGCAACGGGTGAAAAGTGCAGTTGCTGGTTAAGAATTGCAAGTGTGCTTCAATATGCTTCGGTTGTTCTTTTTTTGATACTATTTAATTTGGAACTGCAAGTGTGCTTCAATATGCTTCAGTTGTTCTTTTTCTGATACTATTTAATTTGCTTGTTGATATGTCTACTATTATGATTGTTACAAGGAACCATTTATATGTCTACTATTATGATTGTTACAAGGAACCATTTATATCTCTTTTTGATTAAACACTCATACAGATCATTTATTTCAATAGTGTATGATAAATCTATAAGAGGAGATATTTGTATGTGTTGTATATGCCAAATTGGAGTATTGATAAAATCGGACAGGGTAGAAAAATAACAAAAATTACTACTATATGTTTCTTAAGGAGGTCAAACCATATCTGTCGTTTAAAAGCGTTAAATATGCTGAAATTTAAAAATAAAACAATTACAAAACCATATTTATCAGTTCAAAAAGCGCCAAATATTGTAAATTTACATATTAATTTTTTCTAAAATCATATTTATCGTTTAAAAGTGCCAAATATAATAAAAGTTCAAAAAAAAGCCGTCCAAATTTACCACCTGGAAAGCGCCAAAATTATCAAATTAAAAACAATTACCGTTATATTATTATATTTATCAGTTCAAAATCCGCCAAATATTGTAAATCTAAAAGAATTTTACTGTTTCAAAACATATTTATCAGTTAAAGCGCCAAATATAATAAAGATTTTAAAAATATTTGTCAACTCGAAATGACAAATATGATCAAATTTTAAAAAATTACCGTTATGGGATCATATTTGTCGTTCCAAAAACGCCAAATATGATGAAATTTAAAAAATTTAACCGTTAGCAAGCCATATTTATCGAGCAAAAAGCGATAAATATGATACAATTCAAAAAATTTAACCGTTAAAACCGACTAAATTTGTCGAAAAAAGTGACAAATATGTGATTTTTGTACAGTATATTTGCAGTTATACTTGGCGCTTTTATGTGACAAATATGATTTATACCATATTTGGCGTTTTGACCGACTGCCAAATATTGTCAAATATATTATATTTGGCGGTGTCATTGGTGTCGCTTTTATGACCGCCAAATATTTACATTTTTGACGGTCAAAGACCGCCAAATATGACATTTTTTTCTTGTAGCGCAAGAATGCATTTTGTGTCCTTTTCTTCGACAATAATTGCATGAATGATTAGGATTATTCCTAGAAGATGCATGAACAAAATAGTTTTTAAAATACTTTTGATTTTTATGACTTTTATATCCTAACCCTCTTTTATCAAAAATACACCTTTGGTTTTGTAACATAGAATTCAAATTTTTTGTTTTTTTTGTAAAACTATCAACAATATTTCTTAAGTCATTATTTTCCTTTTTCAAAATAATATTTTCTTTCTCTAATTTATCAAAATCCTTTTGTTTTAAAATCTCATTTTTAGTTTTTAAAAAATTTATTTGACTTTCCAAACTTTCAAAATCTTTTTGCTTTAAAATTTCATTTTCATTTTCTAAAGCTTCATTTATTTCTACCACCTCTTCTAATTGAGATAACATGATTTTTACTTCTTTTTGAAAGCATTGATTTTTGAATTTTGTTTATCAACTTGCACATGTAAATTTTGGAATGCTTCAAGTAATTCATCATATGAAAGCTTACGATCATGGTTTATAATACTTATCTCATTTTCTCTTAAAGCCATGAAGTACATGTTTGCTACTTTGCAATCTTCTTCTTCGTTCTCCTTCAAAGTGATTTCATGAGTCATGAGAGAACCCATAAGTTCTTCTAATGGTAGTTTGGTGAGGTCCTTTACTTCTTGAATTGCCGTCACCTTTGGCTCCCAAGATTTTGGTAGACAGCTAAGAATCTTTCTCACCATTTCAACATTAGAATAAGATTTACCAAGAGATTTCAAACTATTAATAATATCCGTAAATCTAGTAAACATTTCAGAAATTGATTCATCCGATTTCATCTTAAAAAGCTCATAACTATGAACTAGCATACTAATTTTGGATTCTTTAACTTGACTAGTTCCTTCATGAGTTACTTCAAGTGTGTGCCATATTTCTTGTGCCGTAGAACAAGTAGATATTCTATTAAACTCATTTCTATCTAGAGCACAATACAACACATTCATAGCTTTAGCATTCAAACTCAATTTCTTTTTATCATCTTCACTAAACTTTTTAGGTTCTTTAAGCATGCATTCCCCATTTTCAATTTTGGTAGGAACAAAAGGTTCTTCTAAAACAATAGACCACAAATCATAATCAAAAGATTTCAAGAAAATACTCATTCTAGTTTTCCAATAAGAGTAATCACTTCCATTAAAAAATGGAGGTCTAGAGATAGAAAGTCCCTCAACATATGAAGTTGATTTAAAAGTTATCATAGCCCAAAATCGGTTAAGATTTAAAAAAAATGAGCAACCTTGCTCTGATACCACTTGTTGACCCAGGTATGGCAACCCAAGAAGGGCGGTGACTTGCGTTTTTATTTATAAAAACGGATTTAGAAAACTTTTCTTGAAAGATCAAAATTATTTAAATCTTTCTTTGAGAACAAAGGTGAAGATGATGAAAATAGAATGCAATCAAAAGAATGGCAATAAGAACAATCACAAGTGCAAGTAAATATAAAGAGATAGGGATAGAGAGAGTGCAAACTCAATTTACGTGGTTCGGCAAAACTTGCCTACGTCCACGGGCTCCTAGCTCCACGAGCTAAGCTTTCCACTAAGTTGTAGAAATCTTTACAACTTGCTTGATGAACAACCTCACCAAGACTTTTTCCTTCAACTCTTGATAGCACCACACCAAGAGTTCTTCTTGATGAACAACCTCACCAAGGCAACTTTCTTCAACTCTTGATAACATCATACCAAGAGTTCTTTTTGATGAACAACCTCACCAAGGCAACTTTCTTCAACTCCTGATAACACCACACCAAGAGTTCTTCTTGATGAACAAACTCACCAAGGCAACTTCCTTCAACTCTTGATAACACCATACCAAGAGTTCTTCTTGATGAACAAGCTCACCAAGGAAAGAATTCTCTCAAGGATAACTTTTATCCTTTACAAGAAGATCTCACTCTCACCATAATACAAGAACAAAGAAAATTTTTATAATAAAAGTACAACTCTCTTCAAAGAGTAGATAAAGAATATAAAAGCTCTCTAGACTTGATATTTCTCTTGCTTTTTGCTTGATAGATACTTCTCTTCTTTTCTCTTTGTCTTGCTGAATGCATGGGAGAATGGCTCCTTTTATAGGAAAATGAGATGAACTTGAACAAGTGAAGACACCATCTCCAAATTTTCTATCCACCATAAAAACTGTAATCTTGTCTGCCATTTTTGTCAATGTTCTGTTTGAAATTTAAAAATCTGCAAAACATAAAAGATCTGCACATTTGGAAAATATTTCCAACGCATCAAGAATCAAGTCATTTGGATAGTTGTAGCTCAAGATATGGCCAAAAAACCATTCGGTGCTCATGTGATTTGATTTTTCTTCCTTGTGTCAGTCCACCAAATTGAATGATAATTCTATCAGCATTCCGCTCGAAATTTGAATTTCTTGAAAACATAAAAGATCTGAATATTTGAATAAGCTTTCCAAAACATTAAGAATCAAAGAATTTGGATATCTCTATCTTAGGATATGGCTAAAACACCATTCGGTGCTCATGTGAGTTGATTTTTCTTCCTTGTGTCAGTCCACCGATTTACATGTCAATTGTGTCAGACTTACATTTGAAATTTGAATTTATTCCAAACATATGAAATGTGACTCATTAAGTCATCTTTCCAATTCCATAAGAATAAAGTGATTTGGATATTTGTAGCTCAAGATATGTCCAAAAGAGTATTCGGTGCTCATGTTGGCTGCTTCTATTTATCTTTCAACTTGCATGATGATTTTGACAACATTACACTTGAAATTTGAATTTCTTTAAAACATATAAAATGTTATAAATTAAGTAATATTTCCAAAGGCTCAAAAATCATGTCATTTGGACATTTGTAGAGAAATATATGACCAATTGATTGAACATTGCTCATGTGCTGTCTCTTATCAATCTTGTTCTTAAACTTTGGTGCCTTTAACATGTAGTCTTCTCCTTAGCTTCAACACTTCATTTTAATAAGCCTCTTCTTGATTTTATAATTATTTCAATGATCTTAGTCTTGCACATAAATAAACATGTTAGTAAATCTCAATTAATCAATGTGTATTGTTATCATCAAAATTATCATGTAGCCTTAGGGCTAACACACTCTAACTCCTTTCTTAAAGGGACGCCTAACACCACCATCATCATTTCAACTTGGTCGATTAATTTTGGTTTCCACATCATTTAGGTATCTTGCACAAAAATTCGTGAACTCTTCCATCAAGTAACCTTTTGCAATTGAAGCTTCTGGATGTGCACGATTGTGTAAATAATGCTTTAGAGTTGATAGATACCTATAATTTAATAATGTTAATAATGCTTCTTATAAAATCTATAAGAAAAAGATAAAATTAACCTTGTATACCTTTCAATAGGATACATCCAACGAAATTGAATAGGACCAGCCATTAATGCCTCCTCAGCTAGATGAATTAGTAAATGTTCCATTATGTCAAAGAATGACATAGGAAAAATCTTCTCAAGTTGGCAAAGTGTGAGTGCAATTCTATCTTGAATATTGATTAAATCATTTGAAATATTAACTTTGGAGCATAATTGTCTAAAAAAGTTTGACAATTCAATCAAGGCTTCAACAACTTTTTTTGGTAATGCTCTACGTGCAGCTATAGGAAGCAACTGTTGCATCAATATATGATTGTCATGGCTTTTCAAACCCACAATACTACGATCTTTAGCTTATACACAATGAGAGATGTTTGAGGCATAGCCATCCGGAACTCTAACCCCTTCAATACTTCCAAGAACACATCTTTGTTATTCTTATTCATAGAGAAACATGCAAAAGGTATATATACCTTATTGACACCTCTTTTTTGAGGATGCAATGGCTTCCTACTATTCATTTCTGCCAAATCACGACGAGCACTCAAATTATCTTTAGATTTTTTAGCAACACCTAACAAAGTCCAAAGAATATTGTCACAAATATTTTTTTCAATGTGCATAACATCTAAATTGTGACGAATTAAGTTGTACTGCCAATAAGGGAGCTCAAAAAAAAATTCTTTTCTTCTTCCAAGTGATCCCACTATCTCTTGTCTCAACCATATCGATTCTCCTCATCTTAAGGTCATCTATCTTATAATCAGTAAGTACATTGTTTAACTGTCTCTTCACATCAATGCCAGACAACCGACTAGGTGCTAGCCCATATTCCCTTGTGCCATCAAATGACATTTTATCTTTTTGAAATCTATAAGTTATCGGTAAAAATCAACGATGACCCATGTAACAATACTTTTTTCCATGTGACAACCAACGTGATCTCGTATTTTGATGATAACAAAGACATGCTTTCTCGCCTTTGGTACTCCAACTAGACAAGTTACTATATGTTGGAAAATCATTGATAGTCCATAACAAAGCTGCATGTAGTTTAAACATTTGCTTATTTGATGAATCATAAGTAAGCACACCTTCATACCATAATTCTTTCAACTCTTCAATCAACGGTTGTAAATAAATATCAATCTTATTACCGAGTCCTTTTGGGCCATCAATGAGCACAGACAAAATGAAGAATGATTGTTTCATACATAACCACGGTGGCAGGTCATAGGTAATTAAAACAATAGGCCACGTGCTATATGCTGTAGACATCATTCTAAATGGGTTAAAACCATCAACTACAAGTCCAAGTCTAGCATTCCAACTATCACAAGCAAAATCAAGATATTTTTCATCAAATGTCTTCCATGCAGGACTATCAGCAGCAGGATGTCTTAACACACCATCATTAGTGCATGATTCAGCATGCCATCTCATAAAAGAAGCAGTTTTGGAAGACATAAACAATCTTTGCAGCCTTGGAACTAATAGGAAATATCATACTTGTTTAGCAGGTATTTGTTTACCTCTATTTTGAACATTGCCAAAACTACTATCAAATTGTTTATATCTAGATGTCTGACATACTTTGCATCTATCAAGTTTCTCAAACTCCTTTCTAAATAGCATACAATTATTAAGACACACATCCCAAGTTTTGTATGTGAAACCTAAGTCAGTAGTTATCTTTTGAGCTTCATAGTATGATTTTGGCAATTTAGCATTAGGAAAGGCTTCCTTTAACAGTTCTAACAACATCGTTAATGATTTATCTATCCATCCACACAACATTTTCATATGTAAAAGTCAAACAATAAAAGATAGTTTTGTGAAATTTTCACAGCCCGGATATAAAGGGCACTCTGCCTCTTGAAGCAACTCAAAGAATTTCTTAGTCTCATTATTTGGACCCTCAACATCTTCGTCATTTAACTAAATATTAAGATCTACATTAGAATCCATAATTGGGATACCCATTGCATCATGCACCATCCCAACCATCTCATCATTGTCAATTGAATCATCACTAGCTTCGACATCTTGGTTTGTGTGGTAAGATGGTAAGGCTCCCTATGCTTTGTCCATTTTTTATAATTTGGCAAGAAGCCATTCACTATGATATGTTTTCTTACCATCTCCCTCTCATAAAAAAACTTATTTTTGCATCTTTTACATGGACAATTTATTCTTGTATCACCAACTACATTCGCAAATGCAAAATCCAAGAATCTATCAACCCTATCAATGTATAGCTTGGTTAACCTATTTGGCATATTAATCCAACTCTTGTCCATGGATGCCTTTGAAAATTCACTACAAAAAGATAAATGTCACTCAATAACTTAATATAATAAATGATTATATAGATATATGTAATATGAAGCCTATCCCCTCCACCATTATCTAAAAGGCAGGTGGTCCTATCCCATTTAAGAATGCATAAGTTTGTACGACAATTAGTACTCAAGGTTTGTTCCACCTCAATGGAAATTTCGGCAGTGTCTCCCTTTAGTTCTCTAAGTACACGAATAGATTTATGGATGTTATAAAACACCACATTCATCTAATATGTACCCATAGAACAAAATGAGTGCCACTAAAAATCCATCAAGTGAAACAAAACCGGAGGTACTATACTAATTACCATACAAACTTATACATTCTTAAACTCTCTAACCAGACAATTCAAGAATTATTATTAGACATTATGATCTTCATTATCATCCTATGATTAGGAATAGAATGAAAAAACATATTTCTATTAATAATTCTTGAATGGGTCTAAGGTTAAATGCATGAATTAATATAATGATTAACATATCTAATTAAATCTTAGATACAATAGTACTTGGTATCTAAGATTTAAAACCTATATTATCCTAAAACTCATTACTTAACGAGTCCTTAATCTAAACAAGAGAAGAAAGTATAAGAAAGGTTTATAGGGTGAATTGATTTAGGTTATTAGGTGTTTAGGTGAATTGATTTAGGTTATGGGCGTTTATGTGAATTGATTTGGGTTATAGGGTGTTTAAGGGAATTGATTTGGGATATAGGGTGTTTAGGGAAATTGATATGGGTTATGGGTGTTTAAGGCAACTGATTTAGATTATGGGGTGTTTAGATGAATTGATTTGGGCTATGGGTGTTAATGTGAATTGATTTGGGTTATGGCTGTTTATGTGATTGATTTGGGTTATAGGGTGTTTGGGTGAATTAATTTGGGTTATAGGGTGTCTATGAGAATTGATTTGGGTTATGGGTGTTTAAGACAATTAATTTAGATTATGGGCTGTTTAGATGAGTTGATTTTGGTTATGGGGTGTTTAAGCAATTTATGTTTGGCTTGATTTTCATAATTTGATCCTCTGTTTTAAGTATTGTCCTTTAAGTACTTTTGTTTTAAAAAATTTGGATAAATATATGTATTCACATAATGTTAATCTAAGTATATAAATATATAAATTAAAAGTTATTTGTTCCCCATAGCTGGGCATGGAAGCTTTCAACTTTGTGTTGGCCCACATCAGATTTAGCCCAACAAGAATTGAAACCCATGGCCATGACATGAGTGCAAAAAGAGAGCTAAAAGCAAGTGGGGCATTTGTGTAAAATGCCAAAGAGAGAGAGAGGGTGAAAAAGCCCAGAAAAAGAATCTGGTTATCATGCTTTATAAATGTCTAATTTTAAGTTTGTCCTCTTTCTTGTGAATTGTTCTAAACCCACATAAATTAGACAAGAAAAATTAATTTATAGCTTTCAGTTTTTTCTTTTATGATGTTTTGTTATGAAAAAAGATATTGGTGTCTTAAAGTTTGTAACTGATGTTGTAGCCTTTAATATTATCTTAGAGAGTTGAATGTGGTGCAATCAACTTTTATGTTTGTTGTTGGTGATCGTTGATTGATTATAAATTGTAGTTTGTTTGTCTTTAGTTAATATATTATCCTAAATTCTATTTTGATCATAATATATTATGATTACAATAAAAATGAACTCAATACAAGAACAAACCAAATCATAGCTAGTGTATAAATCCTAAACCAAACAAGCCAAGCCTTAAACCAAAGTAAGCAAAGTGATGCAGGATAATCAGTCACTATGGCAAAAGGTATTGAAAAGCTAATTATTCATTTAGTCAACATTTACAAAAATAACAAGACTTAAACTATTCTAAACTTCAACATAGGAACTTATTATCACTAAAGATAAGATTTCAGTGGATATCAGCCAAACAATATGAAATGTCCAGTCACAAATAGAACATCAGATGTAATACGAAATGCAAGAAAGTATTACTAATTATCACATCCGATATGCGCTCTAGGCTCCCCTACCAAAATGCAGAATTGATGATAATATCTTGGAAATGCAACTCAGCCTGTCTTTAGGACAAGATGTAATACCCAACTTTATAATAATTAAAGTAGATTTTTCCAAGATGAAAAATAAATAGAAATTGGTTTGCATTACCTTATATAAAGAGATATCTTCAATCACTGCCCAAAACTTTACTTGACTATAAATTTGTGAACCAAATACCGTAATTTTAAAGTCAACAGTTCCTGTAGATGAGGAGGACATCGAATGGGAGAAAGGGAAAAGAGAACAAATGGAGGGAACACAAAAACAGCTTAAGAGATATTTATGCTAAAGATAAGCAATTCAGTAGCTTATGGCTTACTGGACTTGATTATGAGATGTTTGATCAAAACTTATTAGATGATTTGACATTGAGATTTTATAAAAGTAGCTTTCCAATTTTTTTAATTCGAGAATGAAAAATTTGGAAAAACCATAACCAATTCGAAGGAAAAAAATATGCAAAGAATCAGATTTCATATACAAAGAATCAGATTTCAAGCTCTGGAAGTTCACCTTGTACAAAACAACAAAGTTAAAGAGACTTCTCGATGTTAAATTATTACCACTCGGTACTTCTTAATGTTCACTGAGACATTTTATCAAACAGTTAAAACAAGCAAAAAAACCTATTCACTTCACCACTTCAAACTCCAACCATCCTTGACAGTTCGACTTCAATAGTTCAATTGACCAAAGTTTAACTTAAAATCAATAGATCCTATATTCAAAAATGAATTATATGACAAGGTGAAAATAAATTCAGATAAAATATATAAATTACAGAACAAATCTACAAAAGAGAAACTGAGCACAGAGAGTTACCCACTGAAGCTTTCCCTCACACCTGTTGAGACCACTCTCGAAACCAGAAGAAATGAAGGCTTTTACAGAACAAATCGAGCAAATAGAAACCAAATGTCAGCAAATGCAAATGCAACTACAAAAACTGTAATAAAAACTTTAATCTACAGCAAACGAAAGAGTAAATAGTTACCTCAATCAGCAAATGCAAGATTACAGCTAGAAGGAGAAGAGAAAGAGTAGAGAGCAAACGCAATGGCTGATGAATCTATGGAAAAATGCCTGATTAGAGAGAGAGAGATCTATGGCAAATGGAAATTTAAATCACCAAAACGCAGAAACAAATGTGTGAATCAACAATTGCACTTTAAAAATTTATCGAAATGCGAGATCACAAACAAAAACAAATACAGAAGAATTGATTAGAGAGAAATCGCAACAGAGTTAACAAATATGGAAGAATTGGTGTTAGGGTTAACAAAAAAACTAGACGTCATTTGCGTTGGGGGTAACATTACCTTATTTGGGGGTGGAGGCGTCGTTCGTGCAAAGTCATTTGCGTCGGGTCTTAAAGCTGTCGCAAAAGAGCGACGTATAAAAGATTTTTTTTTTGCAGTGTAATAGTGATTGTTTTTGTTAAATTCCTCCTTTAGCCTTCTCCATCAAGGTTTAAACTACCAGAATCTATTATTTGATGGATTGGAAAACTTAAAAAGAAAATGTTTTTGGTGAATTCAGTCAAGTGTCATTTTGAGTGATATTAAGCTAATTAAACTCGAAAAGTAGTTAAAATTTGAGATAAAGGCTTAGAAGCAAATAAAGCACTACTAAAATATAAAGGCATGCATGAACAATAAATGTTAAACCTCAATTTTAGCAAAAATTTGAATCAGGCCTTACCCAACACTTGCCTGTTAGTTTGTTTACAGTGTTCAATGCTCAATCCTTATATATGATCAACAATCCTCCTTGCAGTTTGCAAAATTGTGAGTAGAACTCAATCTTTCAGATTTCATCAAGTCCACCTATCGTATAATTAAAATTCAAGCAAAATTAAAACACCCACATAATAGAGTCTATAAATTTTAACTATTAAAATTAGAATTTGACGAGCAACTGATCACTCAGCTAGGAAAAGCTCATTAAATTGTTTGCTTGTAATAATGCAAATATATTTCTTACACAACATAACAACTCATCAATTATGTATCAGGATGTTATGTCTATCGTACATTATAAGTATTTTCCCTAGATATAAGGATGGTTGTCCTAGACAACAGGATGAGCACACTGGTGACAAGGATAAAAGAACAAAGAGTAAAAGACCCAAACCCTAATCTATATTTTTCCTACGTCGTTGTCTAATACAAGAAAGAGTATACTGTGCTACAGCTAGACTGCATGGTGGGGTCAGCTTGCTGGCCCTAGAAGTACCGCACCCCCCCTTACCCCTGCACTTATCATCCATCCCTTCCCTTAAATGAGATGAGATTTCAACAACCTATGATCATTGGCACTACACTTGTCTTCAAGTAGCATCCATCAAAATTCAAAACATTATCTCTTACACACTCTTGCCTTGACCTTGAGCTCGCCTTCCCTCATACTCTCACACTTCCTTTTGTCTCTAATTTTCCTAACTCGTTTTTGTCAGATGAAGAAGATGATAAATGGGTATTTGATGATTAACATTGCAAATTTTAATCTTAGGCTTAATTAGTTTAAACACTAATCATGCATTTAATTTGATTTAAGTATTGCATGTATATGTATTAAGAAGCAGTCAGTGCATTGAGGATTTTGGAACGGAATCTGCAGCTGTCGCTAGCATTTTCTGGGTATTTATTATTTGTTGTGAATGTATATATAGGGTACCAAATAAATATTCCAAAATTAATATATAGGATATCATCTATCAAAAATTAACTTGACACTTACTCCAAAATTTGCTAAGTTTTAATTAACTTATGACTTGACAAGTTAATTATATTACTATAGATGATTTTATTTCAAAAAAGAAAATCCTATCTAGACTCAAATCAAATATGTGAGCAAGCATCAAAAGCTGTAACTGTCATTTCACGTGGTGCACTGTAGCACTGAAACATGCGTGTGAAAATTTTTCTTAACTAGCAAGACCAAACAAAAAAGCCTGTGCAAACAGTGGAATTCAGCTTCCTAGCTGGCACTTCAGGTTTCCACTGCCTTCATTTATTATGTTTCTAAACATAATGATGAGAAACGGGGTTCCTCAAGTTAAAAGAAAGGAAGAAAGATGTAGACAGAAAAAATGAGAGAAATAATAGAAGAAATTGAGAGAGAAAAATAATCTTTTTACTAAAATATCAAAAATCAATATTCAACAACCTAATAAATAAAATAATTAAATATATTTATTTATAGTGCCGACAATCATAGCTTGACTAGTACTACAAGAAAATGGGCCTTTTACGGTAGGCCGAAACTGCGGTAAAAAGCCTTCTACGGTGGGCATACGACGGTTTAAGCCCGCAGTATAAAACAGCGCCGTAAAAACTCATTTTACTTTTTATCGCGGTTTGGGCCCGTCGTAAAAAGTCTACCGCAGTTTTACAGCCCGCCATAAAAGGTTATACCACAGTCCCTATAATTGTCGTAGAAATTCGTGGTCTGATGTGAAATTATTTACCGCGGGCTTGTAGCCCACTGTAAAAAGTCTATTGCGCTTTTGATGGGGCTGAACTAATTCGTGTTAGGCTCCACAATTAAATCATTAATGTAATTTAAAGGCAGTTATAATGTTAACATCTTATGAAATTTTTAATACCAGGCCACGTCTTCCACGAAAAAGAAAAAGATGACTCTTCTGCATGAGTTTGCTATGACAAATAGTTTAACTGAACAACTTTTTCTCACAGATTTTGACCATTCACTTTGACGGCAAACATTTGGGAGTGTTAGGAGTTGCAAGAACTTCAATTTGTATTAAAGAGAAGACAATTAAAGCAGGCAATATTTGATAGATTTGAAAGATTAATGTGAGAATGCAATCAACAGAGTTAAACCGTCTTACAATCTTCTAACAGAAACTAGAATTACAAACATGAATAGCTAACCACAGTAGTTGCCCTTTTGCTAGATTGGTTGTCCCTTCATCTGCACAGTTCCTGTCGACTTGCCGGCAGTAGGCTGGTTACCCATTCTGCCAAAAAGAGAATAAATATGAATTCCCAGTTATGACTTTTTGATTTTTCACCAGCTAATATATTAATGTAGAGAGAGAGAGAGAGAGATTAGACACATCTAACATTCGTTAGCTTTACACCATTTCATTTTTCAACACCATTGATGTTTTTTTCCAGATTAATTGATATCAACAATGAACATTAGGTCAAAATTTAACAACTGGAAAATTATCACGATTATGGCATTTAACCAGTAAATATAAAAATGATCAACATATTTCAAATCAAGATAGGACCATAGCATCTGAAATAAGGAAAGGAGAGAATGGGACAAGTAGTCTTACTTCTTCTTGATTTCGCCAGCCATGGTTAAGAAAGCCTGTTCCATGTTGATTGCATCTTTAGCACTTGTCTCAAGGAATGGAATCCCAAGCTCACCTACAAATGCCTGCAGTTCATTTGGATGGAAGCTAGTGAAATTAAGTTAGACGAACCAATCTAGTTTGCCCTCTAAATATACTTATACTTCATTTTTAATTTCTGCTTCAATGGCTTTCAGCCTATGTACCACCTTAATCATGAAGAACTCATCAAAAGGTTCATAAACTTCAAAAGAAGATTAGATGCTAAAACCAACCAGAAACTGTCAGTCACTAAAACAAATACCATACAAGTCACTAATCTAGACTCCATAAATCCTTTAAGTTGATGTCTGAAGTGGTAAGAGCTAACAGATGCAATTGAGAGTTAAAAACTTATATTCAAAGTAAGCAAAAGACACATAAGTAACAAAGCTATACCTTTGCTGTTTGCATTTCTAAAACCTTGCTATCAACTAGATCACATTTATTCCCAACTAAAAGCTTGAAGACATTGTCATTTGCATATCTATCAATCTTATTCAACCACTACTTGACATTATTGAAGCTCTCCATCTCAGTGACATCATAGATAATCTGTTGGAATCCAAACACATTTAAGAGCTCTCAGACACTTGCTAACAAACTAAGGAAAGAAAATACAACTTAAGCCTCTTTTTCAAAAAGGAATGCGACATTAGCTTTCAAGCAACCTAATACTGATGTATTATTTTCACAAATTAGTCCCTAGCAAACACATTAGTTGTTTATTTTCTTCTTTCTTTTTACATTTACTCCAAAAGATGGTAATGTATTTTTTATGATTACATATTATTGGCTGTAATTTCAGCTTGTTTAAACACAAACATGCAAAGCAATGGCAGCAAGTGCAGAGAAAATGGATAAAACAATCAGTAAGGTTACGGCAAAACAAAGGAAAAAATGCAAACTATTTATTATTGTTATTGCACACTTTTTTATTTGATCGAGTTCCTACTTTCACAATATTGAAGTTGATTTTGTTGCATAATTCAATAGCCAATCAATGCACGAGAGATGGCTGAATTTGGTTCATGAAAATAACTAAAGTTAAATTAACTAGACTTAGTTTACTAACACAATAAATACAAAGTTCATTATAGTAACTTTAGTTAATTTTCTGTACCTTAATATAAAAACATACTGTTGTCCAAGAATTAATGTAAAGAACACATCCACAAGTGGCTTACTGCAGAGGTAAAAACAGAGAAGACAACCAACAGCTAGCAAACGACAAACAACCTGATTAGCAGATAGAGATCAGATAACCAGCAGATAGATAGCAAACAGTAGGGTAAACACATAGAACAAAACAAGAATCTATAATGGTCCAAGGTTTCGATCACCTAATTTCTAATTTATGCCCCTTCACCTTCTCCTTTAACTTTTTGTTATTCTTTCGTCAAGCAACACTGATGATGTTGCTACCTTCCCTACTATTAAAGGTTGGCATGACCTGGAAAGCCGAATTACACCATAACCCACATAACAAAATTTAGCACATAAATGAAAACTTTAACTTAAACCAAAAATAGAATTAAAAACAAATATTATACATTACTTGAGCTTTGATCCTTCCCATCAGCATTGAAACGGCCCTTTGATGCTGCACTCTTCCTTCAAGCAACCAAAGACTGAACGTTCGGCAGCTTCTCAACACCCTCCACAGTAGCTGTTCTCGTTTCCTTAAAACAACAGCAAATAAAATCTTCATTTAGCTTTCTAATTGTTAGCCAAGGTTACGGAATCAAGTAAGGAAAGATTTAAGTAGCCAAGGTTTCGGTCACCTAATTTCTAATTTATGCTGCTTCACCTTCTCCTTCAACTTTTTGTTATTCTCTTGTCAAGCAACACTAATGATGTTGTTGCCTTCCCCACTGTTGAAGGTTGGCATGACCTGGAAAGCCTAATGCCTTGATGAAGATTCCCTTTGATCCGATGGCAAGGACAGCTTGAGGGATAATGGCGATGAATCTATCATTAGATTCAAGTTGAGGTTAAGCTTAGACATTGTCACGGCTTGAGGAGCTGTGACAACAGGAATCGGACGGACAGGCTTTGTCCCCATCTTGTCATTTGACTGATTGCCTTGTCCTAATGTCAGGTTCTCCATTGGATTCTCAATAGCAACTGGCATAGCTATAGGCACACCAGACATCATAGCAAATCCATTGTTGATTTCTAGCTGAGAAGTTGTCAATGGATTGCTATCTTGCTGATCAACTTGCTCATCTTCCATTGAAATCTCGGCAACCTGAGCAAACAACAATACACAAAAATATAAATCTTCAATTCCGAACAAGATCCTACCAACATTCCCACAATCCAAACAACCTTAAAAGATCTAAAAAGAGCTTCATTTACTCTCTTCTTCTTCAAACTTCAACAAAAAATCCATACAAGCTACAATTTCTCTAATCATAAAAGTCAATTCTTTCATATATAGGATCAAGAAATCAAAGCAAGATGGTTACTTTACTGAATCAGTCGTGAAATCAAAGAGGCTAGATCAGCGGCGTCAACGATTAAGATTGCTTCGTCAAAGAAAATACTTCTAATCATGACTAGCTACCTGTGTTGGCGTTCTTGTCTTCATGAAGTTCCTAGAGATTCCTCTCCAATCTCCTCTCCCCACTGTGTGTAATCCCAACAAAAACAGCTTGTGCTCTTCTTCAGCCCAAAAAACTCCTAACAAATTTTCCATTTTTTCCAATACAAAAATCAACTTTTCAACTAAACAAAACAAAACCACTAAAAAAAAAAACCAAAAAGAGATCTGAACAGAATCGAACCTCGCTTTTGCTCTCACCCAGCTTTGGAGTTGTTAACAGCATCATCGACAGAGGCATAACCAGTCGTCGTCGACTTTTCCTTATTGTTGTTACTGTTACAGTTACTGTCATGAGGCTGTTTGTACTAGGACAAGTTGTTCATACTAACACTCTTCCTCATGGAGTCCACAACCACTCTCACTCCGAATAGCATAATCTCGCTGTCACCGTCGGTGACAGTGTAGGCAATGGTATCCGACATAGTTAGAGACAAGGAGGATGAGGATGAGAAAGACATTAGGGACTATAAGGATTGGGGAAAAAGAAAGAGAAAAGAGAGACGGGAGGGGAGGAAGGCATGAAATGTAAAGAGAAAGAGTAATAAAAATGTTTTTTCTACTACGGTTTCATATTAACGCAGTAAAAGTTCCTAAATCTACTGCAGGTGTGGTAGCCCGCCACAAATTTTTATCTTTTATTGCATTTTTTTGACCTGCAGTAAATAGGTATAGTAAAAGCCTCATTTTTTAGTAGTGTAGGAAATAAAATCTATTAGGAAATAGAATCTAATTCCAACTAAACAAGAAAATACTAAAATTAAATCCTAGATAAATTAGTAAACTATTAACTAGAAAAATAACTCAAATTAGGATTACTCCCAATTTAGGAAGTCAAAATCATCCTTAATTAATTAAAATCTCTAAAATTCAAATTAAAATTCCTAATTTATTCCTAATATGTCCTACATCAATTCTCCCCTGCTTGAAAGAACTTGACTCTTGGCGAGTTGTCAAGGAGAAAGTTGCCAATACACAAGGAAACGCCACGTCTTGTTTTGCACGAGCATTAAAAAGATGTCAACCCAAATCTTCTCTTGATAGTTTAATGGTATAGGCATACGTGACTAAAATTTAGATGAAGTGTCAATATTCTTTAATAAGGAATCAATGATATCCACTATGGAAGGCTTCACCAAAGATGTTGACCCAAATATAAAATTAGATAAACCCAAATATGAATCAAAACCTATGAAATCAATGTCTTTGAATGATCTCATGAGATTTTTTTTTACATATGGATTCAACTTCACATGTAGGCTCCACATCATCCTTCAAATTCATCTCGCCCTTGATTTCAATAAGACTTTTAGATTCATGCCCATCTTCAAGATCAATCTCACTTGCTTCATCACTTTCATTAGAATCATCACATTCATGTTCATCCTCACTTGATGTAACCATATGCTCATCAGCGATAATCTGTTCTTGCGCACAATACCTTGAGGAAAAGTGGGCAAGATCAACATTAAACGTTTCAATAAAAATTGTAATGATTTCATCAAATCGAGCTTCAATTCTATCAATTTTTTTTCCAATCTGTCAAGTCCATTCTCGACATGATGAGCCATATGGACCAAACTAAGAGGAGGATGTAGATGGTTGGCCATAGGGTCTAAACTAATGGATTAAAGTGAAAACTATAAAACCTAGAGGATGAAGTTCAAAACTTCTGAATAATGATCCGACAAGAGCAGTAGTTGTCTGTGAACAGTAACTCAGACATGAACAGTAACTCCAGTGTGAACAGTGCACATCCGTGAACAATGATTTTGTTGCAAACAGTTTCGTCGATGAACAATTACTATGGAATTGATGTTAGGTTCTAATACCAATTGATGAGGAGTGGGGTTCCTCAAGCTATAAGAAAGGGAGGGAGATGTAGACAGAGGAAATGAGATAAATAATATAAGAAATTGAGAAAGAACTAGAGTGAAATTGAGAGAGAAAAATAATCTTTATACTAAAAGATTAAAAATCCATATTCAACAATCTAAGAAATAAAATAACTAAAGACACTTATTTATAGTGTCGACAATCATAGCTTGACTAGGAAATAGAATTTATTAGGAAATAGAATCTAATTCCAACTAAACAAGAAAATACTAAAATTAAATTCTAAATAAAATAGTAAACTATTACCTAGGAAAATAACTCAAATTAGAATTACTCCCAATTTGGGAAGTCAAAATCCCTAATAATAGTCCAAATCTGTAATTAATTAAAATCCCTAAAATCAAAATTAAAATTCCTAATTTATTCCTAACATGTTCTACATCACATAACACCTTTGACATAATGCTCGATTATTATCAACCGATGCTTTTGCATTATACATGTGTTTGAATGAATGAGTAGTACACTATACAAGCATGTACGTGATTCTCTTGACTTCCCCCCAATTTTCCTGAGAATGATATTTATTTATACAAACTACTTATATAAACTTATATAAATTGATGTGGCATGTTGTATAATCACCATACATTCATCTTTATTAATATTATTTCTTTATCAAATCATTATATTTATTTATCAAATATATCGTGCTATATTGGCTTGTATGAGTGAATTGGTATAAAAATTTTGTAAGAATAGTATTACTATTTCCTTTAAACCAAACACACTCCAAGATCTGAAAAAGAAAATGCAAATCTGGTCATACCCAACAATCTTTTAGAGTTCTTAAGAGTTGATTCTTGCAACTTGCAAATTGAAATGATTAACTTCATGACAATAGTTTGCTTTTGATTATATCACATTTAGTCATAGAATATTGTTTGTTGTATTATTGTGTACATCAATAAGGCCAAGAGAAGAGACTTATCAAAGACTTTGACATTTATTTTAGAAGCTATCGATCCTAATATTGCAAGTTACATATGTTTAAAAAGAAAGAAATAATATATATATATATATATATATATGAATTTTACATTGAATATATGTATTACTATTTTCAGGATTTACCATGACCAATTGAGGTCATTTTCACACTCTCTTCAACTAACTGAGCACTTGTACGATTTTAGGGTATGAGGTAGCTTACCATCGAATGTATCTTATATTGTGGATGACATAAACTCAGAAAGAATTTGAAAAATGGAAACATGACAAAGATGATTATGATATTTTCAAATCCCTACCAAATCTATATATACTTTTTTGAAGACTAAGGATGCAATTTAATTTATTAATGGATCAAATTAATTACCTCTTTCTCATGTATGTTGTATGATGAACACTTAAATATGCATGTTTAATAAGAGTTTAGTTCATCATATTGCATTAATAATGTCATTAAATTCCTTAACTTAAGCATATTTGTAGCATTTGCATCTTTGGAATTAATTTCTCTTAATTTTGGTTTTGTTATAGGTTCGGTAAAATGGTCATAACTCTCTATTTATAGATCAGAATGGTACAATTCTTAATGTTTTAGAAAGCTGATTCAATTTTATACAAGATTTCATTTCACAAGAATCATCAAATTCGGGCTCTTAGTGGACCAAAATCGGGCTTGAAGTGAACACATCTACAGTCTCGGCCTAGTCTGACCAGGCCTCAATATTTGGACCGTATCTCTCAAAATACGTATCCAAATTGTGCAAATCAATATGTTCTAGAAAGCTGAGAGAAATATCTACAACTTTCATGAAGACATGTGATTAAAATTCTCAACATTTCAGTGTCAAAATTGATGGTCAAAGTCGGTGCCTAATGATCCCAATTGTCAAAGATATTTACAACTAATATTTGACAATTATGCCCTTGTAATTTGACAAGTTTGCCCCTGGATGTATCTATAAATAGAGGTGCCTTGTGACCCATTAGGGCATCTTGGCCTTGGCTGGAACATTTTGGCTTTGGCTAGGATCTTGTATTGTGTTTTGTGTGTTTATGTTATTAATGAATTTCCTTTTTCTTGCATTTTATTTTCTTTCTATTATAATGTTCTTCTAATTTCTCTTTTGCTAAGGTGAAAGGGTGAAACCCTTGATATGAGAATAAGGATTCTCTAACCCTTAATATGTGCTTAATAATCTTAATCTTATAATGTTTATTCAATATGATTTATATTTAATTTCTTAATCAATCTTGACACCACTCGTAAAGTGGAGGTCTTGATCCATTGTCGACAATCCTTGGCACATCAAATGCTTGGATCCTTTCTAGATGATGTATGGTTCTTCCTTACCGACACGAATCTAGTTAGGAACCTTGATTTGTTGTAGACATATGATGATTGGCACATTGGATGCTTGAACCCATTTACAAGAAGTGGTATAAATATTGGTAATGAAACAAATATAATTCATATAACTAAAATGGGTTAATTATCCTTATTTGAAATATCAAGGGCGGATCCCCTAACCTTAGCCTTCATTGTTATTGTGTTAATTCCTCTTGTATTTTAATTATTCTATTGTTTATGAACTTTTTATTTTATTTACTATGGTAGGTTCTACCACCTTATGAAATTGTTCTTTAATTTACTATGGTTGGTTATACCACCTATTTCCATGGATGGTTTTACCTCCTCTTGCTTTTTGTTTTATATTTGAATGGTCGGTAATACCACCTACCATCTTACATACTTGTTGATATTATCATGTCACCTCTTTGAATCATCCATATCACATTTGTTTAGCTTATAATTTGTAACGCTTAAATTCCCTTCCTCGTGGATCGACCCCGGTCTCACCGGGTTTTATTACTTCGACACTCCTATACTTGGGAGACAATCCTTTTTCGGATGTGTCAAGTTTTTGGCGCCGTTGCCGGGGAAGGTAAAAATTGGCGTGCAAAATTGTAAGTATTCTCTTTTCTCATTTTAGATCTTAATTTTTTTTCTTTGTTGTATGTTCATCTTTTCTTCTCTTTTCTTTTCTCTTTCTTGCATATGTTCATCTTTTCTTTCTTTTTGCATTAGTTGGTAGAATTGTTAGGTGCCACTCATCTTCTTTGAAAAAAAGATGCTCAAACCCAGCCAAGAATATTAATGGACTCCATAAATCTTAGGAGAACTTGTGCACAATCATGCATAGTCTTCCCTCATGATGCATTATACTTAGACCATGAATCGGATTTCATTCAATTCTTACCCCACTTTCATGGCCTAGATGTTGAAAACCCATTTTTGCACTTGAGAGATTTTGAAGAGTTTTGTAACACTTATAGTGACCTAAATTGTAGCATAAACATCTTAAGATTAAAGCTTTTTCCTTTTTCTCTAAAAGATAAAGCTAAGACATGGCTACAAAATCTTAGGTCAAGATCTATTAGCTCATGGGATGAAATGCAACAACAATTTCTTAAAGAATTCTTTCCTCCCTATAGAACAAATTCTCTCAAAAGTCAAATCATTAATTTCACTCAAAAACAAGGAGAGACCTTTTACCAATGTTGGGATAGGTATAAAGCATTGCTTAATACTTGTCCTCATCATGGTTTGGGAACATGGGAACTAGTTTTAATTTTCTATGAAGGTCTTACACATCAAGCTAGGCAAATGATAGAATTATTGTGTGATGGACAATTTGAAGATAAATACCCAGATGAAGCCATGGATTTCCTAGACTTACTAGCAAAAAATGCCCAAAATTGGAATAATGTTGACACCTATGAGGTGCCAAGAACATCTAGTAGAGGCATTTATAACTTTAGGGAGAATCATGATCTTCATGTTAAATTTACATCCCTAGCTAGAAAAGTCGAGGATTTAGAAATGTGGTCTATGAAAGAAATTGTTTGTCACACTTGTAATTCTAGTGATCATCCAACGGATGATTGCCCAAAGGTGCCTACCTTTAGAAAAAGTCTCCATGACCAAACCAATGTTTTAAACACTTTCCAAAGGTCAAATCATAATCCTTACTCACAAAATTTTGGATGGAAAAATCACTTGAATTTTGATTGGAGGAATGATAATCATGCACAATCTTACCAACCTCCCTTTCAGTCATATCAAAATTTTCAAAAATCTTATGATCATGCATCTTATGAGGATCTTGAAGAAACATTGAATTCATTTATTGCAAAGCAAGAGGTTTTTAATAGTCAAGTTGCTCAAACTATGGCAAACTTGAATGATGCTCTTGAAATACTTGCATTTGCACTTAATACTCATGAGAGAGGTGAGTTCCCATCTCAACTAGAGCCAAACTCCATCAATCCACATGTGAGTAATCCAAGGGGTCAACATCTAGACGAAGATTCGGTAAGTTCTCTTCATGATGGTAAGGTTGATAAAGAACATGTTCTTAACCCTAATGAGAAATATGATAAATCAATCCCAAAGGGTAAGGAAGAGGTTAATAAACCTATACCTAACAAGGAAAAGACCGAATCCTCATTTATGCCCTCATGTCATCATGCAAAGGAACTTAACCAACATTTTGACATCAATGAATTTTTTGAGCATGATGAAAATGAGAAAGCTAATAGGACTAAAACTAATATGGAAGACTATATCCAAAATGAGAATTTTTCAAAAATCAGATTAACCAATTCATTTGAACCAAGTGTACAATTAGAACTAATTGCTTTTAAAGAATTTTTACTTGATTTTGTAAAGGTGAAGGAGTCATGTTTTGAAAAAAGGCAGGAAGAAACATCCACAATCAAGAATGCGTGCCTTAAGGACAAACAAACTCAATCAGTGGTAATCTCTTCCATTCTCACAAATAAAGGAAAAAGAGAGGTACCACCTCAATGGCACATTTTTGACCGTGGTAAATTACTTTCGAAGAGATTCCTCTTTTGGCCTTTTTTCATGATTAACCAAATTTTATCCATTTGTGCCATATTTTCATTTTTATTCTTGATTTTTGCTATCATTTCTAGTTTGTTCTTATTTTATTTTATGTGCTTTTATTTTATTTCTGTGTTTGCATTTTGTTTCCCGGTCAAGCGGCGGATACGGTACTCCATGACTTTTAAAGTTGGTTTTTCAGTTCCTTAAAAACTGTTGATCACCTTGCATCCATTTTCTTTTCTTCTCTCTTTTTTTCTTCATAGTCTTGGGAATCTGACTCAAAACGACCCTGTTTGCCAGTTTATAAGAAAACTGGATGGGAAGCATATCCTCAACTCATAGAAGGTGTTTAAGCCGTTTCTGGACGTAAAACTAGAGGAAGATGTGAGCCACAGTCACAACTACCTATACACATGCATTGTGCTAGCAATTTTAAATTTCTTGTCCTTTATTTTATTTGTAGCATTTTATTTTATGAGTCTTTCAGGTCATCTCTCTTGAATAACAGAAGCTTCAGGTAATGTCTTCTATACTTTATCTCTCTACATTTAAACATTGAGGACAATGTTTCATTTGGTTGGGGGGGAAGGATAGTAGACATAACTGTGTCTTGAATTTTCCTTTTTCATGCAAAAAAAAAAAAAGCGAGTTAGTAATTAGATTTAGAGTGCGGTGTAAGGAGTTCAAATCCTTTTGAGACGCATTCTAGGTCAGGAATGGTAGAGTAAAGAGGACCAATTTGAACTCTTGAAACCTATTCTAACCAATTTGCCAATTTATTTTGATCTTGTTTTAGCTAACTTGATATTATTTAGTCTTGATTTTTGAATTTTATAACAAGGAGGTCTTATTCATTTCACTTTGAATTATTCAAATCTATGAACTCTCACAACCTTATCATTTAAAAATTGTGTGCTTATGTACTCATTAAGCAAGTATTCATGAACCTTTCTTCACACACACACACATACCTTGATGCATGATTGTGGATGGCAAACTGAAATGTTGTAATATTTGAGTTCTTTTGTTTTGTTTAGGATAACAACACAAAGGAAGGGGAATGTTAAAAAAAAAAGCAAAAAAAAAGAAAAAAAGAAGAAAAAAAATAGCAATTGTGGATAAAGTTTGGTCTCGTAGCCTCCTTAATTCGAGCAATTAAGTCCGAGGGGTGCCTTAACACCTAATACCCTAAGACCAACTGGTTTGGGAGCTATTGACCCAAAGCTAGCTACATGGATTAAGGAGAAAGCTTAATGGGATTGAACATTGCACTATCCATAAGTTTCTAAGCAAAAATAAAGCATCGGCAACCCGAGTCGTTAAGCTCGAAGGGGTGTCTTAACACCTAATGCCCTAAGGCCAACTGGTCTGGGAGCCATTAGCCTAAGGCTCGCTACATGGGTTAAAGATGCATTCTTTAAAAAAAAACACATATATATAAAAAATAAATGAATGCCCCCTACCTAAAGTTGTTAGCCTTAACAAATATTAGAACCGATATGGCTTCTTTCTAGTAAGCCCCATAGTCATGTGTTGACTGAGCACAAAAAGGAGGTTTATTGATATCTTGACTGAAGGGTACATGAGTCATAAAAAATAATAATAATAATAATAATAATTGGTTGAGAGTTTATTTATTTGGATAAAATCAAGGAGAGTGCAATAATGACCACCTTGGATGTAAAATTCCATAAATCACTTCTAAATAATAACGCTTTAATTGCTAGGGACTAGCAATAAGCTAGTTGGGGGGTGTGATGAACACTTAAATATGCATGTTTAATAATAGTTTAGTTCATCATATTGCATTAATAATGTCATTAAATTATTCAACTTAAGCATTTTTGTAGCATTTGCATCTTTGGAATTAATTTCTCTTAATTTTGGTTTTGTTATAGGTTCGGTAAAATGGTCATAACTCTCTATTTATAGATCAGAATGGTGCAATTCTTAATGTTTTGGAAAGCTGATTCAATTGTCTACAAGATTTCATTTCACAAGAATCATCAAATTCGGGCTCTTAGTGGACCAAAATCGGGCTTGAAGTGAACCCATCTACAGTCTCGGCCCAGTCTGACCAGGCCTCAGTATTTGGACCGTATCTCTCAAAATACGTATCCAAATTGTGCAAATCAATATGTTCTAGAAAGCTGAGAGAAATATCTACAACTTTCATGAAGACATGTGATTAAAATTCTCAACATTTCAATGTCAAAATTGATGGTCAAAGTCGGTGCCTAATGATCCCAATTGTCAAAGATATTTACAACTAATATTTGATAATTATGCCCTTATAATTTGACAAGTTTGCCCCTAGATGTACCTATAAATAGAGGTGCCTTGTGACCCATTAGGGCATCTTGGCCTTGGCTGGAACATTTTGGCTTTGGCTAGGATCTTGTATTGTGTTTTGTGTGTTTATGTTATTAATGAATTTCCTTTTTCTTGCATTTTATTTTCTTTCTATTATAATGTTCTTCTAATTTCTCTTTTGCTAAGGTGAAAGGGTGAAACCCTTGATATGAGAATAAGGATTCTCTAACCCTTAATATGTGCTTAATAATCTTAATCTTATAATGTTTATTCAATATGATTTATATTTAATTTCTTAATCAATCTTGACACCACTCGTAAAGTGGAGGTCTTGATCTATTGTCGACAATCCTTGGCACATCAAATGCTTGGATCCTTTCTAGATGATGTATGGTTCTTCCTTACCGACACGAATCTAGTTAGGAACCTTGATTTGTTGTAGACATATGGTGATTGGCACATTGGATGCTTGAACCCATTTACAAGAAGTGGTATAAATATTGGTAATGAAACAAATATAATTCATATAACTAAAATGGGTTAATTATCCTTATTTGAAATATCAAGGGCGGATCCCCTAACCTTAGCCTTCATTGTTATTGTGTTAATTCCTCTTGTATTTTAATTATTCTATTGTTTATGAACTTTTTATTTTATTTACTATGGTAGGTTCTACCACCTTATGAAATTGTTCTTTAATTTACTATGGTTGGTTATACCACCTATTTACATGGATGGTTTTACCTCCTCTTGCTTTTTGTTTTATATTTGAATGGTCGGTAATACCGCCTACCATCTTACATATTTATTGATATTCTCTTGTTATTTCTTTGAATCATCCATATCACATTTGCTTATCTTATAATTTGTAACGCTTAAATTCCCTTCCTTGTGGATCGACGCCGGTCTTACCGGGTTTATTACTTCGACACTCCTATACTTGGGAGACAATCCTTTTTCGGATGTGTCATTGTATACTGGGGTGGTTTTTCTTCTCATTGGCATCATTTGTTTCTCTTTTGCTGGAGTTCTTTGGCTGTGAAAGAAGGTGCATCCAAGAGTTGTGACATCGTTCCTTTTAGTACAAGTACTCAAATGTTCATCTTTCAGCACGAGTCCATCGTTTTTGCAAATGGATATACGATAATCTCAATGTGGGTTTACATATATGTCATATTTAGTGTTCGTACGCACCAAAAGAAATAAAGATCATTATCAAAATTCAACAATGCAATTTATGACTTTAAAATCTATGGTCTGATTTATTATTTTATTTTCATTTTTGTACTTTTAATCGAATCAAGGATTGAATTGAGGACAAAAAAAAGGGCAAGACGACTTAGCCAAGATCAACTTTAATTGCCCATATATAGTATTGGCCAAAAGGTTTCATGATTCCTTTGATTTATGGCTAATTTCTTTTGTTATTATGGATGTCTTTGTGGCCTATCAACATTATCATAAGTGTGGCAGTGGCGTATTCATATTTCAAGACATCAATATTTGCTCAAACAAGGTAATCAGAGTAAATTGGTCACCAAGTTTTGTTGCCCAAATTTGAGAAAGTGCCAGGCCAGAATTTAATTAACAAGTAATTTACATTACAACTCAATAGTATTTAAATTCTACTAATTCATTTTTTGGGCTGCTTCAGGAAGAAATTAATCTTAAATGTACGTGAGGTAAATTATGTAGAAGGTGGAAAAGATTTAAGTAAGTGGCAAAGATAGTTTATGCAACTTTTATATCCCAGAAACTATCATCAACTTCCCATTTAATTCCTTCATGAATTCATATCGGTTGCTTCCCGAATCATCTGCAGTGACATAATTGCTACTAGTTTCATTCAGCTGTGCTTGACTTCAAAGCTAACTTCTGTTGATGCTGACACGCCATTGGATTCTATCGAGGGCATTTGAAGTTCTTGTAATTGTTGAGATGAGACAAACCCATACGCTTGTGGATGGATGACAAAGTATCCCAAATCATCTGTAAAAAGAAAGTTGCCAGCAGAATATTCCATCCTCTGTCCTTGTGCATTAGCCTCCAAAGTTAAGGTAGCATTATTAGAATTTGTTTAGAGCCATTTGAACTTGTTGTTGTTATGATGATGAATAGTAGGCTGGTGGACAACCGATACACGTCGAATTAGGTCTAGCAACAGAGCTTTCACATTCAACCAAAGTAAAGGCTTCAGGTCAAACAGAAGATGTTTGCATTTGATGTAGTTTTGGAGATGAACCACAACTTTCTGGATAAGCATTGACTGTGGAATCACTAGCCTGCTGTATTTGTTGAAAGCCATATGTGTCTCCTAAGTAGGGCTCAGTACTAACAGTAGAATCGATAATATGAATGCCATCATCATCTTCTCCTTTTCTCATCAACTTTTTAATTAAACATACCACATATTCATTATCCTGCAAAAATAGTATAATATTTAGAAACAATTCAACATATTTGAAGATGAGTTAAAAATAATCAATGAATGTATATATATCACATATAATATACAAGTAACAACGAAAAGTAAAATAGCATTACATACATTGAAAGAATTCAATTGATCGGTTAAAGTTTCCTAGAATTTTCTTTTAATAATTGAGAACCCCAGTTAGGGTTTGGTCAAATAACGTAATAATTTAAAGAATTTATAAACAAACACTAAACATAATAATAATAATAATAATAATAATAATAATAATATGAACAAAGTCACATACACCAACACATTTAGATCTAATTTTTATAATGAAGACAATAGTTTAAAGTTAATTTAGTCTATAAGAAAATGACAAGGGCGAGAGTTTAGTTCATGAAAACATTAAGGGTTGCAAATGAAATTCTATTTTCTTTTGCATGGTTACTTTATATACGTTTGATATTAAATTCAAGACTTCATCATCTGGCAAAGACGAAGGAGGTTTATTATGAACACGCAAGTTGTCGTAAAGTAAGATTAAAAAAGAAGAAGGTATACAACAAAACAGTGGCGGATCGAAAAACGGACCCAAGGGGGCCCGGGCCCCTCCTAAAAATTACAAAATCAGTTTTATCCCTTGTTTTACGTAGACGACAATTACATCCTCTCTAATTACAATAATCTAATTTTCAATGTCATTTTTTTTATTATTAGCATGTTAAACTTTCTGCTTTATTCCTCTGTAGCGCCAGGCCTCTTTTATCCATATAATATTATTGCAACATATTTTATAATTTATAACTATGTAAGTTTTCTTGTATTTTAGTTTTATAAATCTATTTATACTTTAATGGTTTTATTCTAGTTGATTTATTGTAGTATAAATTACAAATTTCTCTTCAATCTTTTTACTTTATAGTTAATCACTAAGGTTTTACTAAAACAATATGATTTTGAAGAACTCTTGATCACAGTTAGTAAATAACTCTTTATATTTTTATTTTATTTCACTTTGAATTTGAATTTTAGATTATAATTTTGATGTTTGAAATTATAAATAAAATATCTTTTGTAGCATTGAAAAAAAAGGTAATTGTGAAGCATTTACAAAATTTAAAAATTTGCCAATGAATTATGAATTTGTATTTATTGAGAAAATTATTTAATATTAGCATTTTGCCTTTGATTAACTGTATTAAGATTATTTTGTGAACTGAGGCTCATTGCACTCCTCATCTAAAAACACTTTTCTTTTAATATAACTTTTTTGTACCATCGAGGTTTATTAAAAAAAATTATAACTATTACTATATTAGACAGTGCCCCCTCTTACACTAAATCCTGGATCTGCCACTGCAATAGAAGAATTAATTTAAAAACCTTGACATGTTCAAGAAGGCTATCAAGACGACATTCAGTCTTGGTCCACCTACCTTTAACCTTTAATGACACTTCCCCTTTGCCTTTGCTTTTGCTATGTATGAAAAGGCTCTTTTTGAGCCTATGTCTTGTTTACGATGGAAAATCTGTGTATCCTTCTTGTTGTCAAGAAGAGCAGCATACCCACTCACAAGTGGCTTATCGAAAAATTAATCTAGGAGAATAAGCGCACACCCAAACAAAGTAAAACAAATAAAGAACACAAGAACATAAGGATCAAACCATAAGACGTGATCATACGTCTAGTTGCTAGCGATGATCAATCCACTATGGTGGAAAGCAAAAGATACAAGAGTGTTTATAGGGACAATTAGAAGAAATTTAGTTTATTTCTCTTCAAGAAACTCCCAATCTCTATAAACCCTCACTTTCTTTTTCTTTTTCTCTCTTCTGCTCTCTCAAAACTTATTTTACATTGAAAACATGTCCCTTATTTATAGTCAAAGGCTTATAGTTTAATTTCTTACATAACAAATAATCATGTTCTAACCAGGAAACAAACCTGTGCTCCTACGCCAAAGTACCTACACTCCTACACCAACTCTCTGTCTAGATGCATCAGCAAACCTAGAATCCACGCTCTTACACCAATCCATGCTCCTACACGATGTGTGGTGCGGTTGTGCCAACTTTTGTCTCTGCATGTCTGACGCTGCATCTAATGCACACTTGGTGCTCTTATGCCACTTCAACTGTGCATCTGCGTGACTTCTTTACCGACACTACACAAGTTGAGCTACAGACTTCACAAATCTCTACCTTGGGTCAAGCTTGTGTTTCCATACTATAAACCGCCATATTAGATTCCAGCCACGTCTATCTTCAAGCTAAAATGGTCCATCTGTTACTCGTATCAAATCTAAACAAATGTTGAACTTGACACTCTTATATGTCATATTTCTTTCAGTATGAATTTTAACCATTGAAACCTTCCTTTTAGTAATGACATCCCTGATGAAATGCAACTTGATGTCTATATGTTTGGTTTCTCATGATACATTTGATTTTTGATCAAATGTATTGCACTTTGGTTATCACAAAACACTTTTATCTTGTCTTGTTTTACACCCAACTCACCAACAAGCCCTTGCAGCCATAATGCTTCTTTCATAGCCTCTATAACAGCAATATATTTTGTCTTAGTTGTCGAAAAAGCCACAACTGATTGCAAATTGGCTTTCCAACTGACGGTGCAACCAAACAACATAAACACAAAACCGGTTAATAACCTTCTTTTATCAAGATCACTCGCAAAATTTGCATCCACATAACCCATAAGCTTTTCATCCATATCCATGCACCTCTCATACACTAACCCATAGCTTGAAGTACCCTTGAGAAATTTAAATATCCACTTGATAGCTTCTTAATGATGTCTACCTGGATTTGCCATGAAATGACTCACCAAGCTAGGTGCAATGCCAAGTCTGGTCTTGTACAAACCATAGAATACATCAAACTCCCAACAACACTCGCATAAGGAATTTTGGCCATCTCATTTTTCCCAACATCCACTATTAGGGACTATGTCAATGAAAGTTTAAAGTGAGCTGCCGAAGAAGTCTGCACCTTCTTTGCACCAGCCATGTTGAACTTCTCAAGCATCTTGAGAGTGTAGTCATCTTGAGACAGAAATAACAATCCTCTATCTCTATCTCTATTGATCTTCATTCCCAAGATCTTCTTAGCACAACGCAAATATTTCATCTCAAATTCCTTATTCAATTGTCTTTTTATTTTTTGGATTTCTTCCATACTCGTCGATGCAATCAATATGTCATTAACATACAACAACAAGAAAATCCCAACTCCATTTTTCAACCATTTGATGTATACGCAACTATCATATTTACTTCTGGCACACCCATGTTTGATCATGAAATCATCAAACTTCAAATACCATTGCCTTGGTGACTGCTTGAGGTTATACAGGGACTTCTTTAATAAACACACCATGTCTTCACTTTTTACTTTCACAAAACCCTGCGGTTATGCCATCACAATGCTCTCCTCTAAATTACGATGAAAGAATGTGGTTTTGATGTCCATTTACTCTAACTCCATATCAAAATGGTTTACTATAGCCAGTAGTACTCTGATCGACGTGTGTTTTACGATTGAAGAGAAAATCAATGCCCTCCTTTTGTGTAAATCCTTTCGCCACCAGCCTCCACTACAAGAATTTTTTACATATTAGTCACTTTACATTTTTTTTATTTGGCGGTTTTGTTAAAAAGTGAGAAGTATAAAACTAGTCTAAAAGTCAAACTCGATTTTTTATTTTATTTGTCACTTTTCATCTTTTTCTAATTACATATTTATCACATTGTTTATAATGGTGACAAATATGTTATTTTTTTGTCCTTTTCCCTGTTATTTTCATTTTGGCTCCACTTTCTTCATTTTTCCCTTTTATCTTTTCTTTTTCCCCTCTACCCTAGCCGTCACTTCCTCACTTCAGCAAATCAATAACGCATTTCTCATCAAATGAAATCATTGAAATCACTCAAACTCTCATTAACACATCATCAAAGACTTTGGGTTGGATTTCGAGTTTGCTTTCGATTTTTGGTAAGTTCCCTTTTAAATTTTTTTAGATTTCGATTTCTTGCATGCTCTTTATGTTTCCAGTTGCATTTCACTATTTTCTACATCACAAATCTTGTAATCAAAACCCTAATCTCCCAAATCCTTAATCTCAAAACCCCTAAGTATTATATTTGTGATTTTATTGTTTGCTCTTATTGTTAATTACACATTTTGCTTGCCATTTAAACTTGAAATCTTATATGCCTTTCGATTTTTTAGTTGCTGTTTGCTTTTATTGTTTTTTAATTTTTTGTAGTTTTATCTTTTGAAATATTCTATTTTTTAAACTATTTTTCTGTGGGCTTAGTATCAATGATCGTTTAGTGGCTTTGCATGGTGTGTTTTCTCAATTTTTTAATTACATTCTGTTTCATATGGTAGTGAATGATTACTGATATGCTATATATTGTTTCTTTTTTATAGATAAACTGCAACTTAATGATAGGAGAAACATAAACTGGTGAAAAGGTTCCTTTTTGGCTAAATTTGTCAATTTTCTTTTTTTCCTTATTTATTGTTTTAATCTTTGGAAATATGAACATAAAGATTGTTGTATAAAGATCTGTTTAGAAGAGAGTGAAGAAGAGATGAGAAGGTTATTTGCGAATATTGAAAAGATGATCCACAACTGCAAGCATTACAGGTCCCATCTTGCTTTGTGTGAGAATATTGTTTCCAAGGTTATATATTTAACCATTGATTTTGCTATTGCTTTATGTTCTGTGATGGTCTTGTGGAATCTTCATTTGGGTATGGCTAATTTGTTTGGTTTGCATGGTTCTTTGTTGGGATTGTGAATGTTCTTTTTAATTTGTTTAGTTATATTTTTAACAATGTTGTTATTCTCCTTATTCTTCCTTTTTAGTTCAAGATATTAATTTTAGGTACTTTATCATGTGCTTGGTTTTTAGAGTTCTTATTCTAAGAAGAAGTGGCTCTATTGACTGGCTTTTACATGCTTATAGAGTAAAAAGTTTCATTTTGTGAAAGCCATTTTTTTTTTGTTTTGTTCATTTATGCTCTGTAGCTAGCTTTTATATTTTCAAATGTTATATATTTGATTTTCTGGATCATGTTCAGATGTTATATATTTGATTTTAGATGTTGTTACAAACATGGAGAAGTTCTACCAACAGTGCGATCCTGGTGGGTTTCTTTTTCTTTTTTTCTTTTCTTTAATTTTTTTGTTTGTTTAGTTTATTTAATTCAAATATTAAATTGATTGCCAATATCAAGTGTTGAGATATTTTGGTTGTGTCCAGTTAATGGCTTTGTTTTTTTTCTCAGAGCAATGTTATCTCAATTTGTTTTTATTTTTTTGTTTTGTACACTACAAGAATTTTTTAAATATTTGTCACTTTACAATTTTTTTATTTGGCTGTTTTTTAAAACAGTGAGAAATATAACACTAATCTGGAAGTCAAACCTACATATTCATCTTATTTGTCACTTTTGTCTTTATAAAATCCAATATTTATCACATTTTATAAAAGGGTGATAAGTATTTGAGTACTATATAATCTTTTCCTTTTCCCCCTCACATTTCCTTTCTTTTTTTTTTTCATCTTCTCTTTTCAAGTATGTGAATATAATAATGAGAAAATTGAAAAAATGAACACAATTAGGAGCCCTTAATGAAATTTGGATACCCCTTGAAATTCAATTTATTTCTAAGCTCTTTATTTCCCTCTTTCCTTCACAAAAGGCACAAAAACGACATTTTTGCCTAAACGCTTGACACTAGAATCCGACACTCGACACTAGATGAGAAACAATTTGTCGAGTGTCGGATACATCATCGAAGAGTTTACAGTGTCGGATTCTTCATCCGACACTCGAGATGTGTCAAATAGCCAACCCTCGACATGTTAGATGAAAGAGAAAACAATTTTTTCGAGTGTCGGATGCAAAATCTGACACTGTAAACCCTTCGGATGATGTATCCGATACTCGACAAAATTGTTTTCACTCTCGTCTAGTGTCGAGTGTCGAGTGTCAGATGAAAGAGAAAACAATTTTGTCGAGTGTCGGATGCAAAATTCGACACTGTAAACCCGTCGAATGATGTATCCGACACTTGACAAAATTGTTTTCACTCTCATCTAGTGTCAAGTGTCAAGTGTCGAATTCTAGTGTTGAGCGTTTAGGTAGAAATGGATACTGATTTATTTAAATATATTTATCATTTTCTCTTCTCTTAAGTCTCACCCCTTTCACTGCCACAACCCTAAAATATATATATATATATATATATATGCTACATCATGCCTCCACCCTTCCATGGTCTCTCTCTCTCTCTCTTCTCCAAACATGCCACTCCCTCCTTTTGTTTCTCATCCCAAATGTCATCTTCTAGGGGCCCCGTCACTCCTCCATCTCTCCCTTCTATTAACTCAAATTACCTTTCTGACTGCCGCCCCTCACTAGGCGATCTGGATCGCCTCTCGCTTCTTCTTCCACAATGTCATCCAAGCTGCTTTTGAGACTCTTACGCTTATGGTTTTGGTTAGTAAAACAAATATGAATTTTGTTCTTAACAGAGAACACACGTAGAGAGAGCTCGTAGATTCAATTCCAGATCTTAGAGATTCAACTACTAGATTAAACAATGGCTCAGCCTCTCATGAAGAAAGACGACGATCATGACGATGAAGGTACAAATCTTAGGCTTTTACTGTTAGATCAGCTAATGGGCTCTAGATCTGTGAAGTTATGTTCATTCAATTGTGCCTCTGGATCCAGTATAGGGATTATACGTTGTCATTTTAGTGGATTCTATTTCGTTCTAGTTGATCTGATTAGTTTTTTATTTCGCATGTCTAAATTGCAATGTGGATTGTTAATTGTTTGTAATTACGGTTAATTTTAGTTGATCTGATAGGAGATGTTAGGTATTTTTCGCATTTTTATATGAATTTAACTGACTGTGTTTTATTATTTCTTCTATCTTTTTTTGCACATGATTCTAACTTATTGATTCTTATGTTAATTTCAAGTACCACCCTGATGTCAACAAGGAACCTAGAGCAACAGAGAAGTTTAAGGAGATTAGTGCTACTTATAAGGTATAAATTATTTGTCTTCAGTATTTTTCTAGATGAAGTTTTCTAAAACAACATAGAGAGGGTAGTTTTAATGTTGATCAAATGTAGTTGGACGTTTTTTAATCAACCTGCATTAGACTTAACTGTTTAGGAGTGCAAAAGAAACATGATTCTGAATGCCTGGATATTGGAGGATGAAAGTTTTACTCACTGTGTCATTAATTTTTCTAGAAGTTGTAACCCAGTTGCTATTCTTGGTTACTAGGTTTGTTGATTATCAGTCCTAATTGAAGTTCTTTGTTGTATATATGTGATGCTATTTTTATGCCATCTTTTAATTTTGGGCTGAGTTCAAGTTTTTTTCTTCTTGTTGGCTTTAAGAGTTGAGTCAAGTATTTATTTTGATTAGTTTGCACGTTTGTGCATATCTCAGGTAGACATTTTTCTTCAGGAGTGAGAAAGATGAAGTACAATATAATATAAGCAATATTTATCTGTCTAGAGACATTTTGAAATTTCTCCCTTTATTTTATGATACAATGCTGAAATATCTACCCATAACAAATTGAGCTAGATCATTTATTTTGATGGCCTAGGTTTGGGATTGATGAACTGGATTGACTTGGAACAGGCTTGATTTGAGCTACAAAGTACGTAAATTGTATGGAGCCACTGTGAAACTTCTTTTTTCTATTTAAAGTTGACTGCCTTCCTAAATTAGAAACTGTCCTATAGTCTTTTGTTAGAAGCATTTTCAAACAAGATGCTCCAAATATCTTTTGTCCCTAATTTTATATGCAGAAGTATTTTAACTATTCAGCTTGTAGAATTATTTGTAGGACAGTCTTATTATCCTAAGTTGTGTTCAAGTTTCTTCACCTCGTTAGCTGCATTTAAAAACCTTTCCATAAATTCTTCCTCGAGTATCTAATCTCATTTAAGTTTTTTCTTATATTGGCTTTTGAATTCTAAAGTGCAACACTGTCAGATGCTATCAGATGATAAAAAGAGGGCTTTGTATAATCAATATGGAGAAGCTAGAGTTTAAAGTACTGTAGGTGGAGGATCAAGTGCTTATACAGTACTTCATCCACTTGTATCTCATATATTAATTTTATTTTGCTGACATTGAATAAGGGCGAAATGGCTAACCCTTGAAAAATAGGGGTTTTCTTTGCTGTGACAAAGCTTTTTGGTGGAATGCCAGGAAACTCAATTAATTCCAAGTTCTTTTGTAGGAAAATTTAATCTTTCAATCTCCTCCTTTTTTTTTGTGCTCATCCTTAGTATTGGAAATTTCCCAACTTTATTGATGACGCTGCCTCGATACTGAGTTTATCATTGGGAACTTAGGACTTTGATATGATTTTACCGACTTGGCACTTACGCTTTAGCTTTTTTCCAGTATGCTAAATATTTCAATACCTATTTCCAGTATGTTAAATATTTCCAGTATGCCTCAATACTGAGTTTATCATTGGGAACTTAGGAGTTTTATTAGAAATTTGTTTAATGTGACAAATGATACAGATTATGAATTTCTTAAATTTTTTAAAATACCTATTATATCTATATATATATATATATATATATATATATATATTATTTTTTAAATACTTGGCGGTTAAAAACTGCCAAGTATATATTTTTTTAATTTTTAAAACTATTATACTCGGCGGCCAAAAACCGTCAAATATGGCAGGTTGACCGATCGCCAAATTGACTATATTTAGCGGTACCACTGGTGGCGCTTTCAAGACCGCCAAATATATACTTATTTGGCGGCCAAAAACCGTCAAATATGAGCATTTTTCTTGTAGTGGTATGAATTGTTAGTTAATCTGTTTTTATTTTTTTTTCTATTTTATCTGAACTGTTGGTCAATTATTGTGCTGAGAATTGCTAAGTTCAATGTTCCGGATATCAAAAAAAACATATATTAAAAAGAATGCAAAGTTCAAAGTTGGTTGTGTTCTTTTTAGCCGTTTTTTATTTTTTTTTTTAATTCTTTAGGCAAGTTTTCTATTACAGCATTTGAAGCTTCCTTTTGCACTGCTTGTGTTTGGATTCCTTTTTTCTTCAATGCTAATTCAGAATTGCTCTGTTTCTTTTTCTTGAATGGTCATTTTGTTTTTTTTTTGCTTGAATACTCTTACTTTTTTCTACTACACAATTTTAAAGATCAGTTCAGTTTCAAATAAGTTAAAATATATATTGGGTCATAGGAAATGTTGATAAATTATACCATGATTCTTATCTATAAAATGTCAAAATGATAAGACAAAAGCAATCCTTTGATTGCATATTTCACATGGCACCATGCTAAATGTGAATTAATTATGTGCAACCACTCACTTTTAGCCTCCACTCTCTGGTTTATTTATTTATTAATAGTAAATGGCAACTACAATTTTAGGTGGCTCCATGAAATTGTTCATACAACTTATCCATGTATGATTTCATATTTTGTGTTATAAAATTGACTTCATTTATTTTTGTTATTTAATCAATTTTCTAGTATGCATCTTTTTTATCATATGTTATTTTCGCTTATGTTTTGGGGTGGTTGTACTAATGTACAATCCAGTGATACTATAACATTTGTGCTTAAGTAAAAATTATAATAATTTATTTTAAAAATTAAATTAAAACAAACAGTGCTCCTAGAAACTATTAATGCCAAAATGACGTCGTCAATGATAAAGTGAGCAACAAAGCCTTTAAAACGTAGTAGCCCTCGCATTTACATAAAAGCAAAATTTCCCTAAGTAGAGCCCTAATCAAAAGAGTTTAGATCTCTTCCATTTTTGATAATTTTTTTAAAAAAATTTGTTTTTGATTTCGGTTGGTTGCGTGTTCTTTTAACGATTCTAATTTCATTTCACTCTTTCATGGATTGATCCCAGATCTCATAAACAAAGCAAGCTGTTAGGTTTTATTCTTGGTTTTGTAATGGTGGTGCATGGCCACAAAAGTAGCAGCCGCATCAGGGTTTGAGATGGTCACAAGTGGTGTGTTAAAGAGAATCAAAGGTGCGATAATAGATTCTGCTTGTTAAGTGCACATGACCATCCAAATGATCAAGAAGATTATGGGTAATCACCTAACGCTGATATGTCGCTTTGAAATTGCTCAACCAAGGTCCGTTTTTGTTCACTTCTCCTTTACATAAAAGTTGATTTCATTATCAATTTTTTGATGCGACATCATTTTGGGTTTCGGGGTTATGGATATTGAGAATTGGGATAATATCACAAATCACCCCTAAAGTTTAGCTAATTATCATGTGGAAAGCCTCTTATGTAAATATATCAACGCGGTCCCTAATGTTTGCATTTAAGCTTCATCCAGGTCCAGCTAACAGATTCCGTTAGCTTTCAAATTAACGTTTTGGGGTATTCTAGTAAAATGACATAATTTCATATGGGATAATATCATAAACCACCCCTGAAGTTTTGCTAATTATCATGCGGAAAGCCTCTTATGTAAATATATCAGCGCGGTCCCTAACGTTTGCGTTTAAACTTCATCCAGGTCCAGCCAACAAATTCCATTAGCTTTCAAATTAACATTTTGGGGTATTTTAGTAAAATAACATAATTTCATATTAGTAAACGTAAAACTAACCCTTGAATTTTCTTTTCTAAAATCTTCATTTCATATCACACAAGCACCACCATCCATAACCACCATAACCACTATCACCACGCTCAAATTCATTTAAATAAAAAAATATACGTCATAAGACTCCACCATGATAGCACCGAATTTTCCTCGACCATCAACACCCACCATCTCAACTCAATCACAAAGCTATTAAAAAAAAGAATCAAATATTCAAAATTAAATCCAGATTATTTCAACAATTATGTTTAAAAAAAATTTTGCAAAATCTCTAAAACCCAAAACTGGCATGCTTTTCTTTCTCCTCACTAACTTCTTTAAAAATTTTCTCAACCTAAGAAAACATTCACAGACACTACGTACTGAAATGAAGCAAAAAAAATAAAGATAAAAAAAATTCTCAAACTGAAATTTTATAAAGAACTAGTAGCCAGCCAAAGCTATGTTTGAAGATTGAGAGGTTGGGGTGATAGAGGTATCTGTGGGTGTGAAAAGGGATTGGATTTTCGGTTGCGAAAAAAAAAAAAGAAAGAAGAAAGGTTATAAAAGTAAGGGCAAAATGGTATTTTTAATTTTTTTCTCAGTTTCTTCACAATTTCTTCACAAACGAAATCTGTTAGCTGAACTTGGATGAAGCTTAAACACAAACGTTAGGGACCGCATTGATATATTTACATAAGAGGCTTTCCGCATGATAATTAGCTAAACTTAAGGGGTGGTTTATGATATTATCCCATATGAAATTATGTCATTTTACTAAAATACCCCAAAACGTTAATTTAAAAACTAACGAAATCTGTTGGCTGGACCTGGATGAAGCTTAAACGCAAACGTTAGGGAGCGCACTGATATATTTACATAAGAGGCTTTCCGCATGATAATTAGCTAAACTTCAGGGGTGGTTTAGGATATTATCCCAATGAGAATTATATCATGTTTAAATGCTAGATCAGATTTGTTTGAACTTGTAGATTGAAGGGCAAAGCCTAGTTGTTAGTGAGTCGACAGATGACCAATCTTATTCTTAACACCAGGTATTTTCTACAATCTTTTACATGTATTTCTTTAAGCTATATTCTAATGTGATATTTGGACTTTAAAATGGAAATTATGATCATTGTCTTCACAACTTTCATTAATTTCGAGCGAGTTTCTTGATAACTCTGGACAAATGATCTGTTGTTGCTGTTCACATTGCAGCATTTTGTGATGCTTTTATGTGTGGGTTGTTTGCTTGGTGACCAATGGTTATTGAAATCTTCAAACACTTGTGAGTTAATACTAATGGAGAATTGGAAATAATTAAATGTTGTTTGGTCTTGCTTTGAATTGTAAGATAGCAATTTACCTTTAAATTAATACTCACATCATGCAAATTGAGTTTTAGCATATTAATATTCTCAATTTCACATCTTTTTGGTTAAGGTTTTGTATAATTTTCACATTTATGTCCCATTATGCTTCAATTCAAATCTCACAGCCCGCCCCGACCAAGAAGGCCTCAGTAAGTGATATCAATACTGGTAATTGAAGATCATATTAAACCAAATACTAATAAGAAACTGATATATTATAATTAACTTATAATTTTTGAATAATATAAATTAGTTTAATAGTTAACTTACATTGATTTTAAATAATAATTTATCATATTATTGTTTTTTTTTGTCATATTAAGATCATATTCACTCATAAGTTAATAGTTTAAGAACATAATTTTATTTGTAAATAATGTGACTTCATATATTTTTATCTTTTTTATTTATGTCTCTTTCTCTTTCTAATGTAAGTTGATAGTTTAAGAGTTTAATTCCCTCTCTCTCTCTCTCTCTCTCTCTCTCATTGATATTAAGTTCAGTTATAAGTAAATATTTTAATAATGTAATTTTATATGTAATTTCTTTACCATGCCATTACCAATGCCACCTCCCCTAGAAATGATTTGCTACTTGGTTGTTTAGTGCTTACGTGCTAAACAATATTATTCTATTTGGCTTTTTGGCTTTGTTAAACTTAAAATCTAGTTTTGTATTCTAAAGTTAAATCTATTAATCTCATCTGGATTCTAGATCATACTTTTTTCTTTTTTCTTTTTTTACTTCAACATCACCTAATTCAGGTTAACAATAGGACATCTCATATGCGTACGTAGAAGAATGTTTAACTACTGAGCACATTAGTTAAATATATAGAATTATTATACATTACTCATTCTTGTGTTTTATATTATATGCTAGAAGCCACCACAAATGTGGGATGAAAATTAAGCTATACGTTTGGATAAATATGCATTGGTGCGATTACTTCAACCAAGAATTCTGTTAAATTGATGAACCTTGCCGTGAAAATTCCATGGCATGCTTGGCATCTAAAAGGGGAGGTATAAACATATTTTCTTTGATCATTTTTCTAAATTGTGCCTTTTCTAGCAATGTATTTTTTTATGATTCTTGATTATTTATTAAAAGCTTGTAAATTATTTCATTTTACATACAAGCTTGCAAAGGAATGAAAGCTTATAATTATTTCATTTATTTTAAACATATGAGGTGTCAACTTCTCTTAAGTGGCTTTTAGTAATTTAAAACACTTTCTTCACTTAAAATACTTTTCTGTATCTACATATTGCTTGACTGCACACTACAACCCACTTATTCTTAATTAGCAAAAAAAATATAGGCTTATACAATGCTCGGTTCATTGGTTGCTCTTTTTATTTTTTTATTTTTTTGAAAATCTATTACTTACTTTTTAATATGAATTTAGGGGGAAAGTTCTGATATATTTATTTGTTATTGAATAAAAAGATGAATCAATTTTGTTTTATGTATGTCTAATTCAACTAGTCAATAGTTAATTCATGTTAATTTAGCATTAATAGATCAAGTTGATTTTTTTTTTTTTTTTATAGAAGAAATTTATGGAAGCACAAAGGACAAAAATATTGTCATTGCAGTGTTATCACACTGAAGAATCTACATAACACTGACTTTTAACAATCATTTAATATTAATTAACCAAGATCATCATTGCTTTGAGAGATCGAAATTAATGACTTTTTATTTATTTTATTTTTAACATTAGTTCTTCATTTAATGTTAATTAACCAAGATCATCATTGCTTGGTACTCTTTGCTTTCATTTTTGCTATTAGTTCTTCATTCTTGGATCGTTTTGTGATATATACTGATTTTATAAGTAAGGTTTACTTCATAATCATGTGATGCATATGAGTTAACTAAATTTTCTAAAGAAAATCACTTTTTCTATTTACCTGGGGGATATTTGGAGGACATCAGTGTTTTCCTAGAGTTATATAAAGCTTATATTTCAATCTCACTTTGTTAGCATTTAATTTGGTCTTTTAATTATATTTTCTGCTGCATTTTTCAATTTTTGCTATACATACATGATGTGCTTGCACTAATAATTTTTATGCTAGTTGGTGAGATTCAATAGCTGTTACCTTTACACATTTGTAGGTTATCCATAGCCTCTAAGTCTTAATTAGATCAGTTAATATTTTTTATATTTCTTATATAATTAGTTAGTGTTACAAAAGTCTTCTATCACATACTTTATTCCCATTTAGCTATTTGTTTAGGTTGGTTTCCAGCCCAAAACAATAGCAAATTGGAGAAAAGCCTAAAAATTGAAATTGCATTTTGCAGGGGTGATACTGCAAACTTATGAAACTTTTCCAAAACTATGGGGCCGGATTGCAAAATTTTTGAATATGCAGATATCCAAAGAATGAATGCAAGCATTGATTAATTTATTCATTCTTTTGTGTGTTTGGTTATTTATTATTTAAATTATTTATGTCAGCATGGATTTACTTAAGTAATAAAGTGAAAGAGACATTAGAACAGGTAAGCAATTTTTCTTTCTTTTGTATTCTGAATTAGTATGCTTCATATGGTCATATAATGCCAGATTAAGTTTCTATCCTCAGTTGGGTAAAAAAAGATAAGGAATATGCACATGTAAGTGGATGGAAAAAACTTTTACAGTGACCTTGTTCATAGAATTTTCTCTTGTTTCCTAAGAGGTTGGTTGGTGACACACCAGATTGAATCTTTCGGGTTGTCCATTGTCTCCAAGAACTATTTGCTCTGACAAAGTACAAAGAGGCTACTAAGCTTGTTGTAGAATCCCCTCGAGGATTGCTCCAAACAACTGATACAGTTGACAGTTTCAGCTGCTCTTTCATTATTTTTCTTCAATTTAGACATTTTTGTTCATTATTAATATTTGATCTTTAAGGATTGAACTTTGCTTAGATCAATAAAATGACTTGAAATTAATGTTTAATTCTCTATCTGTTACTCCAAAGTGCTCCCATGCAAGCTGGACAAACACCACCTCTATTGTAATACTTTGAAACACATTTAACTAGAGGAAAACTCAGTGCATTTGAATCATTGTAGCTATCTCATCTTGTTGTAAACAAGAACAAAAAGAATCTTTTAGAGAACTGGTTGGTAAGAGATAAGTTGGAGTGTAGTGAGGAACTTAGAGACCTTGTTAAGGTTTGTCTAGCTATTTGCAATAAAAATTAGCTTCCCCTTTCTATTGAACTAGTTTTGTTAGCAAATATTACAAATTAATATTTTATTTTGTGTATTTTTTGTATGACAGACTATGGATAATGATCTTCCACTAAAAATTTATATAAAAGCTAAAGCAACCCAAAAGTTTGTTGTTGCTTTTGCTAAGCATGAGTTCGACAAAATTTTCACTTACTCAAAGAAGGTAAGTTACATATCTCTTATGTTGACATTTGTTGAATTTTGTCTATAATTAGATATTGCATGTAAATAACAATTGTTTTATTTTTTTTAGGAGGCAAGTTTCAGGGAAGAAATATTGCAAAGCTTCTTCCTAATTTTGGTACAACATCATAACTTGTCACTTATATTGACCTCTAATTATTGATCACGTATATTGGCCTCTAAATACTCTGCAAACTCTGAACAGTGAACAATGAGAGTTATGTTTTAGTTCTAAAAGCACCTAAAAATTATTGATGATTCTAAACCAATAAAATCTAAAAAAGAATCAAAAGCTGGAAAACTATTCATATCATGAACTACTATGGTTTGACCCATTATATCCATAAAATTTACATGTCATCCTTGTTTTTAGGTTTCATGATTTTAGAGCTTTTTTCTTTTTGGGCGAGAGTGTAACTAACAAATCTCCTGATTTCTTGACTTGATGATTCTCCCACTGGTTTCTTATAGTCACTTGGTGTTTCTACCAATTTTTTCTTTTGTTTATTTGACATTATAATGTGAACTTCTTTTCATTGAAGTTGAAGATATTTATTTACTTATTTTTGTGTTTTAGGTCTACAAAAGCCTTCCCTGTTGACTTTGGAGGGTTGCCCAGTGACTGCTAAATGCTTGGACGCTTTTTCAGGTTGGAGTTGGTTGGTGTTTTGTGTTCTACTGATCATCATATTTATTCTTCTCTAATCGCTTAAGAACTTTCAATTATGAACTTATGCATTTAATAAGAATTTATTGTTAATGATTGATAATTTGATATTAGATGTACAAGGAACAAATTGGTGAGCTAACATTGTTTTGAAGTTGATTTTATAGATTTGGTCATACTTATCTGTTTTTTTATTTATTTTGAAGTTTTTTTTTTTCATGTTTATTGTAAGGATTGGTTTAATTTCTATAAGAAACAGATTTTAAAATTTAAAATATACGATATTGAACAACCAAATATTAAATATTTTAAAAAAAATTCTATATCATACTTGGCAGCTAAAAACCGCCAGATATCTCTTAAAAATAATATACTCATCTAAACTTAGCAGTCCAAAACCGTCAAATATGGTAAAATTAAAAAAAAATAGTTAATCAATCATACTTACTGGTCAGAAACCGACGAATATGGTCAATTTCAAAAAATTTTACCATTACAAACAATTACCCAGTCAAACTTATCGGTCAATAACCGTCAAATATGAATAAATTCAAAAAAGTTACTACTAAAAAGCTATACTTATCAATTAAAAAGTGCCAAATATTTTTCAATTCAAAAAAAGTTACCATTAGGAGCAACAAAATTTGACTTAAACGTGACAAATATAGCTTAAAGCTCTGCATCCTGTGCATAACTATATTTGTCTCTTTTACATGATAAGTATGGTTAGATATATATTTGGCATTTTGATTGACTGCCAAATGGACCATATTTGGCAGTGCCATTGGTGGCGCTGTCAAGACTACCAAATATATACTTAAGTGGCAGCAAAAAAATACCAAATATGAGCATTTTTCTTGTAATGCTAGCCTTGTACCTAGGCTTTCCTTCCCTACAAGCATTATCTTTTTGTTTGAAAACCCATTTGCAACCTACTACCTTCTGTCTAGTAGTGTTATCAATCAAAATCCAGGTAGATACTTATTCAAGGAATCCATTTCTTCCATCATTGCCTGCTGCTAACAATTCTTATCTCTACAAGCCATCGCTTCCTTATAGCTTCTAGGCTTATTACCGTCAATCTTTTCTGATACTAACAATATAAAAGCCATAAGATCAGCATATCCACACCTTACCGGTGGTTCCGTTGTCCTCCTAGCAAGATCTCTTGCTAGTTGATAGTTTCTCAAGTCATCAGACTCATTAAGGACTTCCTTAATGTCATCATGTTCGTCTGTTTCACTACCCCTTCCTTTTGAGAACCTTTAACCTAATAGAGCTCCACCTTAGTCCCTACACTATCTGCATCTGTAGCAACATCACTAGGTATCTACTGAGGTTTTGAATAGCCCCCAAAATAGAACTCAGATGCTCTAAAATTGAGGTTTTGAACAATCCCCAAAATGGAACTCAGATTCTCTAGAAATGACACCTTTACTCGTGAAACACTTTGAAACATTCGACTCTTGGCACCACAATCTGTACCCCTTCACACCTTCTGGATAGCCGACAAACATGTATTTCCTTCCCCTTGACTCCAGCTTATCTTGTTTGATATATGCATACGTCACACAACCAAACACCCTAAAATGACTATAGCTTAGAGGCGAACCTATTTATACTTCTTCGGGCGTCTTGAAACCAATAGCTACTAATGGACCCCTATTAATCAAGTATACTGATGTGTTGACTACTTATTCCCAAAATTTCTTGGGCAACCCAACGCTCAAAAACATACCTCTCGCCCTCTTAAAAAGCATTCTATTCATCCTTTCAGCCAAACCATTTTATTGCAATGTAAAGGGTATTGTTTTGTGCCTTACCACTCCCTCATTGTTACAAAAGCGATTGAATTCTTCATTCAAGAATTCTAAACCATTATCGGTTCTAAGATTTTGAACTTTTCTACCTGTTTGGACTTCAACCATCTTTTTCTAATGTTTAAATTTTTGGAGTGCCTTGTCCTTGGCCTTTGGCCTTCAAGATATACACCTACACCTTCCTTGAGCAATCATCAATTATCGACATAAAATATCTTCCTCCACCTAAAGTTGCATGTTTAGATGCACCCTATAGATCTAAATGGACATAACTGAAAGTTTCTTTTATTGTATAAGATGAGGATGCAAAATTTACCCGAGTCCATTTGACAAGAATGCAATGCTCACAAAACTTCAATTTTTTCAACTTATCGTTGAACAATAGTCCCTATTTCTACAGCTTCTAAAGCGTCCTTTCACTCACATGGCCAAGCCTCTTATGCCATAAGTAGGCTTTCTCGTCTATACCTGATGTCGTACTCGCTTCTCCAATTATAGTGCTACTTTAAAGACTATACAAACCGTTTTCTCTCACACCTTTCATTGCCACCAAGGATCTTCTTGTAACTTGCAATGTGCCATTCTCCCTTTTGTAATTGCAGCCATTGGAATCCAGTGTACCGAGTGAAATCAAATTTTGCTTTAGCTCCAGAATGTGCCTCACAGTCATCAAAACTCTTTCCATCCCATCATGAGATTTTATTCGAACTGTCCTTATGCCCACCACACTACAAGCATTGTTTGTCACCCAGCAAAACTTTTTTGCTGTTAATCTTCTTATAAGACTCAAACCAGTTTCTATTTGGCACCATATGGAACGAACAACCGAAATCCGAAACCCATTGCTTCTCTGATTTTTTCGTAGTCACGACTAGCACATTTGAACTCTCATATCCATCCTCTATAATTGCAGCATCACCCTTTTCTAGTTCTTTTCCATTCTCGTTCTTCTTTCTTTTGGCACAAAGCCTCGTAATATGCCCCTCTTCGTGATAGTAGAAGCATTTTATAGTTTTCTTTCCCTTTGACTTTGACCTTGAGTGCGACTTGCCCTTGTAATCACGTTTGTCACTTCTACCTCTAACATGCAATCCTTCATCTGAGTGTTTACCCAACTCATTCTTCCTTTGGAGATCTTTTGAATTCAACACACCAATCACATCATCAAGTGACAATGTCTCATTACCATGCTTCAAAATATCTACAAAAGTCTCATAGAATTTTGGAAGAGAATGTAGCAGCATCAAAGTTTTGTATATTTTCTAGGTCTAGGCACAGTTTCTTAAATTCATCAATGTGCTCTTACAAATTCTTATCCTTAGCCATTTTGAAAGTAAAGAATTTTGCCTTTGAATACAACATACTTGATAGATTTTTCGTCATATAAAGACTTTCAAGCTTTAACCATATCTCAGCCATAATTTTCATCCGAGAGACTTGCCTCAACACCTTGTCGCTCAAGCAGAGAATTAACATATTGTAGACCATCTTCATGATATCGCTCCTCTTTTCAGCACTGTAGCTTTCTTGCATCTTGCTTTCGCCCCTAAGAACTTCATCCAATCCTAGGTTGCCTAACGAGGCCAACATTTTCATCCTCTAAATAGCGAAGTCACCGTTGCCATCAAACTTTTCAATCTCGTACTTGCTAGTTGATGCAGCCATCACAAGAATTTCTTCAAAAAATTCCCATACTATGCAACTACGAGTTGGGACTTTTATCAAACACCTATTGTGCTAAGAAATTCTGGCCACCAAAGACCCCAAACAACCGTAACCAGGCTCTAATAACAATGTGTTATGAAGAAGAGTGGCACACACACTTACAAGCAACTTATCACGGAATTAATCTAGGAGATTAAGCACACACCCAAGCAAAGTAAAACAAAGAAGGAACACAAGGATTTATACTAGTTCAGATCATAATACGTTATCCTACGTCAAGTTGCTAGTGATGATCAGTCCACTATGGTGAAAAACAAGAGATACAAAGTGTTTACAGGGACAATTAGAAGAAAATTAGTTTCTTTCTGTCCAAGAAACTCTTATTCTCTCTAAACCCTAGCTCTCTTTTTCTTTTCTCTTTTCTGCTCTCTCAGAACTTATTTTAAACTAAAAACAGGTCCCTTATTCATAGTCCCAAGGTTATAGGCCAATTTCTAGTGTAACAAATAATCCTGTTCTAACCAGGAAATAGACCCCCACTCCTACACCAAAGTACCCGTGCTCTTGCGCCAACTCTCTGTCTAGATACATCCACAAACCCAGAATTCGTGCTACTGCGCCAAGTTACTCACGTTCCTATGCAATGTACTTTGCGCGGGTGTGCCAACCTTCTGTCTCTACATGTCTAACACTGTATCTGATGAGCACTTAGTGCTCCGATACCATTTCAACTGCGAGCCTGTGCAACTTCTCTACCTGTACTACACAAGTTAAGCCATAGACTTCACACTTCTGAGCCCTCTAACAATTGAACCCAACAACTCTTTTGGTATGAGAACCATGCTCAGTCTTCTCCTTTAACTTTGTAAAGAAGTAGAAAAAGCTCTCTCTGCTTTCCTCAAAAAGTCACTGCTTTCCAATTTCTTTTATGGCATCGGAAGGGAGAGGCTGCTTCTTAACCTTGTTGAGAAGATAATCTACAAGTATCTTTTTCTCAATTGGAAAGAATCTAAAGCCTGTTGAAGTTGGTGCTAACATTCCTCTAAGTGTACCATGCATCATTGTCATGGATTGATGATTTGCTTCCACGAACAAGGAAGAAGAAAAGATATCGAAAACAAAGGTGAAGAAAGTGCGCGTAAACTAAACAATCAAGAGTTAAATAGATCAAAAACTTGGCAATTAATCTAAAAATTGATAGGCTTAATAATAAAAAACTTTCTAAGTCAACAAGTTTCTTTACTAGTTAAACTTTTAAAAGTTTATTTACTAGCCCAACTCCTAAAGTTTCTAAAGATTTTTTGGAATCTTTCATTTCGCATTTAAAGATAAATTTTCAGGTTAGCCCTCGAATCGAGAGACTTTTTAATTTTAGCCATGCTCTCCAAATTTTTTAGCCAAATGGCCTCGCCTCCTATATTTTTGCACAATTGACTATAGCACCCCTCATATAATAACTCTCTCTAACTAACTCTAACCACCACCATTACTCTCTCTATCTAACTCCTTCCAAATCAAAACTAACATCAAAGTTTTATTAAATAATCTTATACAACAATCTAAACACTGGATTCTACCATTTGAACATAAAACCCAAAAAAAAGTTAAAAATCATGATTATAAAGCTTTGGAAAGGTAATGTTCTCTCTATCTAAGCTCAAACAAATTTCTTTAAATTTGTTAGCTCTATTATTCCCTTGAAATTCATCCCACATGTGTAGAAATAGATGAATAATGGTTGAAGAGTTTTATTTAGGTAGTTTTATTAATTTGGTGTCTGAAAATCGTGTCTTTTGTTGTTTCTCCCGAACTTGCATTTCCTGGTCTTCGAATTCAATAGTTCGACTATCGACTTGTCAAAACATCGTCGAACTCATGTCAAATTCATGTCCAACTATCAAATCGAGGTCAAACTTTGACATCATTGTCGAAGTATTACCTAACTTTCTATCGAATTCATGTCTAATTGTTCAAAAAATTGTCGAGCAGATTAGACTATTCGATTAGTTGTATGTCGTATTGTCGAATTTTTAGGCAGAATGACCCTTTTGGGTCAATTTTGAGCTTTTTTTTCTTTTTTTTTTTTTGCTTTTCATTGTATTTTCACTAATTTATAGATATGTTTGGCTTCACAGATGGATAATATTGGACTTCCATTGTTCTATGGTGGGAATTGGGACGTGCTGGTTAATGGTGAGCATATTTGCATGGGTAGAAAGAGTTTCTCATTATAGTTGCCAAGACATACATCTTACAAAGACTTTTTGCAATTGATATATGATACCATTGGGTTAGATGGTCGTGAACAAAGCTAAGGTTGGGTGCCATGTTTAAAGTATATCGTTCTGCTAGGCCTCTCCCAATTCAAACCGAGTCAAACTATGGTTTTTTGATTGAAGACAATTTGAAACATCCATACGAATACACAAATTTATATGTTAAGGTTGAGCAGTGTTTAAGGCAAACACTGAGACCACAAACTATTAATGTAAAAAAGCACATTGGAACTTCTAAAATTGAAACATTTGAGCAACCACAACAACATATGGGCAGTTTTGTGAGCAACTCGATCATTGGAGGTAACAGTGATGGTAAAGTTGTAGGTTATAGGTGATGTTATAGGTGATGGTAATATTGGAGGTCTTTTTGAAGAAGTTGGTGTTCGTGGTTGTATAGGCTATTGTGGTATTGGACTAACAAATGATGATGCTCATCACCTCGATAGCATCAAAGAATTGACCTACATGGCACAAGAAACATCGTTATTGTAGCAAAAAAATAAAAATAAAAACATGTAAATTTAAATGTGTTGGCTTGTATAATCACTACAATAACATATACTGACTTAGGCCTCTATATGCTCAAAATGAGTGCCAGGAGCTTCCTCATGTGCTCTAGGGGTGGGACCTTCACCAGTAATTAGCACCAATTACTTCTCCTTGCCTTTCTTCTTGGCCTTTTTAGTGACTGCTAGTGATAACTCGTTGGCCTTAGCCCACTTAACAACAATTCTATATATACAGGTCGCTACCTTGCTTCGCGGCCTTTGGACGAAGGCTCACACTAGGAGGATCCCCTTAGTGGAAAAAAAAAACAACAATATTTATTATAATGAAAAAAGCGTTGTGTGGGAAACCTTTTCCAAAAGTGAATGTTCGAGTCTAATTTTCTTACCTGACGGGATACACCGAACACGTTCCTCCTCACCTCTACCCGAGTGATGAGTTTGTCCACACTAGTCCACCTTGAAATGCATGGGATCTTGTCTTCAAAAGCCATACTCTTCCATGCATACAAGGACTCACAAATGGAATCGCCTCATACAACCAAATCTGAATCAACAAGAGCCATGTATTTTAGGTCATGTAAGTAACTGATAACCAAGTACACATTTTGAAAAAGAATAGTAGTTTGCTCTAGTACCAGGAAAGCATACACTCATCCATAAAAATTATATTTCTCCTTGGTATGTGATTCCTTCAATGACACCTTTTGTTGATACTTGTCTGCCTGGTCTAGCACTCAGTCCTTAGATTATGATACATCTACCTCCATGCAGATGTACCCCCAGGATCATCTTTGAACTTATTTAGACCATCAACCAGTTCAAAGTAATCCAAATTAATCAGACATATTTTCAGCCAGCCTAATAAAAGACGCTCTAACCCAATATGCAGTCAACTTCATAGCATCCAAACACCTCATCTTCATGAAGTCCACAGACTTGATCAAAGCCTTGAATTCTATAATCTTCATAGGCTTTCCCTTGCTAAAATATTCCTTCAAATACTTATCCCTTAAGCGATCTTTAAGGTTCTTCTCAAAGGTGAGCGTCGGACTGGACTTCGGGCTCGTGATTAAGGCAAACTCATGCTTTGAGAATCCAATGGCCTTCCCTAGATGATCAACAACTCCACTATTAGTACAAATTTGGATATTTATTTCATGTTGTAATAGTACAAGCACCATGGTTTACCGAAAACTAGGTACCACAACTCTTCATCCTTCATGTCATGTGTCTGTAACTCATACATCAGGCATAGTGTGCTAGTTTGTCTGAGAAAGTCAAATCACGCATCTGCATCAATTCACCATAGCATGTCCGCTCGTTAAAGAGCCTCTTCTGCTTGTTGATAATGTTATTATACACTGAAATGCAATCCAACCCTATAATGGTCGTAATAACCGTATTGAAATGGGTATTATTTGGTGTTTTCAGGTTGAAAGTGATCCTCGGCTTTGAGGGCTCCATATTTAGGCCTGAAATAAAAGGTATAATAGTTTAGAACCACAAAGCTTGCACAAAATGGCCAAAATTGTAATGCTGTTAAAAAATTTGACAATTCAACCAAGAACAAATCGAACTATCAGACTAAATATTTTGACAATTCGACACTGCTTGTGATAGTTCGACACTGATATATGATGGTTTGATAGACAAGTTTGACAATTCGAGAACGTAAAAGTCTATTTCGACATATGTTCGACAACTGACCTAATCAATTTGATAGCCCGACATTGATTCGACAATATGACTACTTAGTTCGATAGTTTGATGATTGAATGATAAAATTCAATGACAATTCGACAAAATGACCAATACAATACAAGCAATTTTTGATAGTACGACGATGGTTCAACAACATAATAGCATAATTCGACAACACAGTACAAGCAATTCGATAGTACGACAATGGTTCGACAACACTGTAGCATAATTCGACAACAAAATATAGAAAATTCGATAGTACAACAATGGTTTGACACCTACAATACTGATGTATTCGAAACTAGCAAGTATACTAGTCGCACAAGTAAAAAAATGATAAGTAAGAAATCGTTCCCACGAGGATTGATTCTAATCAAATTTGTTATTCGAAAGCAAACACACAAATAACAGGGGGTTTTGTTGATTGATTAACTAGATGAAATACCAATGCAAGTAAAGAATAACACAAAGCAAACTTAATTGAAGTGAGAATTAATCAATGACAGAAATCCGATTAAGGGATCATTCTCTGCCACAAGATAGGGATTTACTAATTAATTGTAGAATTGTCATCCAATTATACCATTGAAATTATCAACCGTAGATAACAATAAGCTCTGCTACCCCAATCTTTCCTTACTTTGTTGTTAAATAAAACAGGCTCTTTATTTAATCTCTATCCATTAAACAACCTAGAACAAGCTCTCTAAATTTAATTCAATGGATGCATTACGAAAAGAAAGACAGGTTGATCTAAGCAATAAACACACAAGCTCGGATTATTTAACTTAGGTTATATTCTCCAATTGCAATCTCTGATCACAATTTTGCTACTAATGATTAGAAATTCAAGACAATTACGGATCAAGATTTCTAGTCTAGCAATAAATCACAACCAGATTATATTCAGTTGGCCACTCAAATACAATCAGCAAGCAATCATAAGCATTAAATATGGGAGAATACAAGCAACTTCAATTAGAGAATTGGATAACAATTTCTTGCACAATCAACTCATAAAAACCATATCAAGGGCTTCGAAATCACCCTCAACCAATTCAGATTCAGTTACACATGTTTAAACACAACATAAATACAATACAGAGAAATTCCAGAATTGAAAAAGAAAAGAAAAACTTAGCAAATCCTTTGAAAATCTCCTTTGTAGATGAATCTCCTTAGGATTGTAGTTCTTCCTCTTTCCAAGCTTTCTTTCTCCTTCAAGAACTCCAAGGGATGAGAGAAATCCAGAAATGCTGCCTCCAACACGTTCTCCCCCCTTCAAGTTATCAAAATAAAACTCTAAAATGTGTTTATATACTCTGCTACAGTGTCCCCGTATTTAATAACATGCTACAGTGATATGTGGAATTACAAATATACACTTCTCATACCATTTTTATCATAACTTTTGGTACACTACATAATTTCGTGAACCGTAAATTTCTCCAGAAAATAGACTTCGAGAGCTTTTCAATGGTATATAGCATGTTATCCGGTTAATTGTATATCGATACAATCAACTTCCGAGAAATTGGTTGACTAGCAGAGGTGAAAACGAAGGGTTTTACTCCAATTTTGTGCAAGTTCCTTCAAAACTCCTACAAACATCAAAAACCGCACAAAAACATAAAAATACTAAGGAATATAGCAAAGAAACATAGACGAATTGATATGAAAGTGATACATAAATAGACACCTATCAAATTCCCCTACACTTAGACTTTGCTAGTCCTCGAGCAACTACAATGATATGAAAACAAAACAAAATCTAAATAGAATCAAAGAAAAAATTAAAACACACATATTTTAACTTACAAATAGGCCTCAAAGATTGTACTTAATTATAACCCAAGAAAAACTTCAAAATAATGCATTTGATCAAGAATCTCATTACAAAGATTAGCTTCGCTCTACTTCAATTCCTCAAGTGTGTGTGTGTAGAGCCATTCTCACCTAATCACTTGTAACCTGGATGAGTTTATGCATAAAAATGAATCATATTTAATAGTGAAGATGTGTGTATAAATGAACTCCATAGGCCTGCTTTTCAAGTCACTCTCCACTAATGTAGACATGCACAACACTAAGGATCAAGTAGGGCTTTATTAAGCTTGTAACGTTTGGCTTGGGTGAAGGTATGATAAAGGATAATAATTTGGCTCAAATCATCCACAAACACATAAATCATTCAAGACTATGTAGAGCTCAACCCTATAACACAACTTCATTTCAATTCACCAGGTTACTCCCCCAAACTTATTTAGAACACTCAATCTTTTTTTTTTTGTACAAAACAAAAGAAAACTACACCCCCACACTTTGTTGTTTCATTCTTTTTAAGAACACTTAAGGGTATAGATCTCTTTTTCTTCTTTTTTTCTTTTGTTTCTTTTTTTTCTCTTTTTTTTTATTACACTTCTCCTCCCCCACACTTAAATAACACATTGTCCTCAATGTGTAAGTATGTGGACAAGAAGTACAGATTGGTTTTTTTTTTTTTACAAACATAATAGAACTTACTTGCATTGCTCGTGACACAACCTAACCTTCTCTGACTTCCTAAAACCAGAACAGAGCTCAAAATGTAATCATGAATGATCTACATGCTCATGGGTAAGGGATAAACTGTTTGAAAAAAAATTCATTTTAGGTTAGGAAACCTTTTAGTGAGTTAACAAGAAAAAAAACAAAAGGCTTACAAAGGCTCAAAGGGGTAACTAGGGATCAATTTTAATAAAGGTTGGCTATTAAGGCTCAAACGGTCCAAAGATGGCCTAAATCATTTCCCTAATGTTGCACAGTCTAGGATTTCGCCTCGAGTGACCATCAAACAAGTTCTAGAATTCATTGAAATTTGAAGAAACACTTAAATTACATAAACTTTCTCTAAGTAAACAAATAACTCAGTGATAATAGCTCAGTGCTCAATGTTGTGCAAGGAATCAAAGGCAAAGCGAAAACCAATAAACATTTCAAGCACACAGATCCATGCATCATTTATCATTTTCCAAGAGTTATTCTCAATTCAATCATTATCTTATCATCGACCCACAAAATGCAAGAAAAGAGGTACGTGGCATTGTTACACCTGAGTCAAGATTGTATATTTCAAGAATCCTTAGCACCAGTAGCCCACAGACTTAAGGTTTTCAGTCTATATACCTTTATTAGAAAGAACAAAACAAGAAACAAGACACTTCAAACAACATGAAATAAACAAACTACAGATTTATTTCGAGAGAATGCGTTTCAAGGGTTAAGAAACCCCATATTCTGCCATTCTCAGGTTTTTCCACAATGTTTTTTTTCGAATCGAAACTGATAAAGACAAAAACACATAACAACTCTAAATTACGTAAAACTAAACTTACTCATAAAATAACAAAGTCAACAAGTCAGCAAACACAAACAAGTTAGTTAGAATGGGTCTAAAAAGTTTAGAAGTTAGCCTCCTTATTCAGCCATTATGGATTAAAGAGATCCAGAATGCGTTTCAAGAGGACTTAAACTTTTTAAGACACCACTCTAAAAGGCAAGATTATAAAATATTACCTGGAACGAAAGAAATAACCTAAAAAAGCTCAAAAAAATAACATGAAAAATCTCAAATAAACACAATAAAAAGAAAGCAAACAAAAGTGAAGCAAACCAGTAGACAAAGATTACAGACTTAGCATTAAATCCAGTTTACATCTTTTATTGCCTTCCGCAAACCAATCTATCCGAGCTATTGTTGGATAAGGCAAATAGACGAATGCTTATAATTTGTCAATTAACTCCCCTACAGTTGAAGCTGTAACCAGGATTTGCCTTGCCGACTATGAGATGAAGTTTTTTTCTACTGCTTGATCAAGAAAAGACAACAAACCATCAAAAAAATTATTGACATTTAACAAACCAATGGGTTTTCAATGGATGTTTAGTTGTGCCCATGAGGTGATTTGAAATATTTCCTCTAATGTACCATAACCACCGGGCAAAGCTATAAATGCATTAGATTTAACGACCATATGTGCAATACGCTCATGCATGCTAGAGACCTGTAACTCTTCTTTGATTGTGATGCCTATGATATCTCGTACGGCTAATGGTTTAGGGATAATGCCGAGAACTTTGCTCCCTCCTAGGGATGTAGCTGTTGACACACACCCCATTAACCCAAGACTACCCCCTCCATAAATCAAATGAATACCCCTCACAGCTAATGTCCTACCAAGATCAAGAGCTGCTATTGTAAACTCTCAATCTTTACCAAATTGCGATCCACAAAATACGCATATGTTTTGGAATCGCCGAATTGGTGTTTTCTCCATTTCTAAAAGTGCTCTAAACTTGTGTAAGACAATGATGCACGTTAGGTATTATGCGATTCAAGTGCAAGACAGGTTATAAAATGACATTTGAAAATATGCAAAATGGATATATACACACATAAAACTCTCAAATTTGACACATGGGGACATAATTTCGGTGGGGGTTGCTCGATGCAGATTTATCGCCCCAAGATTTGAAAAAATGAGATATGCTTTCGGCAGGGTTTGACAAAACCTCACACTTGTCTCCCACGTGAAGCATGAAAAATGGAAATATACTTTTGACAGGGTTTGACAAAACCGCAACACTTGTCTCCCACGTGAAGCATGAAAAGTATAGATATACTTTCGGCAGAGGTTGATAAAACCTCCACACTTGTCTCCCACGTGTACTTATGTCATAGGGTAGTCATATGGTTTGTCAAAAAGAAAACTTGAAATTAAAACAAACAAAATCAACAAACAATAACAACACAAAAATAACATTGATAATCAGATCAAACGAAATAAGAAAAAAAAAAATTCGACAACAACAACACACATTCAAATATACAAGTAATTGTGATTGTGGCTCACATCTTCCTCTAGTTTTACGTCCAGTAACGGCTGAAATGCCTTCTATGAGTCTTTCCCTAGACGTAGTAGTTTTTCCCTAGACCAGGCATGTATTTTGCAAGATTAATGTCAGGCTCACCGGACAATCTCACCTTGACTTCGATAAGCCATCGGATATTCGCAGGCACATTTAGGAGCATCAATGCCCAAAGTCTAGTCATCCATACTTTATAAATTTTAAACACAGCATTTTGAGGAAGTAAAGGGAAATATTTACGAAGGTTCGACAGAAAGATATCGGCATCCATTGAAGAGAAGAAAAGGAGAGATATTACCGATAATGCGATTGAGTTTGTTCTTCTCCAAGATATGCACGTTTCAAACCTTCGGGCAATGGTTTCAGTTCCTGTTTGGGTGTTTCCTCAAGCTGTTGCACAAAAGAGTTTGAAGTACAGAATAATCAAATTAAACAAAAGGAAGGGAAAGAAAAGAGTAGAAACGAAACTGAAGACATATAAGAGAGATAACAACACAATAGCAAACAGAAGTCAAAAACAAGTAAAAAAAACAAATAAGACAGATGGCAAAGAGAGATAAAACCTGATCAATTTGATGGCCTACGAAAGGAATCTCCTTGAGACACAAAAATTGATCATTACTACCTTATTTTATTTTATTTTTCTTTTCTTTTTTTATTTATTTTTCAAAAATATTGGGTTGCCTCCCAATAAGCGCTTGGTTTAACGTCCTCAGCCCAACGTTGGTTCCATCATGGGAGAATCCAATCTCCGCTGTGCTTCTCTAGTGGGCTTGGATCCTTCTTCCAACAAGAAATGGTGCATTCATATGGCTGGGCCTTGGATGTTAGCAATCGTCCACTTAATAGCTATTTTGTGATCTCTAAGTACTCGGATGAGTTTCGCTTCTTGTATTGGTGCAAGGCCCATTTCTATTATAATTGGCAAAGTATCTTTCTCACCCAGGAATACATGCTTCAAATGATCTGGAAGAGGCTTAAACTCCAAGGCAGGTGCTTTCATCACAGAAGGAAGAAGTTTCTCATTAGATAAAGGCAATTCAATGTACGAAACATCATACCTATTTATGGTGATAGCTATAGTCTCATCCAAGCTTGCCATAGCTTCCTCCACTTCTTTAGACACTTGTATCAACTTCCTCGATTCTCTGGAATTTTCTGCCCCTATGTGCTCACTAATGGCTACTTTCAATGCATCCTTGCGAGTTAACTCAAAAAGTTGTTGTGCCAAAGAATCAATAACATCAACTGCAAAAACAGAATGCAAGTCACTAGGGTACCTCATTGTCTCAAAAATATTGAAACGAATCACCTCGCCATCGAATTCCATGGTGAGAGTGCCATCATGAACATTAATCTTAGTTCGAGCAGTTTTCAAGAATGGTCTCCCCAAAAGAATTGGTGTTGGATTAGGAGATGTCTCATCCTCCATTTGAAGAACATAGAAGTCTGCTGGGAAAACCAATTGATTCACCTGCATAAGCACATCTTCCACAACTCCCTTGGGATATGCATTAAAACGATCAGTAATTTGAATGGTAATACCAGTTTCTGTAAAAGGTCCAAGATTTAAAGAAGCATAAATAGAATATGGCATGATGTTAATAGATGCTTCTAAATCTAACATAGCTCTTTCAAACTTGGTTTTATCAATTGTGCATAGCATGGTAAACATACCTGGATCTTTGCATTTCGGAGGAATTTTCTTTGTAGTACAACTGAAACATTTTCCCCCACACTTACTTTCTCATTTCCTTTTAACTTTCTTTTGTCAGTGCATAACTCCTTGAGACATTTTGCATAGCGAGGTACTTGCTCAATAGCATCTAGAAGTGGTTTATTTATCTCGATCTTGTAGAAAGTCTCCAGGATTTCATGTTCTTGTTCCCGCTTCTTTGATTTTGCAAATCTGCTAGGAAAAGGTGGAGGAGTAACATAAGAAGGAATATGAGTCTTAAGATTTACCTTAGAAGATGATGTCTTGTTCATGGTGGAAGTGGTGTCATCTTCTTCATCAGTTTGTGATTTCTTTGCCAGATTTTAGATACTTGCCCCAGTTTCCATTTGCTCTCCACTTCGCAAAGTTATCGCACAAGCATTCTCTCTTGGATTGATCACCGTTTGAGAAGATAATTTTTCTGAGCATTGGCCCTCGAATTTGCTCATGCTAGTAGCCAATTGTCCCATTTGATTTGCCAGGTTTTGGATACTTGCCCCAGTTTCCTGCTGGAATTGCATTGTGTTTGTGGCAAGTGCATTAACAATATCTTCGAGAGACATACCTGAGTTTTGCGAAGCTGGTTGCGGTGCTGGATGTGGCATTGGTGGTGGTTGCATTTGAAATAGTTGCTGCACTCTAGGTTGATTAAAACCTTGTGGCTGATTTGGTATGGCATTTGGGGCGATTGGTTGATGATTCCAGTAATTAAAATTAGGGTGATCTCCCCATCCGGCATTATAAGTATTAGAGAAGGGATCATACCATTGCCTCGTTTGTCCTGGAAATCCACCCATGGCATTGGCTTGTTCCATATATTCTTCTTGTAAAGTTGGACACATGTCGATTGGATGCTCCATCGTAGAATATATCCCACATTCATAAGATTTTTGCATATCTCCTACAGCCATGTTTTCCACAAGAGAGTTTAGCTCAGAAAGTTGTTGTTCAATGTTCGGAGTGCTTACCTCATTTACTCTCCATGGTACTTGTGGCTCAAATCCGCTACTGAATTGATATAAGTTTACTGCCACGTTGTCTAAACACAAACAATCAGAAAAGAAAAACAAAGAAAATATGAATCAACAATGAAAAACAAAATAACAAATCGATTAGAAAATCAATCCCCGGCAACGGCGCCAAAAACTTGATGCGTTCGAAACTAGCAAGTATACTAGTCGCACAAGTAATAAAGTGATAAGTAAGATATCGTTCCCACGAGGATTGATTCTAATCAAATTTGTTATTCGAAAGCAAAGACACAATAAACGGGGGGTTTCGTTGATTGATTAACTAGATGAAATATTAATGCAAGTAAAGAATAACACAATACAAACTTAATTGAAGTGAGAATTAATCAATGACAGAAATCCGGTTAAGGGATCATTCTCTGCCACAAGATAGGGATTTACGAATTAATTGTAGAATTGTCATCCAATTATACCATTGAAATTATCAACCGTAGATAACAATAAGCTCTGCTACCCCACTCTTTCCTTACTTTGTTGTTAAATAAAACAGGCTCTTTATTTAATCTCTATCCATTAAATAACCTAGAACAAGCTCTCTAAATTTAATTCAATGGATGCATTATAATAAGAAAGATAGGTTGATCTAAGCAATAAACACATAAGCTCGGATTATTTAACTTAGGTTATATTCTCCAATTGCAATCTCTGATCACAATTTTGCTACTAATGATTAGAAATTCAAGACAATTACGGATCAAGATTTCTAGTCTAGCAATAGATAACAACCAAATTATATTCAGTTGGCCACCCAAATACAATCAGCAAGCAATCATAAGCATTAAATATGAGAGAATACAAGCAACTTCAATTAGAGAATTGGATAACAATTTTTTGCACAATCAACTCACAAAAACCATATCAAGGGCTTTGAAATCACCCTCAACCAATTCAGATTCAGTTACGCATGTTTAAAAACAACATAAAATACAATACAAAGAAATTCTAGAATTGAAAAGGAAAAGAAAAACTTAGCAAATCCTTTGAAAATCTCCTTTGTAGATGAATCTCCTTAGGATTATAGTTCTTCCTCTTTCCAAGCTTTCTTTCTCCTTCAAGAACTCCAAGGAATGAGAGAAATCTAGAAATGCTGCCTCCAACACATTCTCCCCCCTTCAAGTTATCAAAATAAAACCCTAAAATGTGTTTATATACTCTGCTACAATAACTTGCTACAGTGTCCCCGTATTTAATAACATGCTACAGTGATATGTGGAATTACAAATATACACTTCTCATACCATTTTTATCATAACTTTCGGTACACTACATAAATTCGTGAACCGTAAATTTCTCCAGAAAATAGACTTCGAGAGCTTTTCAATGGTATATAGCACGTTATCCGGTTAATTGTATATCGATACAATTAACTTCGAGAAATTGGTTGATTAGCAGAGGTGAAAACGAAGGGTTTTACTCCAATTTTGTGCAAGTTCCTCCAAAACTCCTACAAAAATCAAAAACCACACAAAAACATAAAAATACTAAGGAATATAGCAAAGAAACATAGACGAATTGATATGAAAGTAATATATAAATAGACACCTATCAAATACAAATAATTCGACAGAATAACGATGGTTCGACAATTCGTCACCATCGAACCATCATCTTCAACCTCCAACACAACACAAATCAACCTATTTACAACTAAGTTTCCAATCTCAATCGCAGATATACAATTTACACAATAAAAAGGTGAAAAGCACACCAAAAATCAATAAAAATGATATATTCTACATTGAGATCCCTAAACTAATCAATATTAAAATTTGTCTCTCTCTAGAGTTCCATATACATCAAATGGATACTATTTGATTCACTTACTTGGATGAGTGAAGATCAAGAGGAATCCTATGGGTTTTGTCAAGAATCCAAATCCACAGCTTCATCCAGGGCAATTGTCATTGCTCTTTGTCGCTCTTCATCTCTTTCAATCGAGGAGGGTTGTGCGTTTTCAATCGGTGTTGTCCATTTTGAAAAACACAAGCTCTCCTAGATTATTGCAATAACTTTTTTGCATGGGGTTTTTGAAAAGGATTGGGTTTTGGGAAGGATTGTTTGTTGAGAGGGTTTTGTATAACCATTAATGAGGGGAAAAGAGAGGGAGAAGAGGGAGAAGGCCAGGGTTGATTTTTGAATAAGGGTAATTAGGTAAATTGAAGGATTGGAGGCTAGTCTCCTGAAAAAGAATTATAAGAGAGGCTAAAACTAAAAAAGCCCCCAAATCTGAAAATTACCTAATTAGGTAATTCAATTAGATAATTAAAAGAATTATCTAATTGAATATATCATTATCTTATTATTTGTCTAATTTTTAATTTAATAATATTTTTGATTCGTCCATCATGACACATCAAATCAAATTGTACATATTAGTTATATATAATATTACTCATATCTATTTAAACATCTTATTTTCTCTATCTAGAATTTCTCCCATAAATTTTTCTTATCTTACAATAACAGCTATTAGCTGTCAAAATAAGTTTATATATCATATATTTAATGTTCTTTTATCTATCTATTTATTATTACTATTGTTTTGTTAATTTCACTTGTGAATAAATTCTGATAGGATAACCTTTTCCAAATGTAGGTTTTTCATAACTAGGGCTGACCCCAGAATACCGATAACCTTTCAAGTCTTTCCTAGAGTGAGTTAAATGAGAAAGCGACGCGACTTCGTAAGATGTTAGTTAAATTGTATGGAGAAGTTTTTACATAAAGCAAACAATATGATAATAACGAACACATATTACAACTCCTCTGTCCTTTATTTCTGAAATTGGGAAAAACAATTCTAGATGACATTAAACAATTAGAGAAGAATCATTAAATGCCGATTAATTTCTTATCGCTACTTAATTTACATTGAAAAGCAGCGAATTATATGAAGATAAAGGACACCTAGCTGTCCCTTCGCCACTTCCTCGAAGCTTTACAGTTACAACTACACGTGCTTCTACACAAAATTTAACAAAACAGGATTCCAACAAAAATCCAAACAAACTTTCTTTCGCTTTTCTCTTTACTTTTCCGACGTACAATTATTTACAACCGAAGTATAGTTCGAAGTGTATCACATAGATTTTGTATGGTTTGTTGTTCTTGCGTTGCCTGCAACTCTTGAAGTGGCATCTCTTCATAGCACCTGCAACAAATTGATCCACAATTATTAACAAACCAACAGCAAATACGCCTTTTCCTAAAACCAGCCTTGCATGCAGAACAAGTTCCTTTTAGTTAAACAGAACAAAAGAACAATCAAACAATAATGAAATCATACATTTTATGGTAAGCTAGAGCTTGTGCCAGATTCAATAGTGTTGAACTTGACGTAAGCCTTTGGTAGACACTTGGAGGAAGGGGCATCTGCAGCACAACAGATAAATATGAAATCCATAAAAATTGTCTGTATGCACAGGTGCACGCACACAGAGAGAGGGAAAGAGAGATGAAACCTCATTTTGTCCTCTTCGACCCTTCTTTGATTGTCCATCACCTGTAAACAGTTCTTGTAGTGCTTCGACTGCTAAAGTTCCACTGTTATCTCGCCTCATGGCTCCTACTACATTGTCCGACAAAAGAGCAATAGGTGAAATATCAGTTGCTCTCAAGAAGGGAATCGGGACTGTATTACCAGCTGCATATATAGACCAAAGCTGCAACGATAAAACAACAAGTTGGTGAGCTGTGCAGTCATAGTAGCAAGGAATTAGGAGAACATTAATCATGATCAATTTTTTGTTTTTGGTTCATATATACAGCATAAAGGATAAATATAACCTTGTCCTGCAATGCAAAAGCTTTCTTGCTGACAGTTTCACTCTTCAACGTGCCACTACTTATATCCCTGCCACCTCCAACCTGTCCTTTAGAATTATTGCTTATCCTGAGATTCTCATCAAGTGGAACAGCTATTGAAGCAGAGGCCTGTAAGGTCTGTGCAGAGTCTCCAGACAGTAAATTGTTAGCCACAATACCTCTGGTACTATCCACCCTGATAGGATACCCAAATGAATTATGAGTAGGCAAAAAATATCACTTCTTCAAGTAAACATGTAGGAAGGTTTAATTTTGATAGGTTAAAGGATAAATTTGCAAAATTAACAGCTGCTCTGTTAAATACATATGTAGTATATGTAGGTAATACCTGCTTTCAACTTCTTTTCCCCCATTATCTCTGATTGAATCTCTAAGAAGAGATGAAGATTCTTTATCATTGGAAAGAAGACTCTTAGAGATTATCTTATCAGTCTCATACCCACCATGAACCACAACAGTGCCAAAGTCACCTGTTCAACCAAGATTCACACACATCAAAAAGAAGATAAAGTGTTTTAAGTTTAATTAAAAAAGAAAAAAGAAAAAAACTCCAGCTGGGAATAGTTTTTATAGGATAATTAAAAATAGCATAAAAGCAGAATTGTCATGGCATATCAACAATTAATTGTGTGAAAAATCAATCCTTTATACATGCTAGGATTGACCAACTTTTTCTGTTGAGTAAACCAAACCTTGTTTTAACATCTTAAGAATTTTCCTTGAATGAACTATATCTTCTATCAAATAAGTAGAATTCATTAATTTCCATATAACAAACCTAAAATAAAGGTACAACTAGAGTGAACAAAAATTTGCTCTAAGCGAGAGGCTGCACTATCAGTAGTTAGTAGCATCATACTCGAGTGAATGGTCATGCTTCAAGAATTAAGAGAGCTCCATCATCTTAATTCTTTTCCATTCTACTAAAAAAATAAAAATAAAAGTTCTATACAAACCAAAAAACCATAAATAAGTTGCCATGACCACTTTTGCCAGATTACTGAGAACTAGTGCAAAAAAAAAAAAAAATTAAAACATTAAAAAAATTAAAAAAAAAATTAAAAGAGAAAAGTATGGAAGGCACTCTATGAGCATAATTCTGGCTTCTATATTCAACGAAAGGTTCAAGGTGACAGTAGTATGCATGTTATAAATCCAACAAGAAGTAAAATCCAAAGATAGATTGCCTTTTCTTCATATCTTCTTCTATATAAGCTTTCTATGCAAGGAGAAGCACATGCCACATTCCAGAAATGATAGCATGATGAACATTTTTTTATGTAGTTTCCTGAAGTCACATAGTCACATAGATTGGAGGTCATCATTGCGACTTCTTTAAATTACCAGCATGCAATTGAAACACAGGTTAAGGTTTCAAACTGGTTTACAAAATAAGATTCAGATTATTCATCCACACGTGCATGTTAGTTTATACAACAAATTACTTCCCGATATCCACTGGCTTATAGAAACTGAAAATACCACTTCATAAGTTTACTTATTAATCTTATCCTAATAAAGGTGCTTTTGCGCTCTCTCCCTCTTCCACCTGTGAGAAATATGTTAGAAATATACATGTCATAACTATTAAATGCCCTCTATTGGAAAACTATATCAATATTTAAGGTTTGAGCACCATTTTCCTCCAGGATAATTATTGCAGTATGGTCAAGAGTATAAGATATATGACGCAATCAAGATATGCTACCTTCTTCCATGTCATCCATACTAGTTGCAAGTACTTCGTTTGCAGCTGGCAATCCAATATTTTGAGGCCGTGATGGAACAGTATCTCCATAATCCTCGTTCAATTTTGGACCAGCGGCTGCCTGCTTCAAACCATGAATAGTTGACAAAGTGGCTAATATCTCACATATTTACATTTTTAAAAAATGGTGTGTGTGGTTGTACATCTGCATGTGAATGTGTTTCTTCATGTGCCCATATAAACAATTATTAGAAAGATCATAAAGGAGAAATCTAGCATACAGCTGTTCCTGATATGTCCAAAGCAAGATTTTGTGCTTGCTGTTGAGCCATTGAAGCCCTAATTTGCCGAGCCTTTTCAATCTTTGGAAACATGGCAGAAGCTCCACATTTGCATCTTTCAATGAATTTGTGCTAAGTTTCAAAAGAGAAAAAGGGTAAGAGAATAACTTCCAATCTTATAGAATAGATATAACAATGCAAAGGCAGACAACAAGCAAGTAATATGAACAAGCACACGCTCATATGCATATGTTTGGACATCATTAATCCACATATGGTTTCCTGTTTACACACTTGCATCTGCAGGGAAATTCCTCCAAAGTATCATAAACTGTGATTAAAAACTAAAACCTTAGTGCCAAGGATGGCATATAAACTCAAATAAATCTCTTAAGACAATCCCTCCACTTTCTTGCTGTCAACATTTCTAAAGTAATATAAATATAAAAAAGAACATGGCTCTAAATGCATTGACTACTTCATTTTGATGGTAGTGTAGAATTCATTTTCTTAAGTATCAAAAAATATGTCAACAACAAAACGCAGCTCGGTCAAAGCCAGAAAAATTTTTCCAGATATTTGAAGTTATATTGTCACAATTTCTATTTCTAAGCAACTAAAGTTATATTGCTCAAGAAGCATAGAAAAACTATCAGAAAAGGCCAACTGAGAGAGAGTTCATTTAAAATGGGAGCAAGTTCTAGGTTATTTTTGTACAGGTTGATATTGGATGTTTTCACTGGTTTTTGGTTGACTAACTGCCTTGGGCTAATTGATTTATCATTTTCTAAAGTTTTTTTCTGGTTTCTCAGGCTAGTCCTTTAGTAGACTGCATCTTCACTCTTGTATAGCTCTTTTATTTCCATAGAATTTCCATAGTTTCTAACCGACAAAAGAATACTTCAGAAAAGAATATGAAAAGTAAAACAAATATAATTTAAAGCTTATTTAAAGCACAAGCACTTCTTCAATTAAAGCATGTGGCACAAAAGCACAAAGTAATTGCACCAGCTTCCTTGAAATTCAAATTTACAATATCATACAAACAGACAAATTATTATCATACCTTCAGCATTTCAGCAGCAGTGGGACGTAGACGTGGTTCTTTTGTTAAGCACTTTGCAACAAAATCATGAAACACAAGAGACCTGCAATGAGAGTCATCCTAATTCAAACACTATTATGCATGATGTTAATAATCTAAAAGCAAAGTGAACAAGTTTTAGCCAGAAAAAGGGTGCCACAATGCTAATTTCTTCTCCAATTTTAACCCAAACAATCGACGTGTCAGGATGTGCTGGGACTTAGAACAATGCACTAGATGAGTCCACAGCCCATGATAATAGAGAAAAGTTTGACTAAAGAAGAATTAAGGAGTTTAGAACCACAATTTAGTAAGTACAAGTGATAAGCGAACAAGTAGTCATCCAAACTCCAAATTTCAATGAAAATAACAGGTTCCGTTAGCCCTACGCAGGCATTGTCACACAGCAGCTAATAAAAGCACAGTGAGAGGCTGTTAAAACTTAAAAGGCCCTAACGTGATAAATTCCAAGAAAACAAATCCAAGCTATCACAGGACTGTGCTATCAAATTATATTTCCAAGCCACAACATGTGAATATACTAATACAGGATGTTGGGCTACAAAGCAGAAGGCAACAAATGCTTGGAACAACAGAATGTCAGTTATAGAAAAGGTAAAATACATGACCAAATCTGTAAAGATTGATATGATACAACAAGAAGACCACTCGAAGAAAAGAAATGTATAAGAAAACTGGGGTTGCGCCTTTGTAGATGGATGAATGGCCTAGAATTCAAGGTAATGCACATAGAGAATAAATACTGAAAAATAAATGTTCAGACTCCTCATAGTGTAAGAAAGAATTTGTTAAATTTGATATTGAAATTTCCAATCTTTAAAACACTTGAAAGACAAGAGATTTTTTATACAGTGCAAAATACTAACCATTTTTCTTTATCCTCAAGCATTGGAGCTGGCTCAATGGATATCATGAACAAAACCTATAAGAGACGATTATTATGTTATATCCTTTTTGAATACTAGTTGAAAATGAAAAATGCAGAAGCGTTCTGTAAAACAACACAAAAGAAAAGGTATTAACATATTTAAATATAGACATAGATAGATAGATAGATTTAGAAACATTACGTAGAAATAGATAAGCAGGTAAAATCAATAACAGATTATTCCAAGGGCCTTGGGTTTCACCAATAGAAACAATAAAAATAAGATTTTGCCTTTTTTAGACTTAATCAAGAAGAGTACACTTCCATGTGTTCTCTTAGGAGATCAATCCCAGGTCAATTCGTCTTGCCATCTTCCTCCTGTTTACCAATAATATTTTCTTACTAAAAGAAATTTAAAAGAATAGTGATGTCACCTCTTTTTCAACAAAAGTGATAAATGAAAAAAAAAAAAAAAAGAACAACTTCTGATGATGAAGCAATATAGATATAACTCAAAACTAATAAAAATACAGAAGTTTAAACGTCAATATTTCAAAACACAATAGAGGTAGGATTTTAAATATTGAATGCACTAACCCGCATCGGATGGACAGTCGACCTTGGAGGAAGTCCCTGGAAATAGTAAAAATACATTTTAACTTGTTAATACACATTACCAAATGCTTAAACAATCTCATATACAGATGGATTTGCAACAATTATAGAAATCATTTAATACAATGAATTTTCTTGACCTGGTTGACAGATGGAAGAGCCAAGATTGAACAACCCAATTTTACTTAGTTATCTTTTACATATTCAAAAGAGCTTATTATTGCACTAAAACACACTTTGGCTGGAGTCACATGACTCAGCTCACAAAGAGAAGGGTATCTTGAAAAGGTGCTAGTTAACAAAGAGTTGTCTCTATAGCCAAATTTTCAAACATTTACACAGAACTATGGCCACTGAATTGACATACCTCTGCCATTTCAATAGCAGACACACCAAGGGCCCATACATCCACCTGGAAGAAGATTTAAAAATGCACCAAGTTAGTATGACCAAAAACTCAATCATGGTAAAAACACTTTTCAAAATATCAAGAACCAAGTACTAACACATCTGTGCAAATTTTATCAACTTAATTATACTCTTAATGTAGAAGATTGGAAGGTGGGCTGCAATACAATAAAGAGAGACTTAAAAGAAAATCAAATGCATATAGACCAATAGACACGATACCTTTCCATCATAGCGACTTTCCTGAATAACTTCTGGAGCCATCCAATGAGGAGTACCAATGAACTGAAATAATGTAAAAGATCACTAGACACAAGAACATATTTGAAAGCATAATTATCACAAAAGAAAAACCCAGGAATACACAAGATCAATAGCAGCAATTACTATCAAATGCGCCAAGTAACTTGGGACAAACATTTAACCAAAGATTAGAAAAATAATAATAATGGTTAAATTATTAAATTCAGGTTCAAATAAGCAGATTGTAAGGTGACGATTTTGTCTTCCATAGCTATTCAACCCAATGCTTTTCCAGAACTGTACCATATCCAAAGATAGTCAACCAACAATTAGAAGGACGTAAGGGTATCACTATTAGGCACAAAAATTGCACACCTTAATACTCTTATTTTATGCCTTTAAAATGTAATATAGAACAGTCTTCCATTCTTATTGTTTTCTTTTTTGGTAGAAGTATGATTCCAAGAGTTCCTCACATAGTATCATCATCCTGGTTAACATTTTACTTCTATAACTCATAGAGGAAAGATTCCACAAATCCCCAAAAATAAGTAATATTTTGATAATAGAAGCTTGCCCAGCTAGATTTTATATATATATATATATATATATATATATATATATGAAACATTATCTAGAATTTCAATTACCCTAGTAGCTACTTCTGCTCCACAAAATTGCAACAGAGTATGCAACTTAATTAAATACCGTGTTGCGCTTTGACATGGTCCTCGTAAGCTGAGCTGCAACCCCAAAATCACCTGCTCATAAATCCAACAAAAGAGCACCAAGGTTTCCGAATTAGTGTACAGTTATTAGCAACAGCAGATGCTACATAATAAATTTGCAGTGGGAAACCAAAACTAAGTCAATGGGGCCAGAGAGAGGGAAGATGGCTGATACTAGGTTTTATTAAAAAAAAAAAAAAAAAAAAAAAAAAAAAAAAAAAAAAAAAAAATTCTGGAAATGAAAAGTAAAGTCTACCACATTCACTTCCTCTTTGTCTATTTATTATTATTAATTTTTGGATAATTTAACAAGGAACGGTTCATATGTACTCACCCAACTTGACCTCTCCTTGTTCAGTTAACAAGATATTACCACCTTTGATATCTCTATGGACTTTGAAAATTGAGTGCAAATAAGCCAGGCCCTGCATTAAATAAGGAAAGGTAAGGGAACATAACATTTAAATCATGTAAACATCATATTTTTCTTCCATATGCTGTAAGAAAATTTTCAACAGACTGGCAATACTAAATTGCTTAATGTTGAAAATCATCATTTTCAAAATAATCATAGGTATAAATACCTTTAGAGCTTCCCTACAAATATATGCTATCTGATACTCCTCCAAAGGTTCCTCTGTAACATTCATCAAGTCAGCAACACTTCCACCCCCACAGTACTCCATTACTATCTGCCAGAACATTGAAAGTATTTATTCCAAACTCCAAACATCCGGGAATGGAAATCTATGTCAGTTAAGTTAAGCTTTGAAAAGAATAAAATCTAAGAATCCTGAACGATTCAACAAGATGTGAAAATAAAAGTAATTAAGCAAGCAAATGCTTGTGAACCCACCCAAAGATACTCCTCGCCTTGGTAACTGCCAAGGTAGCGCACAACGTTTGGATGACTACACTGCTGCAGCATCTCAATTTCACCACGAATTTCTTCATATCCCTCCTCCTGAATACAAACACACCGTAACTTATTTCCAGTAATTGCCCCAACCCAATAATCATAGAAATCAATTTCATGCAAACCAAGAAAGCATACCCCTTCACTTAATGATATAACTTTGATTGCAACAAGCTCTGAAGTTTTGATATCTCTTGCCTTGTAAACAGCCCCATAAGACCCCTTCCCTGCCTCCTCATTTCAGAAAAATGAAACCCAAAATCAGACAACCATAAAGAGGTGCTGCAAAATCAGCTTACGAACAAGCAGACAAAATTCTAAGAAACTTGAAAAGTTTTGAATATCACTCATTTTGCTTCAAAAGGGCCAACTGAACACTTCAGAAAGGTGATTAATTTTGAATTGAGTGAATAAAACAAAACTGCCAGAGCCAAGTTCATCAGTATAAAAAAGGAAAAAGGAGAATTCTGCTAAATCAGCTCGGCACCACCAACAAAAATGTCGCAATAAAATTAAGTTTACACAAAATGCACAATAGAATTAAAGTAATTCTCAACCAGTAGACTAGAAACAGCGCAAACTCAAAAACTAATTTTAAATTAAAGTAAACCAATTAAGTCGCATGAATCGGAATCTAAATCCAATGTGAAGATGAAACGCACCGAGTTCATTGAGCAATTCATACTTGGTGGAAGGATCTTCTCTGGTAACACTCTCCGGAATCGAACTCGACGACACTTTACTCTGCTGCTTCGCTTCCTCTGCTTGCAACGACGAGCTACTTCCAAACCTTCGCATGCTCGCCACCGCCCTCCCCATCGTCGAATCTTCGTATCCTCCACTCCTCCGCCACACGGTGTCCGACTCTCTCTCGCTTGATCTAACCACAAACGTCCCATACTCCTCCTCAGCTTCCGCTTTCTTAAAATCCGGAAACGGTTTGTTTATTATCACTGATGAAGAAGAACCGCGACTGCTTTTGGTTTGCTTTTTCGTTGTAGTTCTGATGATCATAGTGCCGAAATCCTCCTCCTCGTCATCGTCGTCGAGCGGGGCGGCGCCACCGAAGTCCTTGGGGAGGTGTTTCAGGAGAGGAGGGAGGGAGTCATCGTCTTCCAAAACGGCGTCGTTTAAAGGATAGTCCGTTGCGGCGTAGAGGTCAGATTTGGATTCGGGATCGTACTTGTCATCTTCGTCGTCATCGTCGTCGTGTATTACGACGGTAGAGTATAGTTCGGATTTCGTGGGGCCTTTGCGAGGCCGGCGAGATGTGTGTAAGTGATCCATTATTCTTTTCAATCCACAGCGAACGTGAACGAGAAGAAAAAGAGCGGAGCTTCGTCACTGCAACTCCGCAGGTGGGAAATTATGCCACTTCATCCCTCAGGTAGCGGTGGAAGCTGTGATGGGCCCAAGCCCAGGTGGTGTGCTAAAACAGAAGGGAAAATTCAACAAATGACCCAAATTTTGGGCCTATGGGAAATAACCCATTCACGCAAAATTTGTACGCAATGGACCTTTTTAACGTAGAAATTATCTCATTATCCTCAATATAAAAAATAATACAAATAACTTCAAATATGTATATAAATCCTTCCTTCCTTCCCCAATCTTATGCAAAACACCTCCATAACACTCTATTTTTGTGAAAATATCATTGTGTCTATCATTTTTGTCGTGAGCAATCTTCACGATCTAAATAAAAATAGGTAAGACATCTCTCTATACATGAAGTTTTCTTGATTTCTTTGAAGCTTTTAATTTTGTTTGCTGCCTACTTAGTCGGTATGAGCTTAGAAAATAGTATAGTGAGTTTAGGAGAAGTGTCTTTAGTAATTTAGTTGCAAAGAAAGCAATGAAAAACAAGAATTTGTAAGAAAAAATCGGATATACTGGACGAGAAAGACGACCGCTTGACAACGGATGGGCCATTGTCGAGCATCGAGTTCTATTATCGATGACAAGCTCAACAATGGTCGACACTGTTTATCGAGCATATGTGCATAGCGTAGAGCCTATGTATTTGTCTTGTGTCTAAATGCTCAAAATTGTGTCGAGCTTAGTCGTGTTTCCAATTATAATGTTGAATGTCGAGTGTCGAGTTAATTTGTCGAGTGTCGAGTAATTTTGTCAAGCCTTATCGAGCATAATTGTAGAATTTCAATTTTCTTGACTTTTATGTAGTGTTTTAATGTATTTTGATTCAAGGACAAATTTTAACATGTCTTTTACATGCAAAATAGAAAACTTTGTGTATTTTGATATTGTACAATGGTTCATGGAAGTTGCAACAGAATGGAAGTTACAATGAGTTGGTTGAATGTTTAAGTTCGGAAATGGCTTGGGATTTGAGTACAAAAACGATAAGCTTAGCCATTCAATTCTGTTCCAAGGGTCCTCCTCCATTGCCAACTCCTATTGAAACTGACGAAGATTTTTTTTTTTATGCAACAAGTCTGGAGGACCAACTGTCATATACACCACTGATCGTCAAAATTGAAAATAGGGACCAAGGTCACGATCTGATCCATTAACGAAAAGGTGAAGTTCTTCTCATCCATCTTTGTTTCGCTCAACTACTAAAAGCAACCACTTAATCAAGTCCACTCTTATCTGTGCATAGGGATGGCAATTTGACCCGACTAGGGCTGGGGATCCGAAAAATCCAGACATCCGGAGCCGGGCAATAACCCGAAAAACTGGGGAATTTGGCCGGGGCCGAGGAGAATTTTTCTGCCCCGGCCGGGGAGAATTTTTCTGCCCCGGCCGGGGCCGGGGTGGTGGGGGCCGGGGCCGGGGATTCGGAATTAAACCCGGAGAATGCAATTGAAATTTTAAAATTATATTATGTAAAAATACTTTTAAGTTCTGTCAGTTTTTAATTCCCACATTTCACCCTTCATTTAAATTTTAGCCCAAGCTCAGCCCAAATCTGCGTCAAGCCCAGCCCATCTCTGAGGAAGGTATGTAAAAAATATTTTGTTGCCTCCAGGATTCGAACTCGCCTCTTTCAATGTATGGACATGACGCGTTACCACTGGGCAGCAGTCCATTTCGCATTTACTTTCGTTGCCCCAAATATATATATATTTGCCACCCATGTCCAAGGAAATTATGTTAAAAATTTTCTGCAGCCCCTGGGGTTCGAACCTATCACCCACTATATCTAGTAACTGCGAGCATCCACTAGGCTGCAAACTATTTTACAAAAAACTTTGCTGTCACATATATATACCACAAAAAAGAGCATCAGAATTAAAAAAAAAAAAATCAAGCCGGGTTTTAATTAAGGGTTATTGGAGAACCCCGGCCCCGCCCGGCGTACCTTGGACCCGGCCCCGGGAAAAAAAATTTCGGGGAATTTTTTCGGGGCCAGGGTGTGCAATTGAGGTCCCCGGCCCTAGCCCTGGCCCTGGATTTTGCCATCCCTATCTGTGCGCAATCACATCGTAATGAAGAAGTTGACCATGAGTTGTAGTAATCTACTGTATATGCAGCGGAGCAATTAGTTCATGTTACAAGAGAAGTTGGATTGAACCAATCATTGCCATTAAGTTAGTTCGACACCTTGATAACTTTAAAGAATTTGAGAGCTTAGGCAATGTTCAAAGTGATAGTGATAGTGATAATGGGATTGGTGATGATGGGATGACAATGGTGATGACAACGACGATGATCATGATGATGATAACGACAAAGCCTATTGTGGTTTTGAATCTTGCAATCACTTAAATGACGACTTAGATGGCAATGATCATGATAGAAGTGAAAATGTTGGCACAGAGTTTTGGAATGTTTTGAACCAAGAGGTGCCTTTGACTTTTCCTACTCCTATGCAGCCAACCCCTCCTCGAACATCTGTAGGACAAAAGCCAGATCTAAGGGTGGATTTTGTGGCACATGATGCCAATTTGGGTCCTCCAATCCATGATAACCAGGCAAACACATTTAGATGGGTGTTTCCCATTATGCATTCGACATCCACGATTGATGATGATCCCATGTCTTTTACAGTTGACGGAATTGAGATTGCAATTGACCAAATTTTTAATAGCATAATTAAGCTTCGTAAAAAGTTATCAAATTTGACATTACGACACAACTTTTAGTTTAAGGTAACAAAGTCCAAACAACAAGGTTTGAAGTTGTATGTCGTGCTAAAAATTATAAGTGGCGAATACGGGCAACCAAGGTAACAGATCCCAATTTCTTTGGGGTGCGAGAATTTAATAATCAGCACACATATTTGGGAGCTAGGCTCCACCCGAATCGCAAACAAGCAACATCCACTGTTATTTGGAAACACATAAAGTCCAAATTCAGTCAGGCATCGAGGATTTATTGACCTAGGGACATTATGTATGATGTTCAAGAAGCATTAGGTGTTACCATCACATATCGCAAGGCATGGAGGGCAAAAGAAGCGGCATTGGAGGAACTGTATGGATCTCATGAGTAATCATTTACACTTCTCTCTTAGTATATATACATGGTTGAGAAAGCAAATCCCAAGACAATAACCACTTTGAAATTGATGCTAATGATCACTTCAAGTCCCTTGTCATGAGTTTGGGGGTTTCTATTACATGGTTTGCAAATTTTATTAGGCCGATTGTTGCAGTCGATGGGTCTTATATGAATGGGAAATATAGAGGCACCATATTTTTGGCATCATGTATGGACGAAAATAGACAAATATTTCTATTAGCATTTGGAGTTGGTCATTCGAAAAATGATGAATCCTAGAATTGGTTCATAACACAACTACGTGATTAGGTTGTCCATAATGTCCTAGATTTAGTGTTCATTTCTGACTATTATTCTAGTATTGAAAGAGTTGTTTCTGATGTGTTCCCTGGGGCACTTCATGGCCTGTGCACCCATTACCTGAAAGGAAACTTGAAGATAAGATTCAAAGATAAGACTTTGTTAGGCATGTTCACCAAAGCTGTGAGGACTTATCATCGTACTAATTTCAACTACCACATGCGCATAATCAAATCATATATGCCCGCAGCTACGGCCTTTCTTCAAGAGATAGGTGTGGAGAAATGGGCACGTTCATAATTTCTCGGCTGGCGTTATGATATAATGATAACCAATATTGTCGAGTCAATGAACAATTGCTTACGATAGGCTCATTTCTTTCCTATTACGCTATTAGCGAATTATTATGGGGTAAATCTTCAAAAATGGTTCTACACACGAAAAGAAATATTTGCTAACTCATAATTACATCTCACTCGATGGTCTAACAAGTTGTTGGAGGATCGTTTGGAAGAAGGCGATCGAATCAGAGTTAGTAGCATCTCTAACCATGTATGAGGTGTATAGTAACAAACGTGTCAATGTTATGGACATGTATTCCCGAACCTACACTATAGAGTGTTTGATCTTGACTAGTTGCCTTGTGCACATGCATTAGCCATTTGAAAGCATATGAGCTTACTCATATGCCACGACTACTATGCTCATTGGTACACAAACAAACGCAAACTCCATGCATATACCTTGCCTATTGTACCGGTTGGGGTAAGTGAGGATTTGGTGGTTCCAAAGGAGGTAAGAAGTAGAGTCATCTTACCACCGGTAATGAGGAGTGCAGCTAGAAGGCCTAGGAGAAATTATATCCTATCCCAAGGAGAGTCAAGCTCCTCACAAAGTTGCAGCTGTTGTGGAGGCTCAGGTCAAAACTGTTAAACATGTCGCAATCCAGTCCCGCTTGAGTATGCCACTAGTGAACGACATGATAACTGATGAGTTAGAGTTTTGGATACCATGTATGGACATTCTTCAACATTTTGTTACATAAGTTTTTAGTTCATGTGGGATTTGCAAAGCATGAAATAAGGTCATTTGTACTATATTCAGCAAACCATGTACTAAGTTTATATATATTACTTTTTCTTTTTTATTTATTCGTCATTAAAATAGTATATGTTACACCTGTATAAACATTTTATAATCTATGTACTATAAATTTGCATTTTGAATCTTTTAAGCCGAAGAATCAATGAAACATATGCACATAATTTATACAGTTTAACATGTCCGAGGAATCGTGAATTATATGTACAAAATATATACAGTTTAACATGTCTTATTAGTAAATTGTACAACCCAATAGAACAATGTGATCACGAATCTAGAGGATCGGAAGTGGTAAAGGGAGTACCATCTGATGCAAGGACAATCAAAGCAGTATCGTCTACGGTGGTTTGGATCTATGCCCAATGACTCCCACAGTGTACTGACATCCTACGTCATAGTATCTCCTTTATGAAAGCCCAATGGAACTCCATCTGTAAGGTACTTCAAGAACAACAGACAATACACTCCACAGGACCCTCCTTCGACATCCTGTTGAGGGACCTCAGTAATATCCTCTACATGCCTAAAGTCAGAAGGGCAGTGGAGAAGTCTGTATCTCCGAAAGCACCTTATGAAATGACACATGGCAAGACGTGTGTCAAGCAATGACAACACTCTCTTATCGTGTCAAGCGAGGTGTTTGCAATGTACGAGTCGTAAATCACTATGAGGCGACGATTGAAGTCCACACAGACCACCACCCAATGCTCATTGTCGAATTCACAAGAACATGCAACTACGAGGGCAATAAACGAAGCCATGTCAGTGTAAAGCTAAGCACAGCGACGTGATTGTTTCATAACAATTTCTAATAACAATGAATTACTCCGTCAAGATCCTCCGATGATCGGCCAACAAATGGACTATCTATGTCAACATAGTTTATAACCTCGGCTCATTATCCGAATTGATGTCATCCAATACACTCTCATACCACTACCGTAGTTCTCAGACCTTTACAAATAGTGTTAGGTTAATAAATGTTTCAAAATTACTCATCTAAATTAATAAAGCGAAGGAGAAACGTTACCCAAAATGTAATATCTAAAAAGGTTGATTTCTCAACCACATCAAGGCCCAGATCCACTACCTTATGCTGTAATATCCAGAGATAAATATCGATGTGCTGCATTGTGAGAGAATATTAGCGTAATATGTAAACAAGAAAAATAAATAACTAGGTGGAGAATTAGTCATACCTCTAAGGCAAGCCATCACGTCAGCCTCGTCGAGATCCGAAAGAACTCTTTACCAGCATCTAACACCCTAAGGTCAACAAGACCTATTCCGTCTAACATTCATTATTGAATGACTCGGCCTTTGAGTCTGAAATAGAAGTAAGTGGGTCAAAGAATGGTCGACAAAGCTAGACAACAGTGACTAGTAGAAAGGCAACATTAGTATTAATGACGATATGTCGAGGCATCGGCTTATCGATGCCCGTTGGAAGTGAAGGTATGTCAGCTTGCAGAGCCTGCATCATAAGCTTAACTTTCTTTCTTCCTCGGGGGCTAACAAAGGGGCTTTGCTTATGCTTAGCTAGAAGCCTCGATGGGAGATGAACTCCAAAGGGGCAGCCTTAAAGACCCGGACACTCTACTGTAACAGATCACCCTCAGGCTTATCCTACTTTGGTATTGGATCATCCTCCTTACCATCCTCATCCCATACAAGACAAAAAAAACTAAACATCAAATTCTGTTAGCCAAATTCAACCATGATTCTTTGAAAGATAATAGAAACAGAAGGACGAGGGATGGAAACATTCAATACCATGTCCGCAGAGCCAAAGTGACCTCCCAATAATGTCACTGCATCTCGAAGTAGTTTGATCTCCTCACACATCAACATGTTCTTCTCCTTAACTAATTTGACCTCCTCTCGGAGACCAACCAACTAGTGGATGACAATAGTCTTGAAATCATCATCCGAGCATCGTTCTTTTAACAAATCTCAAATGTCAGTATTCGAAAAAAATAATTTTTTTTACATTTATGTGGACAACATGTAGACATTACCTGATCGGTGTGACTAGTGGGCGACGAATGAAAATTGGGTGTAGTAGGTCTAAAAGGCGAAAGAGGTCCACTCATCGGAGAAGGCTCCCAAGTCGGGGGTAACCCACCTATTGGGGGTGATCAACTCGTTGTAGGGGATACCGAAGCACTGTCTTCAACATAAGGCATAACTTTGACATCAAGTCTAGATGTTGTATCCCCCGATGGCATAGTGGATCCCCCCTCATGTGGCCAAGAAGGTATCAGTCCCTCTAAGTCATCCGGAGGTGGAACAGGTAGTTGTCCTTACTGGATCCCCTCAACCTCCTCCTTTGTGTGTAAAAGAGCATCATCGGTCAACGTCTTCTGAACATGTCGACCCTTACGCTTCCCGACCACCTGCTCCAATCTAGATAACTAGTTGATAACGGCCTCAGCTTCTATCAGCTCCAATATGACAAGTGATCGTGCCTGTGACGAATTCAGATATATTAGGTCCTCGCCTTTAACAATTATTGGTTTTTGCTATCCAAAGCAAAAGAAAAATAAAATAAGTTTAAAATCAATTCAAAATCCATTGAATTAACTTCATTTTTGTTTCTATTTTAATAATAAAATAATGGCTTTAAGACTTACCACTTTTCTAATGTATAAAGAATCATGCTCCAACACCTTTTCGCTCAGGACCTTTGTGTTATGCCATTTCAATAGTTGAGGTACCCTGCCAGCAAACGTCTCACTAAGAATGCCATATGTTGACCTAACATATGGCACTGCCTCATACAACCTAGTTTGTCAACAAAAAACTAAGATTTAGTGCAATGTTCTTCTAATTAATAGGCATTAAAATGTTTAAATATTAATGCAAACTAAAATTCAAATTACCTGAACAGCGTAAGGGCAACCTCCTAAGTTATACCTCTTAGCCTCATGCACCTCTTTCTCTACCTTCCTTGCCATATAGTTTACGAACCTCTTATCTAAAGCTTTCTTCATGTCACGGATGGTCATCTTGTAAGACTCAGTGCCCCGTGGATATTCATTGAATCTGTCCAATGTGTCCACAGAGTTCAACCACTTAACGAAAAATGAACCAACGTCTATCCTATGCGAGGAAAAAATGCTCAAGCATATAATACAAGGCCAATTTCACCATGTCTTCGTTTAGGATCGGAGAAAGATTTAATTTCTCCAACTTCTCATAAAATAGCTGCAATTGAATTTGGGTTGGCCCAAAATACTGGTCTCGCAATCTGCAATTGCCATGATTATCGGGAGTTCTCAACAAATTCGAATCAAACTTCAAACGGGTCATAATACCAAAATTGTACGTTAAAAATCGTATTACCCTCCCTATATTGAAGAAAGTATGAATCATTAGGAATAATGTAGGTTGATAACATTTTTATGATAATTTTTAATGCACACAAGTATATGAGTGATACCTTGTATTAGAAACCCCATCTCATCATCGAACCCATAAGTCTTCACCTCTCTTAATAGCACATGGTGAACCAATTCCAATGGGAAGGTAAGAGTGCAGATGTCTAACATATGCCCGGAACATATATTCCTAAACATCTTTTTCTAATGATCATTCAACTTATCACAGACCTACTGTATACACTCTAAACTAGATAAATTTGTTATTACCACGTGGTAGTGATCGTCGTACAGAGTTTTAAGGTTGAACGTAAACCTGTAACCATTTGCCATTTAGACCTATAAAAAATTTTCAACCAAAATATACCACAAAAAGGGACAAAAACCAATAAACTGCACAAATGCTTGACAACGCTCAATAGACTTCAGTTTGTCGAGTGCCTGACAGAAGTTGGACGTCAGACACTAGAAACTAGCAATCGATAGTGCAATCTGCCAACATTTGTCGAGTATCAGACGCATCTATTTTTAGTTTCCATAATCCGAAATCCAACTTTTGTCGAGGTCCAAGATGTCTAATGTTGAGCTACCAACATTTGTAGGAATCTGACACTAAGACTAAGCTCGACACCCGATATCTTGACCCTCGACAAATAGATGAACCCTAATTAAGTGATAGATTAAAGAAAAGAACTCAAGCTTGACAGTAGATAGCACAAACTGACATGCAACTGTTGTCGGTTTATGTTGTCTAGTGTTGAGCTATCGACCTTTTCATATAAGAAACTGACACTTGAACAACACTCGACACTCAACTCATGTTGCTTGACACAATGATAAAGTAAAGTCAGAGTGTTAGATCATGTCGAGCGATGTGAGTTGAGTGTCAAGCGTCATCTTCAACCTCATGTTGTCAACCCATAAAACTCTATTTTTGCCCACAATATCTTTAAATCATTCATCAAAACAGTATATTAACACAAATTACGCCATTTATAACTCTATTCAACATAGAAGTCATTCCACAACGAATCTAAATCCCTAGAAAATCAAGATAAAATTTTGAAATTTTCAAATGCACAAATCGGGTTCAATAACTACCCACAATCCATGCATAGCATTTAAACTACATAGATTGCATTAAGCATTGAAAAAATTACATAAAACTAAAACTAAAACCAAGGACAAATGATGCGTTCGAAACTAGCAAGTATACTAGTCGCACAAGTAATAAAGTGATAAGTAAGATATCGTTCCCACGAGGATTGATTCTAATTGAATTTGTTATTTTACAGCAACAATAGATAAATGAGGGGGTTTTGTTGATGGATTAACTAAATGAAATATTAATGTAAATGCACAATAAAACAACACAAAGTAAAATAGAGTGAAAAATCAATGAGAGAAACCTGGTTAAGGGATCCTTCTCTACCACAAGATATGGATTTGCGAATTAATCATAGAATTGTCATCCAATTACACCATTGAAATTATCAACCGTAGATAACAACAAGCTCTGTTATCCCAATCTTTCCTTACTTTGTTGTTAAATAAAACAGGCTCTTTATTTAATCTCTATCCATTAAACAACCTAGAACAAGCTCTCTAAATTTAATTCAATGGATGCATTACGATAAGAAAGATAGGTTGATCTAAGCAATAAACACACAAGCTCGGATTATTTAACTTAGGTTGTATTCTCCAATTGTAATCTCTGATCACAATTTTGCTACTAAGGATTAGAAATTCAAGACAATTACGGATCAAGATTTCTAGTCTAGCAATAGACAACAACCAGATTATATTCAGTTGGCCATTCGAAATACAATCTAGCAAGCAATCATAAGCATTAGATATAGGAAAATACAAGCAACTTCAATTAGAGAATTGGATAACAACTTCTTGCACAATCAACTTACAAAAACCATATCAGGGGCTTTGAAATCACCCTCAACCAATTCAGATTCAGTTACACATGTTTAAGAACGTGGTAAATACAATACAACATGGAGACATTCCAGAAAATGAAAGGGAAGGGAAAAACTTAGCAAATTTGATGTAATTCTCTTTGGATTGTAGTTCTTCCTCTTTCCAAGCTTCCTTTCTCCTTCAAGAACTCCAGGAGATGAAAGAATTCCAGAGCTGAAGCCTCCACCACGTTCTCCCCCCTTCAAGTTATGAAAATAAAACCCTAAAATGTGTTTAAATACTCTGCTACAGTAACTTGCTACAGTGTCCCCGTATTTAATAACATGCTACAGTGATATATGGAATTACAAATATACACTTCTCATACCATTTTTATCACAACTTTCGGTACACTACATAAATTCGTGAACCGTAAATTTCTCTAAAAAATAGACTTCGAGAGCTTTTCAATGGTATATAGCATGTTATCCGGTTAATTGTATATCGATACAATCAACTCCGAGAAATTGTTGACTAGCAGAGGTGAAAATGAAGGGTTTTACTCCAATTTTGTGCAAGTTCCTCCAAAACTCCTACAAACATCAAAAACCACACAAAAACATAAAAATACCAAGGAATATAGCAAAGAAACATGGACGAATTGATATGAAAATGATATATAAATAGACACTTATCAAATTCCCCCACACTTAAACTTTGCTAGTCCTCGAGCAACTAACGATATGAAATAAAACTAAACCGAAACAGAATCAAAGAAAAATTAAAACACACAAATGCTTCAAACTTGCAAATAGGCCTCAAAGATTGTACTTAATTATAACCCAAGGAAAACTTCAAAATAATGCACTTGATCAAGAATTTTATCTCAAAGATTAGTTTCGCTTCACTTCAATTCCTCAAGTGTGTGTGTGTAGAGCCATTCTCACCTAATCACTTGTAACCCGGATGAGTTTATGCATAAAAATGAATCATATTTAATATTGAAGATTGTGTATAAATGAACTCCATAGGCCTGCTTTTCAAGTCACTCTCCACTAATGTAGACATGCACAACACCAAGGATCAAGTAGGACTTTATTAAGCTTGTAACGTTTGGCTTGGGTGAAGGTATGATAAAGGATAATAATTTGGCTCAAATCACCCACAAACACATAAATCATTCAAGACTATGTAGAGCTCAACCCTATAACACAACTTCATTTCAATTCACCAGGTTACTCCCCCAAACTTATTTAGAACACTCAATCTTTTTTTTTTTTTTTTGCAGAAAACAAAAGAAAACTACACCCCCACACTTTGTTGTTTCATTCTTTTTAAGAACACTTAAGGGTATAGATCTCTTATTCTTCTTCTTTTGTTCTTTTTTTTCTTTTTTTCTTTTTTTTCTTTTGTTTCTTTTTTTTCGTTTTTTATTACACTTCCCCTCCCCCACACTTAAACAACACATTGTCCTCAACGTACAAGTACGTGGACGATAAGTACAGATTGACTTTTTTTTCTTTTTTTTTTCAAACATAATAGAACTCACTTGCATTGCTCATGACAAATCCCAACCTCCTCTAACTTCCAAAAACCATAACATAGCTCAAAATTTAATTGTGAATGATCTACATGCTCATAGGTAAGGGATAAACTGTTTGAAACAAATTCATTTGTGGTTAGGAAATCTTTTAGTGAGTTAACAAAGAAAAAGGCTTACAAGGCTCAAAGGGGTAACTAGGGATCAATTTCAGTCAAGGTTGGCTATTAAGGCTCAAACGGTCCAAAGATGGCCTAAATCATTTCCCCAATGTTGCACAGTCTAGGATTTCGCCTCGAGTGACCATATAACAAGTTCTAGAATTCATTGAAATCTGAAGAAACACTTAAATTACATAAACTTTCTCTAAGTAAACAAATAACTCAGTGATAATAGCTCAGTGCTCAATATTGTGCAAGGAATCAAAGGCAAAGCGAAAACCAATAAACATTTCAAGACACAGATCCATGCATTATTTATCATTTTCCAAGAGTTACTCTCAATTCAATCATTATCTTATCATCGACCCACAAAATGCAAGAAAAGAGGTACGTGGCGTTGTTACACCTGAGTCAAGATTGTATATTTCAACAATCCTTAGGACCAATAGCCCGCAGACTTAAGGTTTCCACCTATATACCTTTATTATGAAAGAACAAAATAAGAAATAAGACACTTCAAACAACATGAAATAAAGAAACTACAAAGTTATTAAGGAAGATTGCGTTTCAAGGGTTAAGGAAACCCCATATTCTGCCATTCTTAGGTTTTTCCACAATTTTTTTTTCGAATCAAAACTGATAAAGACAAAAACACATAACAACTCTAAATTACACAAAACTAAACTTACTCATAAAATAACAAAGTTCAACAAGTCAGCAAACAAAAACAAGTTAGTTAGAATGGGTCTAAAAAGTTTAGAAGGTAGCCTCCTTATTCAGCCATTATGGATAAAAGAGATCCAGAATGCGTTTCAAGAGGACTTAAACTTTTTAAGCCACCATTCTAAAAACCAAGATTAGAAAATATTACCTGGGATGAAAGAAACAACCTGAAAAAAAAACTCAAAAGAAATGACATTAAAAATCTCAAATAAACACACTAAAAAGAAAGCAAACAAAAACGAAGCAAAGCAATAGATAAAGATTACAGATGGAGCGTTAAATCCAGTCTACGCCTTTTGCCGAATCTACTAATGAGAATGGGAAAGCTCTCAATTTAATTTGCTCTTCAGAAACGCTGGTTGGCTTTATACTTGAGCATACCACATGAAATTCCTTGAGGTGTTTGTTCGGATCCTCTCCTGCAAAACCATGAAATGTAGGCAAGAGATGAATTAGTCCATATTTAAGTTCAAAATCTATCTCAAAATTGGTGCTTATGCATAGCGGTTGTTGATCAATAATTGGAGCCGCTAACTCCTTAAGAGTCTGATCGTTTTCCATCGCCATTGCTTCCGATTTAGATTTGATTGAACTGCAAGAAGATGGGAGGGAAGTATGTCGTGCAAGGTCAAATTCTGGAGGTGGAGTTGAAATTGACCGATTTAGCCTTAAATTCGAGGATTGGAGAAACTTCTTAATTCTCTTAAGTTGTTGATCTGCTTCTCCCTCGGACATAAAAGCCTAAACACAAACAATCAGGAAATAACAATCAAGAATCAGTAGTAAAAACAGAATAACAAATTGATTAGAAAATCAATCCCCGGCAACGGCGCCAAAAACTTGATGCGTTCGAAACTAGCAAGTATACTAGTCGCACAAGTAATAAAGTGATAAGTAAGATATCGTTCCCACGAGGATTGATTCTAATTGAATTTGTTATTTTACAGCAACAATAGATAAATGGGGGGGTTTTGTTGATGGATTAACTAAATGAAATATTAATGTAAATGCACAATAAAACAACACAAAGTAAAATAGAGTGAAAAATCAATGAGAGTAACCTGGTTAAGGATCCTTCTCTACCACAAGATATGGATTTGCGAATTAATTGTAGAATTGTCATCCAATTACACCATTGAAATTATCAACCGTAGATAACAACAAGCTCTGTTATCCCAATCTTTCCTTACTTTGTTGTTAAACAAAACAGGCTCTTTATTTAATCTCTATCCATTAAACAACCTAGAACAAGCTCTCTAAATTTAATTCAATGGATGCATTACGATAAGAAAGATAGGTTGATCTAAGCAATAAACACACAAGCTCGGATTATTTAACTTAGGTTTATTCTCCAATTGCAATCTCTGATCACAATTTTGCTACTAAGGATTAGAAATTCAAGACAATTACGGATCAAGATTTCTAGTCTAGCAATAGACAACAACCAGATTATATTCAGTTGGCCATTCGAAATACAATCCAGCAAGCAATCATAAGCATTAGATATAGGAAAATACAAGCAACTTCAATTAGAGAATTGGATAACAACTTCTTGCACAATCAACTTACAAAAACCATATCAGGGGCTTTGAAATCACCCTCAACCAATTCAGATTCAGTTACACATGTTTAAGAACGTGGTAAATACAATACAACATGGAGACATTCCAGAAAATGAAAGGGAAGGGAAAAACTTAGCAAATTTGATGTAATTCTCTTTGGATTGTAGTTCTTCCTCTTTCCAAGCTTCCTTTCTCCTTCAAGAACTCCAGAGATGAAAGAATTCCAGAGCTGCAGCCTCCACCACGTTCTCCCCTCTTCAAGTTATGAAAATAAAACCCTAAAATGTGTTTAAATACTCTGCTACAGTAACTTGCTACAGTGTCCCCGTATTTAATAACATGCTACAGTGATATATGGAATTACAAATATACACTTCTCATACCATTTTTATCACAACTTTCGGTACACTACATAAATTCGTGAACCGTAAATTTCTCCAGAAAATAGACTTCGAGAGCTTTTCAATGGTATATAGCATGTTATCCGGTTAATTGTATATCGATACAATCAACTCCAAGAAATTGGTTGACTAGCAGAGGTGAAAATGAAGGGTTTTACTCCAATTTTGTGTAAGTTCCTCCAAAACTCCTACAAACATCAAAAACCACACAAAAACATAAAAATACCAAGGAATATAGCAAAGAAACATAGACAGAATTGATATGAAAATGATATATAAATAGACACCTATCAACAATGCACTTACCGATTTGGGTCTTTGATTTTGTCTCCTTCTCTTGACAATAAACAAAGCTTTGTCCTTCTTCTCATTGCCCTTGCCGAAATGCGCCTCTTTATTTTCTATTTTCGGTTTCTAAATGCAGCCTTGTGATTTGAATGCTCATGTAACAATTAAATGCAGCATTGTGTACATGTAGTGTTGACGGTTACCTAGTACCCACAGTGAGTGGCAAGTGCAAGAAGGGAAGTGTAGAATTCATTATTTAAATATTTAAGGGCAATGAGGTAATTTTCATGTCAAAAGGTCCATGGCATCCAAATTTTTTAGGGCTGGGTTATTTTTGCAACAGGCCCTCAAATTTGGACCATTGTTTGAATTTTTCCTAAATAAAAACCCTTTGTACTTGCTAGGCACTGTCCACTTGTGTTTTAAACTTTAAATTGCCAAATGCAGGTGGGCTCATTTTCACCATACTCACTGCCCTACCTATCCTTGTAGTTCCTTTGTTATGTTTCAAATGTTTATGTAATCGGCCTACTTGTGATTTATACTTTAAATTGTTGACTGCAAACTGGGTCAATTTTGAGCACACCCAATACACTGAAACTTTTAACTTTTTCGGAATCAAGAAAATAATCTTATATCACATTCTTTAATTTCTTATATTATCTAAAATTCAAGTACATAAATAGCAACTAGGTCCAATTTTGATCTCTCGATCTTGCCGGCCTCGAAAACTCCCATTATTATGAAATCATGATTGTAGGAGATTATTTACCATATTTGCTCTTGCCATATTGTGTTGTTATAGTTGATATTTTGTGAATATTTACTACTTGCCAATTACCTTAAGTTTTGTAGTTTTTCTTAATAAGCTCTTCCCATTTTTGTAGGAACTTCTACACCAAAAACAATGGTATCTCCAATTATCTTCCCTCTAGGATGAAATATATATGCTCACCATCCCCACATGTACGAGACAAATGCATGCATTTTGATTAAAGTTGTATTCTATGGTTACGATTCTATCATAGGTTTGTATATATTTGTGTAATATGATCAAAGAAATATATAGGAAAATTATCAATTAATCTCAGCCCTTTTATGGTATCAGAGTCAGTAGGCATAGCAACCACCAACGGATCTAGTAAACTCTTCTTCAACCGCTGTTTTCTTAACCATTTCATCTTCTTCAACCTCATCTTGTGCTCAAATTATTAATCCTCTTGAAAACTCAACAAAACTCATCTCTTTCAATGTTTCTACATAAGCACCACTCGAACTCACCAGTATCGACGATTATATAGCATGGGAATTGCAATTTCAAACCCTGTTCATTGGTTATGATCTTCTCGGGTTTGTGGATGGATCCAAACCATGTCCTTAGCAACCATTACGACCAATACTCCAAATCTAGAATATTCATATTGGATTTGTCAAGACTAGCCAATTCTTAATGCTGTAATAAATTCCTTCTCACCATTACTTATATGATTGTCGATGCTCGATTTCAACTCAAGCCCCATAGGCCCAAATCTGAATCTGAACTTTGAAGCTGTACAATCAGTATGAAGTCCATGGACATGGTATTCAGTCCAATTAGTAAAAGCCAGCATAATCAGTATAAGTCCATGAAAATTGACTTAATATAAGCCTATAAACAAAGTCTAGCACTAGCACAATTAGTATTAAGCTTAATCAAACCCCATAGCTCCCAATGTGAATCTGAACTCTGAATCTGAAACTGAAACTGAAATTGTATCCAATTTGTGTACTCAGATCAAGTGGACCCCATCCACCTACGGGGCTTCTTGGTGGGGTATGGAAAGGTTGGCACAAATAACAAATATGAGGCCCACTTAGCTCAATATGTTAAAGCCAAGGCCCACTTGAGAGGTATTTTGATAAATTATACTTTAGGTTAAGTGTTAAGGCAAGATGGCAAAAGTCTTCTAGATTTATTCTAAAATTATCTTTACATTTTATTTTTTATCCTCAATAAATATTCTAGACCTTATCCTAACATTTATCTTATATTTTTATTCAGATAATTAGAGGTAATTATAACATTATCTCTTATTATCTTATCTTTTACCCTAGTTGACATTAACTATAATTCTTATACATTAGCTACATAAAGCCTCCATGCATTTTTCATAAAAATCATCAAAATATACGTCAAAAAGCTTCAAACACATTCCCATTACTATACATCAACCATTTTCATTCCCTGACATACCCAAAAGCACTTCTCAAATACATTTCTTGATCATTAAAGCTAGACACAACCTTGTTCATGTCTTTTATAGCCAAAACACTATCCAAAAACACTTGTGAAGCAAGATTTTCATGGACTAGAATCCAAAAAAAGTCATTCAGATTTAGAATTTGCATAAAATCATCACACAGTTTGCTTCAATAAGTCGTAGTCGTTCTATATTTCCATTTTTGCATAATCAATTACGTCCCAACTATTTCATTTATATCATCAGGCTACGAATTACTTTCATATCATTGTCTTCGAGTTACGAAACAAAAGGACAAGTTAGTCTATACTAAAAGTTATTGAAAGCAAGTTACTTTTGACCAAAAATGAAAAAATAGGCTGATGAGGTATAAACTACTTGCCCAAAGTGTTATATGGAATACCCAAGAGAAGAGATACTAACAATTCTATATGAAAAAGATTGGCATGATCTAATTTTGACATTCCTGATCTAGAAACAATTGCCAGTCAACAAAAAAGAGGCACATCAACTTCGAAGGGCTGCAAAAAGATATTTCATCCATGGAAACATCTTATTCAAAAAGGGACTCAATGAGGAACCACAAAGATGTTTAAGCTCACATGAAGCCAAAAAAGGTCTACAAGAAATTCATACAATAGATTATGTGGAACATCAAGGAGGAAAGAAATTATTCAGGCAACTCCTAGGCAAGAGCTATTTCTAGGAAGGAATGAAGCAGCAAGCAATAGAGTTCATGAAGAAGTGCCACACGTGTCAAATACATGACAATATACTCCATCAGTATCGTACAACTTTACAAAATATAATACCCCCTTGACCTTCCATTGTTGGGGGTTTGACTTGATTGGGCCAATTCACCCACCATCGCATGGGTATATCTGGATTTTTGTTGCTACAAAATACTTTAACAAGTGGGTTAAGGCCAAGGCTTTGAAGAAAGCTTCAAGGGTTATGGTGTCAAATTTCCTTAGAGAAAATGTCATATGTAGATATAGAATCCCATGCAAAATCATCTTTGATAATGGTACACCGTTTGTCAACAAACAAGTTCATGCTACCTTGGAAGATATGGAATAAGGCATGTTCGGTCAACTCTATATTACCCCCAAGAAAACGAACAAGCTAAAGTAATAAATAAAACACTCCTTAAGATGCTCAACATGATGATTCATAAGTATACAAAAGGATAGGATGTCCACTTGCCAAATGCTCTATGGGCATACAGAATAGCACTAATAATGCCAACGAGGTTTTCACCTCATTTGCTTGTCTATGGAAAAGAAGCAATTTCGCCAGTTGAATTAGATATTCCTACAGCACGAACTCTATTTTCAAATGATACAGAAACTAATGAACAAATAAGGAGAAAAAAGTTGAAAACATTTGAAGAAGAAAGGAAAATTGCTCAGGACAGAACGTAGTTATGTTGGAAAAATGTAACTTTGACTAATACAAAGTCAATAAAAAATAGACACATCAGTGAAAGGAAGTTAGTGCTTAAAACGGTTGATTATGTTAGTAAAAAACAAGCCTGCCCCTTCAAAGTTTTCTCCAGCAATGGTTGGTCCCTTCATCATCATGAAAGATAGCAGATATTGTCTTTTGACAGATACAGAAGGAAAAGATCTAGGAGACCTTATCAATGCTAAGTGGTTAAAACCTTATTTCCTATTGAGCAGTTTTACGAAAAAGAAATTAATAATTGATGTTCATACTTTTTCATTGTAGTTATTATAAGCAATGAAAGAGATAATAAAGTTAAATATTGCATAATATTTGATTCAAAATAGTTCTCCAAATGGAATTTAAAATAGTTTATAGTGGCAAAATAACACTTCAGCAATAAAAAGCAAAAACACGTCTAGCAGAAATGCAAAAATCAAATAATAGAAGCATTTAAAACAGTCCATCATCAAGATGAAAGCCCTTCCAAGCTTCAGTAGCTGTCACCAAGACATTCAAAGCAAATAAAGCTGCTAGGGAAGTCTTCTCTTATTCCACATCAGAGATTTTCTTCTACAAGTTCTCCATTTGTTTGTTTCTGCAGATCCGCATATTGAGCTTGAAGAACAACAAGGTCATTTTAAGTGGAACTCAATTGAGACATTACTTGAAGAAGCTTGTAATTATTATAATGCAGTCCATAGAAGGCCCTGGCTAGTTTATTAATACACATCACAAGGAAGCTAACATCCAATTGTGGCTATAGCAAATCCTTACAAGCAGCTTTTTAGAAAAGTAAGTACCAAAACTCAAATTATCAAATGAAGTACTAGCCATACCTTTCAAAACACGGCCTGGAGGGTCACTCCTATTTCCTTCTATCACTTTGGAAGGGTACAACCATAAAAAAATGTTCGCATGTTTGTTTTCAAAATAGTTCAAAAACAGAATCAAGTCTACAAGTATAGCCAAACCTTGAAAAAGAGCATTAACAGCAAAAGGCTTTTATAGAATATCGATAGGTTCATAAATAGGATCTTTATCCTCATAAGAAGCCCAATACTCCTCAACTGCTTGTCGTACAATATTAGCAACTACAGATAGAGTCTACAAAGGAGTAATAGAAGCAGAAGTAACATCTAAAAAAAAAGCAAGAAAGAAGGTATTAGGAACCTGCCAGAGAAGGACACAAGAAGACAAAACAAAATACTCACCAGAGAAAGGTTTCAGAGGGCTTGTGACTTCAACCTTTGAAGTCTTCAATTCAAGAACAAATTTGCCCTTCTTTGTTTCAACTTCTTCTTTCTCAAAGGCTTCTCTCTTCCTCTTTGTGGTCTCAACCTCCTCAATAGCATAAAGACTCCTAAGAACTTAGTATATATCGTAAACTCTATTACCAATATCTTCTTTGTCTTCTTCAGACATGGCATGCTCAAGTTGACCCTACAAACACTTATCAGTTAAAACAAATATAGAAACAATATGTGTGTGTGTGTGTGTGTACATACATACATACATACATATATATATAGATAACAAAAACATACTTGAGTAACTTGACGTTCACTCTCAACCTCAATGAAGGATACAAAATCATCTTCGAAAAAAGATTTGTCAGAGGTAGAGTTACTCACATCAATATGTTCAGAACTAATTATGGAGGAGTGACGGCTTTACAAATGTGAGCTCCTATGAACTGGTGCTCCAAAAGTCCTAGTCTTCTTACCTTTAGAGGAGCTAGCTGCAAACTTCTTAGGAATAGTCTTTTCTTTCTTCAATGCTCTAATAAAACACTTTGGAGAAGGAGAGACACTGGGATCGTGAGCTTTTATACCACCTTTGATAAGAGAAATGATAGATTTTGTGCCTTTGACACCAAGAATCTCGGACTTATTGCTAGTAATTAAGGTGAAGGGAGAAGAAAGCTTCACATACATATTCAATGGGAAGAAAAAGCCATGGAGAATAGTCTTCAAATTCACCACTAGCAGGTTTCGTAGAGGGGGACTTTCACAAAAATCCAGAACTGACTTAAGAGTTGTTTTCTAGAAACTTTTAAATTCAATAGAATGAGAACTCCTCTTATGAGCTCCAATAATAGATGCAAACCAGCCATACCTCAAGTTGTTTCAAGTGGAAGGGAATAAATCTTGAAATGCCAGTAGGATAATTGAAACTAAAAACTTATGCTATTGGAACAACCAAATCCAAACCAAATCGATGAAGTACTCGATGTAGATTGTAAGCAACAGTAACAAACTCAAAATAATTATTAAAGCCAGGCAAGAATCCAAATTGGTGGTGCAAATAATAATCCTTAAGGATTAAGTTACCACCAATATCTATATAGGGCGTAGGTAGAACTACAAAAGAAGCTACACCTTCAAAATGATAGGGTATAGAAAAATCCCTTCCATGAAAAGAGTAAGGTCGAGCCTTAAACTTACTTTTATAATCCAGATACTTGATGATATTTTCTTTAAAGGATTTCTGATGAAACCAACGAGAACACAAAGGATACCAAGATAGGAGAATCAATCTATCATTTTCAAGTACTAAATGGGCATAATCGGCCTTAGTTATCGGCAACGCATGATGAAAAAGTGAAGCATATTTATTTAATCTCTCAAGCATAGATATTTGAAAGAATGAAGCAAACGCAGGAGAATCAATAGCAAACATCCTAATAGAAAACATCTCACAGTTATAAAGTTCATCTAGAGTCTAATACAAGTAACTTAGGAACAAATGAGCTAAAGAAAACCAATTCCCTACACAAATTGAATTGCTATGGGAAATACTTGAGGGACACCACATCACTCTTAGAATTACAAAAAAAAAAAATTACTCAACCATAAGGAAAGAAAGGTTTCAAACCTAAATCCAAACTCGTAGCCTAGTCCAACAAAAAAGGTGCCATGAGAAAAAGAGCCCAAAAAGTACCTAATCCAAGAGGAAAACTTAAGGTGAAAACGAGACTTGTGACCACCTTTATATTGACATTAAGATAAAGCCTTTACCAAAGAATCGTTCGCATCCTTTTCTATAGCAAATAAATGGATAGCAAATAGATCTCCCTCTCCAGAGCATGGAAAGTCCATAGCTATAGCAACATCCTCTAAAGTTGGGGTCAAGTCACCCCGAACTATAACAAAAGTGTGAGTTACACAACACCATCTCCGAACTGGTTGCCTCAAAGAGGGAAAATCTTACCCTAGATAAAAGTTCCTGGAAGAAATTAAAGCATCAACAATTCCAACATGAGTTAACCTATCAAAGGTCAGAGCATTGTTCATTTTAAAGTTGACCCACTCGTTCCTACCAGTAGAAGATCCAAAGGGGCTATAGAAATATATTAGGACTACATGGTAATTAGCCCTCAAAATCCTATAGAGGGATATAGAACCAGTTGAAAGAAGATCGCAATTGTAAGCAATATCAGTTGTGTTGGGCAAATTCAATAAGTTTTCTTTGATATTCTGGATAAATGTCCCAAAGGTTTTCAAATAAATGGTCATGCAGAAGGGAACCCATTCCGCAAATACAATACATATAAAACCACAAATTAGAAAAGAGACAAAAATCACATAAAAAAGCAAGCATGCATAATGATTTAGATGGAAAAGGAAGAAACATTGTTGTCCTAAGCCCTAATCAATGGAGAAAACCAAAGCAATACCCCAAATAAATAGAAATGCGATAAAGAAAAAGGGAATGATTTCAAAAGCAATGAATCAAAAAGGCAATCAAAGATCAAGCAATTAGAAAGATGAGAATCAAAAGATAAAACCTAGCAAAGCAAAAAACAGTATGCATTTACCAGCAGTAAAAGCAACAATAAAAAGCAAAAAGCTTCGATTCTGGGTTAAAATTCAAAGATGCAATAAAATCAGAATGAAACAGTATTTAAATTGCCCTTGGAAGAGCAACAATTCTAGAGAAAATCCTGTTGAAACTCAGATTTCAAGGAGAAATTGAAATTTTAAATTTGAGTAGGAGAAAGATGAAGAGGTTAAGTCAAATTGGGGGGCAAATAAGCTTAATTGGCTAAACTTCACGAAAAAAGGCAAAACCATTCTTTCTTCTCAATATGGTCTATTATCAGCAAAGCCCACAAAGCAAGGCAAGGTCCATATGAAATCTTTAAATAAATCTAGAGAAATAAAGTCCTCCAATGCAGCCTATCATTTTCAATGTCCATACAGAAAGACTCATCCAAAAAAACTCAAGTGGACTCTGAAACATGAAGCCCATGGAAAACTCAAACTGAGTCTAATTCAAGAACGGAGTAACCCAATTCAAGCTTAGCCCCATTCAAGAATGATATGTAGACTAAACTCAATTCTAGGATAACTCTAAGAGACTTTTATCATCTTGCCTTCAACCTTAACCTCAAGTGTAATTTATTGAAATACCTTCCAAGTGGGCCTTGGATTTAACACATTGGGCTAAGTGGGCCTCATGTTTTCTATTTGTGCCAACCAATCCAAACACCACCAATAAACCCCATGGGTGGCTTGGGCCCACTTAATCTGAGTACAGATTGGATACAATTTTAGTTAAAGATTGAAATTTAGAGTTCATATCCAGTTTTGGGCCTATCAGGCCAGCTTAAACTGAGCCCATAAGACTTAATTAAGCTTAATATTGATTGTGCTAGCACTAGACTTTGTTTATGGGCTTACATTGAGTCAGTTTTCAAGGCCTTATACTGATTATACTGACTTCACCGATTCTACTGAATGCCATGGTCATGGACTTAGTCTTGGTTGTACAGATTCAGAGTTCAAAATCAGATTGGGACTATGGGGCTAGCCTAGCCTATTAGGCTTGGGCCGAAATTGATCATCAACATTAAAACCCCCAATTTGGTGGGCCATGCAAATTATTGAGAGGCCGCATAATTGGATATGACTATCTATATTTAATTCTAGCTGATGATGTTCAACTCTTAGTGAAAGTTTTCAACTGGTTATGCATGCCTCGCTTTCAGAATTGAGTGGTGTTGCAAATGGAGTTGCGAACTTGTTGTCTACATTGCATTAAATACCTTGTCTATGGTTATTTGGCATACTGGGTCTTGGCTTTGCATGCTTCTAGATTAGGCTTAATCTACATATTATTCTTGAATCGAGCTAAGCTTGAATCAAGCTGTTTAATTCTTGAATTGGGCTCAATTTGAGTTTTCTATCGGCTTAATATTTTAAAGTCCACTTGAGATGTTGCATTACTGGATGAATTTTCCTTATAGGCTTTGAAGATAATAGGCTATATTGGATGATTTGCTCATTTAGATCTAACTAAAGAATTTTATATGGATCTTCCCTTGCTTTATGGGTTTTATAGATGATGGGCCAACGGAAAACTGGTTCTAGCCTCTTCCGTGGAGTCTAGCCCATTAAGCCTATTAAATTTGCCTCCCAATTTGACTTGAACTCTTCATCTATCTTCCATTAATATTTGAAATTTCAATTCCTCTTTGAAATCCAAACTTTCAACACAATTTTCTCTAAGATTGTTACTCTTCCAAGAGCAGTTCAAATACTGCCTCATTCTGATTCTACTACACCTGTGAATCTCAAACTCAAAATCGCAACTTTCTGCCTTCTGTTGTTACTTCTACCACTAGTAAGTACTCGTTATTTGTGTTTTGTCAAGTTTAATATTTTGATTTTCATCTTTCTAACTACTTAATCTCTTATTACCTTTTGTGTTTTAGTGCTTTTGGAATTGTTCTCTTTTTCTCTGTTACAGTTCTGTTTATCAGGTATTGCCTTGCTTTACTTCATTGATTAACGTTTAGGACAACAAAGTTTCTTCCTTTCCCCTACAAATTTTTACACATGCTTGCTCTTTATGTAGTTTTTGTCTTTTTTTCTAATTCGTAATTCTATGTCTATTGTATTGGTAGGATGGATTCCTTCTGCATGACCATCTGTTTAAAACCCACGGGATGTTAATCCAAAATGTTGAAGAAAACTGTTGAATTTGACCAATACACCTGATATTGCTCATAATGGCATTCTTCCTTTGGCTAGTTCTATATCCCCTAATAGGATTTTGAGGAGTAATTATTATACAATCCCAATTTTTTTCTTTAATCACTCTGGATCTTCTGCTGGCTAGAACGAGAGGGACAATTTTGAGATGAACAATGCCTTTACCTTTGAGAGGCTGACTTGCGTTAGATTTACTGATGCTTTAATTTCGTCTAGGCACTATTATCTACAAAAGGACTTTCCTTTCTTAAGACAATTAGTCTAACGATGGTGTTATTCAACCTATAATTTTTTAACCATTGGGGGTCAGTTTACCCTGACTCTAGAGGTTGTTGCTGTAATTTTAGATTTTTCATCTTCTGGTGAGGGGGATTCGTTTGCTTTCTACTTATCTGTTGTAGAGAAAGATGTGCATGATTCGTTATGAAGGCTTCGTCTCAATGTCATTATAAAGGTGGTTATAAGTCTCGCTTTTGTCCCAATTTCTTTTCTTGGATAAGGTACTTCGTTGGTTATTTTTCTCATAGTGTCTTTTCTGTTAGACCAAGCTATAGGTCTGGATTTAGGGTAGAAGCCTTGCTTTCTTTGTCGTTGAGTCAATTAATTTTTTGTAATTTTGGAAGAGATATGGTGGTTCCTCAAGCATTTCCTACAGCTATTCAATTAGCGCAAGGAATTGGTTTTCCTTTGGCTCATCTGTTCTTAAGTTGTCCGTATCAGACTATGGATGAGCTTTTTAACTGTGAGCTACTTTCTGTTAGGAATTTGCTATTGATTCTTGAGCTACTTTCTATTAGGACATTTGCTATTGATTCTTCTATGTCGGCTTCATTCTTCAAATATTTATGCTTGAAAGATTTTGGCAAATATGCTTATGTGCTTCCTCATTTGTTATAAGTGATTAAGGCTGATATTCCTTGAGAATGATAGATATATTCTTCCCTCTCGATATCCCTTGTGTTATTGTTGGTTACATCAGAAGTCCTTTGTAGAGAATATCATTAAGTATGTGGACTATGAAACCCATCTTAAGGCTAGGCCTTACTCTTTTCATGAAAGGGATTTTTCTGTACCATCCTACTTTGAGGGTGTAGCTTCTTCTATAAATCTGTCTCTGCCTTGTATGGATGCTAGTGGTAACTTAGTTTTAGAAGACTATTATTTGCAACAATAATCTGGATACTTGCCTCATTTCAATAATAATTATGAGTTTGCTATTGTTGCTTATTATCCATACAGAGTGCTTCATCAATTTGGTTTGGATTTGATTGTACCCACGTCTTATTATGTCATCTTGTGATTTATTCCCTCTCACTTGGGATAATTTTAGGGTATGGCTGCTTTGCATCTTTTTGTTGTTGGAGATCATAAGAGAGGTTCTCGTTATGTTAAGTTTAATAGCTTCTGGAAAACAACTCTTTAATCAATTCTGGATTTTGTGAAATGCCCTTCTGTGAAGCCCTTTGGCGGTGCATCTATACATTGTTCTCTATGGTCAATCTGAACTCTGAATCCGTACAATTAGTATGAAGTCCATAGCTATGGTATTCAGTACAATCAGTATAATCAGTATAAAGCCTTGAAAAATGACTCAGTATAAGCCCGAAAACAAAGTCTAGTGCTAGCACAACTAGTATTTGCTTAATCAAGCCCTATAGGCTCGACTCAAGGCAGGCCAATGGGCCCAAATCTGAATCTGAACTCTAAGTCTAAATCTGAAACTAAAACTATATATAATCTGTGTACTAAGATCAAGTGGACCCCATCCACCCATTGGGTTCTTGGTAGGGTATGGAAGGGTTAGCACAAATAACAAATATTAGGCCCACTTGGAAGGCATTTTAGTAAATTATACTTAAGGTTAAGGGTGAGGGCAAGATGGTAAAAGTCTCTAAGAGTTATCCTAGAATTATCTTTATATTTTATTTTATTATTTATCCTAAATAAATATTTCTAGATGATGCGTTCGAAACTAGCAAGTATACTAGTCGCACAAGTAATAAAGTGATAAGTAGATATCGTTCCCACGAGGATTGATTCTAATTGAATTTGTTATTCAAAAGCAACAATAGAATAAATGGGGGGGTTTTGTTGATGGATTAACTAAATGAAATATTAATGTAAATGCACAATAACACAACACAAAGTAAAATGGAGTGAAAAATCAATGAGAGACACTTGGTTAAGAGTTCATTCTCTGCCACAAGATATGAATTTGTGAATTAACATAGAATTGTAATCCAATTACAGCATTGAAGTTATCAACCGTAGATAACAACAAGCTCTGTTATCCCAATCTTTCCTTACTTTGTTGTTAAATAAAACAAGCTCTTTATTTAATCTCTATCCATTAAACAACCTAGAACAAGCTCTCTGAGTTTAATTCAATGGAAGCATTACGATGAGAAAGATAGGTTGATCTAAGCAATAATCACACAAGTTCGGATTATTTAACCTAGGTTGTATTTTCCAATTGCAATCTCTGATCACAATTTTGCTACTAATGATTGGAAATTCATGACAATTACGGATCAAGATTTCTAATCTAGCAATAGACAACAACAGATTATATTCAGTTGGCCATTCCAAATACAATCAGTAAGCAATCATAAGCATTAGATATGGGAAAATACAAGCAACTTCAATTAGAGAATTGGATAACAATTTCTTACACAATCAACTCACAAAATCCATATCAAGGGCTTTGAAATCACCCTCAACCAATTCAGATTTAGTTACACATATTCAATCAGAATAACAAATACAATACAGAGAAATTCCAGAATTGAAAAGGAAAGAAAGAACTTAGCAAATTCTTTGAAAATCTTCTTTGTAGATGAATCTTCTTGGAATTGTAGTTCCTCCTCTTTCAAAATCTTCTTTCTCCTTCAAGAACTCCAAGGGATGAGAGAAATCCATAAATGTAGCCTCCTCCCACGTTTTCCCTCTTTCAAGTTATGAAAATAAAACCCTAAAATGTGTTTAAATACTCTGCTACAGTAACGTGCTACAGTGATGTGTGGAATTACATTTCTACACTTCTCACACTGTTTTGATTACAACTTCTGGTACACTGAATGAATTCATAAACCGTAAATTTCTCCAAAAAGTAGACTTCGAGAGCTTTTCAACGGTATATGATATGTCATCGGGTTCATTGTATATCAATACAATTAAATCCGAGAAGATGGTTGACTAGCAGAGGTGAAAATGAAGGGTTTTACTCCATTTTTGTGCAAGTTGCTCCAAAACTCCTACAAACATCAAAACCACACAAAAACATAAAAATACCAAGGAATATAGCAAAGAAACATGGACGAATTGATATGAAAATGATATATAAATAGACACTTATCAAATTCCCCCACACTTAGACTTTGCTAGTCCTCGAGCAACTATGACAATATGAAATAAAACTAAACCGAAACAGAATCAACAAAAATTAAAACACACAATGCTTCATCTTGCAAATAGGCCTCAAAGATTGTACTTAATTATAACCCAAGGAAAACTTCAAAATAATGCACTTGATCAAGAATTTTATTCGAAAGATTAGTTTCGCTTCACTTCAATTCCTCAAGTGTGTGTGTGTAGAGCCATTCTCACCTAATCACTTGTAACCCGGATGAGTTTATGCATAAAAATGAATCATATTTAATATTGAAGATGTGTAGATAAATGAACTCCATAGGCCTGCTTTTCAAGTCACTCTCCACTAATGTAGACATGCACAACACCAAGGATCAAGTAGGACTTTATTAAGCTTGTAACGTTTGGCTTGGGTGAAGGTATGATAAAGGATAATAATTTGGCTCAAATCACCCACAAACACATAAATCATTCAAGACTATGTAGAGCTCAAGCCTATAACAAAACTTCATTTCAATTCACCAGGTTACTCCCCCAAACTTATTTAGAACACTCAATCTTTTTTTTTTTTTTTTGCAGAAAACAAAAGAAAACTACACCCCCACACTTTGTTGTTTCATTCCTTTTAAGAACACTTAAGGGTATAGATCTCTTATTCTTCTTCTTTTGTTCTCTTTTTTTTCCTTTTTTTATTTTTTTTTATATTACACTTCCCCTCCCCCACACTTAAACAACACATTGTCCTTAATGTGTAAGTACGTAGACGATAAGTATAGATTGGCTTTTTTTTTCTTTTTCTTTTTTTACAAACACAATAGGACTCACTTGCATTGCTCATGACACATCCCAACCTCCTCTAACTTCCCAAAACCAGAACATAGCTCAGAATTTAATTGTGAATGATCTACATGCTCATAGGTAAGGGATAAACTGTTTGGAACAAATTCATTTGAGGTTAGGAAATCTTTTAGTGAGTTAACAAAGAAAAAGGCTTACAGAGGCTCAAAGGGGTAACTAGGGATCAATTTCAGTCAAGGTTGACTATTAAGGCTCAAACGGTCCAAAGATGGCCTAAATCATTTCCCCAATGTTGCACAGTCTAGGATTTCGCCTCGAGTGACCATCAAACAAGTTCTAGAATTCATTGAAATCTGAAGAAACATTTAAATTACATAAACTTTCTCTAAGTGAACAAATAACTCAGTGATAATAGCTCAGTGCTCAATGTTGCGCAAGGAATCAAAAGCAAAGCGAAAACCAATAAACATTTCAAGCACACAGATCCATGCATCATTTATCATTTTCCAAGAGTTATTCTTAATTCAATCATTATCTTATCATCGACCCACAAAATGCAAGAAAAGAGGTACGTGGCGTTGTTACACCTGAGTCAAGATTGTATATTTCAACAATCCTTAGGACCAGTAGCCCGCAGACTTAAGGTTTCCAGCCTATATACCTTTATTATGAAGAACAAAACAAGAAACAAGACACTTCAAACAACATAAAATAAACAAACTACAGATTTATTTATAGAGAATGCGTTTCAAGAGTTAAGGAAACCCCATATTCTGTCATTCTCAGGTTTTTCCACAATATTTTTTTTTTTTCGAATCGAAACTGATAAAGACAAAAACACACAACAACTCTAAATTACACAAAACTAAACTTACTCATAAAATAACAAAGTCCAACAAGCCAGCAAACAAAAACAAGTCAGTTAGAATGGGTCTAAAAAGTTTAGAAGTTAGCCTCCTTATTCAGCCATTATGGATTAAAGAAATCCAGAATGCGTTTCAAGAGAACTAGAACTTTTTAAGCCACCACTCTAAAAGCCAAGATAAGAAAATAGTACCTGGGGTGAAAGAAACAACCTGGAAAAAAAAACTCAAAAGAAATGACATAAAAAAAACTCAAATAAACACAATAAAGAAAAAGCAAACGAAAATGAAGCAAACCAGCAGATAGAGATTACAGATGGAGCGTTAAATCCAGTTTACGCCTCTTATTGCCTTCTCCAAACCAATCTATCCGAGCTATTGTTGGATCAGGCGAATAGACGAATGCTTGTAATTTGTCAATTAACTCCCCTGCAGTTGAAGCTGTAACCAGGATTTGCCTCGCCGACTGTGAGATGAAGTTTTTTTCTACTGCTTGATCAAGAAAAGACAACAAACCATCAAAAAAATTATTGACATTTAACAAACCAATGGGTTTCCGATGGATGTTTAGCTGTGCCCAAGAGGTGATTTGAAATATCTCCTCTAATGTACCATAACCACCGGGCAAAGCTATAAATGCATCAGATTTAATGACCATATGTGCAATACGCTCATGCATACTAGAAACCTGTAACTCTTCCCCCATTGTGTTGCCTATGATATCTCGTACAGCTAATGGTTTAGGGATAATGCCGAGAACTTTGCTCCCTCCCAAGGATGCAGCTGTCGACACACACCCCATTAACCCAAGACTACCCCCTCCATAAATCAAATGAATACCCCTCGCAGCTAATGTCCTACCAAGATCAAGAGCTGCTGTTGTAAACTCTCAATCTTTACCAAATTGCGATCCACAAAATACGCATATATTTTGGAATCGCCGAATTGGTGTTTTCTCCATTTCTAAAAGTGCTCTAAACTTGTGCAAGACACGTTAGGTATTATGCGATTCAAGTGCAAGACAGGTTATAAAATGACATTTGAAAATATGCAGAATGGATATATACACACGTAAAACTCTCAAAATTTGACACATGGGGACATCCTTTCGGTGGGGGTTGCTCGATGCAGATTTATCGCCCCAAGATTTGAAAAAATGAGATATGCTTTCGGCGAGGATTTGACAAAATCTACACACTTGTCTCCCACGTGAAGCATGGAAAATGGAGATACACTTTCGGCGGGGGTTGACAAAATCGCCACACTTGTCTCCCACGTGAAGCATGGAAAGTAGAGATATACTTTCGGTGGAGGTTGACAAAACCTCCACACTTGTCTCCCACGTGTGCTTATGTCATGGGGTAGTCATATGGTTTGTCAAAAAGAAAACTTGAAATTAAAACAAACAAAATCAACAAACAACAACAACACAAAAACAACATTGATAATCAGATCAAACGAAACAAGAAAGAAATAAAATTCGACAACAACAACACACATTCAAATATACAAGTAGTTGTGATTGTGGCTCACATCTTCCTCTGGTTTTACGTCCAGTAACGGCTGAAACGCCTTCTATGAGTCGGGGATTTGCTTCCCATCCAGTTTTCTTATAAACTGGCAAACAGGGTCGTTTTTAGTCAGATTCCCTAGACTATAACACTGCAATTCATCACGAAATTGTGTCCATAGATTAAGCAATTCACGCTGAACAAGTCCACAAGAATGTGACTCGAGAGTTAACAAAACATTATCCAGCGACTCATTACTCAAACCATTCTTAATAAATGAAAGTTTATCTTCTCTATTCCTGGACACAAAACCTAATGAACGACAAGTCTGGTTACAATTCCATCTAGCACATTTATAACATACTTGTAACCTTTTCGCTCTTCGCCTCTTGGCGTAGTAGCTCTTTCCTAGACCAGGCATGTATTTTGCGAGATTAATGTCAGGCTCACCGGACAATCTTACCTTGGCTTCGATAAGCCATCGGATATCCGCAGGCACATTTAGGAGCATTAACGCCCAAAGTCTAGTCATCCATACTTTATAAATTTTAAGCACAGCATTTTGAGGAAGTGAAGGGAAATATTTACGAAGGTTCGATAGAAAGATATCAGCATCCATTGAAGAGAAGAAAAGGAGAGATATTACCGATAATGCGATTGAGTTTGCTCTTCTCCCAGATATGCACGTTTCAAACCTTCGGACAATGGCTTCAACTCCCGTTTGAATGTTTCCTCAAGATGTTGCACAACTAAACTCGAAGCACGGAATAATCAAATTAAACACAAGAAAAGAAAAGAAAAGAGCAGAAACGAAACTAGAGACACATAAAAGAGATAACAACACAATAGCAAACAAAAGTCAAAAACAAATAAAAAAATATAAAAACAAAAAAGACAGATGGCAAAGAGAGATAAAACCTTATCAATTTGATGGCCTACGAAAGGAATCTCCTCGAGACACAAAAATCGATCATTATTATCTTATTTTATTTTTCTTTTCTTTTTTTATTTATTTTGCAAAAACATTGGGTTGCCTCCCAATAAGCGCTTGGTTTAACGTCCTCAGCCCGACGTTGGTTCCATCATGGGAGGGTCCAATCTCCGCTGTGCTTCTCTAGTGGGCTTGGATCCTTTTTCCAACAAGAATTGTTGTATGCATATGGCTGGGCCTTGGATGTTAGCAATCGTCCACCCAATAGTTATTTTGTAATCTCTAAGTACTTGGACGAGTTTCTCTTCTTGTAGTGGTGCAAGGCCCATTTCTATTATGACTGACAAAGAATCATTCTCACCCAAAAACACATGCCTCAAATAATATAGAAGTAGCTTAAGCTCCAAGGTATTGGCTTTCATCACAGAAGGAAGAAGTTTCTCATTAGATAAAGGCAATTCAATGTACAAAACATCATACATGTTTGTGATTATAGCTATAGTCTCATCTAAGCATGCCATAGCTTCCTCCATTTCTTTGGATACTTGTATCAACCTTCTTGGTTTTTTGGAATTTTCTGTCCCTATGTGCTCACTAATAGCCATTTTCAATCCATCCTTGCGAGTTAACTCAAAACATTGTTGTGACAAAGAATCAATAATGTTAACTGCAAAAACAGAATGCAAGTCCATGGTGAAAGTGCCATCATGAACATCAATCTTGGTTCTAGCATTTTCAAGGATGGTCTCCCTAAAAGAATCGAAGTTGGATTAGGAGATGTCTCATCCTCTATTTTAAGGACATAGAAATCTGCTGGGAAAACCAATTGATTCACCTGCACAAGCACATCTTCCACAACTCTTTTGGGATATGCATTAAAATGATCAGCAAACTGAATGGTAATACCAGTTTTCGCAAAAGGTCCAAGATTTAAAGAAGCATAAATAGAATATGGCATGACATTAATAGATACTCCTAAATCTAACATAGCTCTTTCAAACTTGGTATTACCAATGGTGCATGGAATGGTGAACGTACCTGGATCTTTGCAATTCGGAGGAATTTTTCTTTGCAATACAGCTGAAACATTTTCCCCCACACTTACTTTCTCATTCCCTTTTAAATTTTTCTTGTTGGTGCATAACTCCTTGAGACATTTTGTATAACGAGGTACTTGCTCGATAGAATCCAGAAGTGGTACATTTACCTCGATTTTGCAAAAAGTTTCCAGGATTTTCTGTTCTTGCTCCTCCTTCTGAGAAGTCAATGTTTTGTTCATGGTGGATGTGGTGTCATCTCCTTCATCATTTTGTGATTTTGTCGGTAAGACATCTAATTGCTCTCCACTTCGCAAAGTTATCGCACTAGCAGTCTCGCTTGGATTGATTACCGTTTGAGAAGATAATTTTTCTCAGTCTTAGCCCTCGAATTTGCTCATGCTAGTAGTCAATTGTCCCATTTGATTTGCGAGGTTTTGGATACTTGCCCCAGTTTCCTACTGGAATTGCATTGTGTTAGTGGCAAGTGCATTAACAATATCCTGGAGTGACATACTTGAGTCTTCTGGAGCTGGTTGTGGCATTGGTGATGGTTGCATTTGAAATGGTTGCTGCACTCTAGGTTGATTAAAACCTTGTGGCCGATTTGGTATGGCATTTGGGGCGATTGGTTAATGATTCCAGTAATTAAAATTAGGGTGATCTCCCCATCCGACATTGTAAGTATTAGAGAAGGGATCATACCATTGCCTTGTCTCTTATAAATCCAGATGGCATTGGCAGTTCCATATATTCTTCTTGTAAAGTTGGATACATGTCGATTGGATGCTCCATGGTAGAATATACCCCACATGCATAAGATTTCTGCATATCTCCTACAGCCATGTTTTCCACAAGAGAAGTTAGCTCAGAAAGTTGTTGTTCAATGTTCTAAGTGCTTACCTCATTTACACTCCAATGTAATTGTGGCTCAAATCGGCTACTGAATTGTTGGAAATTTACTGCCATGTCGCCTAAACACAAACAATCAGAAAAGAAAAACAAACAAAAATAGGAATTAACAATAAAAACAAAACAAAAAATCGATTAGAAAATCAATCCCCGGACAACGGATGCCAAAAACTTGATGCGTTCGAAACTAGCAAGTATACTAGTCGCACAAGTAATAAAGTGATAAGTAGATATCGTTCCCACGAGGATTGATTCTAATTGAATTTGTTATTTTCCAGCAACAATAAACTAAACAGGGGGGGTTTTGTTGATGGATTAACTAAATGAAATATTAATGTAAATGCACAATAACACAACACAAAGTTAAATGGAGTGAAAAATCAATGAGAGACACTTGGTTAAGGGTTCATTCTCTGCCACAAGATATGAATTTGTGAATTAACATAGAATTGTAATCCAATTACAGCATTGAAGTTATCAACCGTAGATAACAACAAGCTCTGTTATCCCAATCTTTCCTTACTTTGTTGTTAAATAAAACAAGCTCTTTATTTAATCTCTATCCATTAAACAACCTAGAACAAGCTCTCTAAGTTTAATTCAATGGAAGCATTACGATGAGAAAGATAGGTTGATCTAAGCAATAATCACACAAGTTTAGATTATTTAACCTAGGTTGTATTTTCCAATTGCAATCTCTGATCACAATTTTGCTACTAATGATTGGAAATTCATGACAATTACGGATCAAGATTTCTAATCTAGCAATAGACAACAACAGATTATATTCAGTTGGCCATTCCAAATACAATCAGTAAGCAATCATAAGCATTAGATATGGGAAAATACATGCAACTTCAATTAGAGAATTGGATAACAATTTCTTACACAATCAACTCACAAAATCCATATCAAGGGCTTTGAAATCACCCTCAACCAATTCAGATTTAGTTACACATATTCAATCAGAATAACAAATACAATACAGAGAAATTCCAGAATTGAAAAGGAAAGAAAGAACTTAGCAAATTCTTTGAAAATCTTCTTTGTAGATGAATCTTCTTGGAATTGTAGTTCCTCCTCTTTCAAAATCTTCTTTCTCCTTCAAGAACTCCAAGGGATGAGAGGAATCCAGAAATGCAGCCTCCTCCCACGTTTTTCCTCTTTCAAGTTATGAAAATAAAACCCTAAAATGTGTTTAAATACTCTGCTACAGTAACGTGCTACAGTGTCCCGTATTATACATGCTACAGTGATGTGTGGAATTACATTTCTACACTTCTCACACTGTTTTGATTACAACTTTCGGTACACTGAATGGATTCATAAACCGTAAATTTCTCCAAAAAGTAGACTTCGAGAGCTTTTCAACGGTATATGATATGTCATCGGGTTCATTGTATATCAATACAATTAAATCCGAGAAGATGGTTGACTAGCAGAGGTGAAAATGAAGGGTTTTACTCCATTTTTGTGCAAGTTGCTCCAAAACTCCTACAAACATCAAAACCACACAAAAACATAAAAATACCAAGGAATATAGCAAAGAAACATAGACGAATTGATATGAAAATGATATATAAATAAACACTTATCACTAGACCTTATCCTAGCATTCTATATTTTTATTAAGATAATTAGAGGTAATTATAGCATTATCTCTTATTATCTTATCATCTACCCTAGTTGACATTAACTATAATTCTTATACATTAGCTATCTAAAGCATTTATGTATTTTTCATAAAAATCATCAAAATACACATAAAAAAGCTTCAAACACATTCCTATTACTATTCATTAACCATTTTCATTCCTTGACATACCCAAAAACACTTCTCAAATACATTCCTTGATCATTAAAGCTAGACACGACCTTTTTCATGTCTTTTATAGTCAGAACACTATCCAAAAACACCTGTGAAACATGATTTTCATGGAGTAGAATCCAAAAACAGTCATTCACGTTCGAAATCTGTATAAAATCATCATATAAATTACTGTCATTAGTCGTAGTCATTCTATATTTCCATTTTTTGCATAATCAATTGCATCCCAACTATTTCATTCACATCATTAGGCTACGGATTACTTTCATATCATTGTCTTTGTGTTTTAGATTAAACATGCAATCATAGTCGTTTATGTATTTCACCATAACAGTATCCAGATAGTAATATATAGATAATTATTTCATTAAATCAGTTCCATAAACATTATTCTAGTGCATCTAGTATTACCATCTCTCATATTTGTTGTTTGCTCCCACTGTCGCATCTCATCCAAAAGCTTTGATCTATTTCCTTTTGCGAGTCACCATCATATATCTACAACACGACTCTTCCTAATCTATTGGGGATTTCGAGGTTTCTTGGGCCAGCTCTCCGTATCTCAGACAGAAGTCTTGCAATGATCAAGAGTATTCTAGACTTTTCCTATAAAAAGAAATTTTTATAGTCTATCTTTGATTTATGAGGGTAAAATTATCTTTTTTGTATTAGTGTAAAGTCGAGACAACACAATAGGTGACTCTGGTATGGAGTTGGCTAGAGATATCGTATGGTAAAGCAAATAAAAGGAAACAACAGTTCTGAAAAGACTCCAGAAAGCAAAAAGAGAATGGAAGAATCAGCAGAACATAGAAAATTTTTCGATGAATTAAAGAGCTGGAAGAAAGAATTAAAGGTTTGAAGTCAACTATTCAAAATATACAAGATACTCATGAGACCATCATCAATCACTCAAACAAATCTGAGAGGACATGCAACCAAAAGAAAATGAGGATAGAGCAAAGGAAAATGAGTTGGGTGCATCAGCAAGCAAGAAGTCAGCAAATTCAAACGTGTCTATCTCACAAGCAGACATTCTATCATTAATCCAGCAAAAACTGATTAAGAATAATTCATATTCAAAATATGTCCCTCAACCACCTTATTCAAAGGAGATCATGTTTAAACGATAAACAAACCACACCAACACCCCCCCCCCCCCCCTTCCTCCCCCCGGGGATGAGATGCCACATTTCCTTTTATTTGATAGGAGAAAAAGAAATCCTGGAGAATATAATGCACACTATCTAGATATGTTGGGGTCTTTTCTCGGTGATATAGATTTGAGGGTTAGAGAATTCTCCAAGTCACTTACAGGCAGAGCATACACATGGTACACTTTTCTTACTCCTGGATCAATTCATTCCTAGGATGAGTTGGATAAAAAATTTTGTAAAAAATATTTTTAGTACGAAATAAAAAGTTAACTATGGTGTAACTCAATAATACTAACAAGAAGCTACATAACCTTTGGCACTAAGGTGTTATAGAGAACATGACGAGGTCAGGTTAGTAGAAACTTGCATCAAAAACATCATCTAGGATACAAACATTTTCTAAAAATGACAACGTCACACAATTTGCAAAGCATTTGGAGTCAACCAAAAAGACAATAATGTCAGTCAAACTTATCCAAAATAGTATCAGGCCAGAAAGAAAAGAATTTAGCTCATGTATCTACACATTATTTGCAGAAAGGAAATTGATGTTCAATACTAAAGAGAATAGTAGAGCATTTACGACATATTCCGCAATTCCCTATTCAACAAAAGAGCTAGTCAGTCTTCTAGATCAATGGATTGAAGATAGTCTAATCAGATTACCCTTTGTCCCACGATTGCGAACAAAAGAAGAAAAACAATAGAATATCGTAAGTTTCATTGGAAGACAAGACATTTAATTGCTGCTTGTAAAGTAATACGAAAAATAGTTCATGAGAAGATTATCGATGGCACATTTGAGCTTCTAGAATATAGAAAGATCATTAAAAAGGATCCCCTGCCAGCTTACAAGCTCAAAAGGGTCGCTATGGCTCACATAGTTCCAAATGAAAAGAAAAGTGCAGTTATTTGAGTCATTCTACAGATAAGTGACACAGAGAGAGAAACTTCACAACAGTATTTAGATCCTCTAGTTTGATCACTTTAACACAACCCAAAATTCAAGTCTCTATTTGACCAACTGGGTTATAGTCCTCAAGCCAGAATCGCTGCAATAGAAGCCTTGACGAAAGTCTTAGCAGAGTACGATCCAAAATGTTGTGTTTATAGTAACTAACCAACAGAGCATTTCTAGAGAGTATGAATGCAACTACATTTACGGATGAAGATATGGAAGTCCCATATGCAGATCATGGTAAGCCTGTTTATCCAAAAACTTAAATAAATAATGTGATAATTAGGCGTTAGTAGGTAAGGGCTCTTCTATCAATATTATCCCTTTGTCAGTTTTAAAAGTAGCAAGAATAGATCAAGGGAAAATAGTATGATCTGTAATTAAAATTAGGGGTGTGCAAAATAATCCGACCCGACCCGACCCAATCGGGTTTGTCGAGTTTATCGGGTTTTGGTCGGGTTAACCGTGAACAGTAACCCGAAATCGGGTTGCAATAGTCGGGTTTGAACAGTATCGGGTTATAATCAGGTTTGAATAGTATGTTTGAATAAAACCAAACCCGATCCAACCCAACCCGATCCGATCGGGTTGTCGAGTTTTGATCGGGTTTATATTGAATAGTAACCCAAATTCGGGTTAAAAGAGTCGGGTTTAAACAGTATCGGGTCAAAATCGGGTTTGTCCAAACCCGACCCGACCCGACCCGTGTGCACCCCTAATTAAAATAGCAAGGCTTGAGATTAGTACAAAAAAGACTATTGATTCTATCTAGATAGATATTTCTACAGGACCAATGCGAGTCAACACTAGATTTTTTTTTTGTTAGATATGGATGCAAGTTACCTAATTTTGTTTGGCAGACCTTGGTCAAATCGACATAAATGAGTGGTGTCTACTTATCATCAATGTGTAAAAGGGAGAATAGGCCTTAAACCCATCTAGATTCCAGCAAATCAGACCTATTTTGATAAAACAAAAAGCCATCTGGCAGATGTGGAGTTCTATGATGAGTATGCTAATATAGAAACTGGTTCCACTTTTAAATTTCAGCCAGTGTAGCTACCAAAACGAGAAAAAAAATATTGATTTTTGGCGAGTGTTGCAAGAAAAATGAAGGCAAGAGTTTCATTTATTGCATAAAACCAAACTACTAGGAGGTAAATTGGTATATCGATTTTGACAGTGTGTGGGGCCTAATCATAGCATATGGAAAGGCCTTGAAGAAGCAAACTTATTTGCTATTGTAGAAATACAAAAGGAAATGCCCACAAAAATGACATAAAAACATAACAGAAGGTATAAACTACACCAAAATGCATGCAAGATGGTACAAATATCGTGACAGAAACCCTGGAAAAAATTGATCTCAGTTCAAAGCCAGATAAACAACAAAACGTCTTAATTGGAACTCACCTCACTGATAGAGAAAGAAAGGAACTGATTAAAATGTCTCAGACAATATAAAGATGCCTTCGCATGGGGTTACGAAGATATGTCTAGATTAAATCAACATATATATGTCACTCATTAGGCAACAAGTTACAGTTTAATCCAGTCAAGCAACCATAAAAAAACTTCCATCTAGAAGTAAATGCCCAAATAAAACCGAAAATGGAGAAGTTAATGGCAATTGGTTTCATTAAACCGATTGCTCATCTAACTTGGCTAGCAAATATAGTGTCTGTTAAGAAGAAGAATAGTCAGATACGGATATTTGTCTACTTCTACGATCTTAATAAAGCATACACTATGGATGAATTCCCCCTACCAAATATAGATATCCACATTGATTGAACTACAGGACATGGAATGCTCTCATTTATAGAAGGCTTCAACAGATACAACCAGATCAAAATGTCTCTGAGAGATGCCACAAACTACTTCCTAAACATCTTTCGATAACTTTTATTATACTATGATTCCTTTTGAATTTAAAAACATAGGAGCTACTTATCAATGAGCAAAAAGAGTCATTTTCCATGATGTGATGGGAAAAAAGGTTGAAGATTACGTCGACGATCTAGTGGTGAAATCAAAGTAAGAAAAAATCATCCAGAAATCTTTAAGAGGGTATTTGAGAGATGCCACCTTTACAATTTAAAAATGAACCCAAAGAAATGTGCCTTTGGAGTCTCATCACATAAATTTCTAGGGTTTATTGTTTATCAGAAAGGAATAGATATTGATCCAACTAAAATCCAAAACATTGCTTCCATTGTGACTTCATCATCCAAGAAAGAGTTGAAAAGCTTACTTGGTAAGCTTTCTTATATAAGAAGATTTGTCTCTAGATTGGTATCTCTCATCACCACTTTCACTCTTTTGCTCAAGAAAAAGTTAGAATTTCTACAGAAGGAAAAACATAGTCATGTAGTACAGAAGATCCAGAAACTTACCGTGCATTTACCCGTAATGAAAGCGCCCAGTCAAAGAAAAACTTCTAAATATCTATTTGGCAAACACTGCAACAACAATCGAGGTTATACTCGCACAAGACAATGAATAAAAGGTCGAGAACCCAGTTTACTACATCAAAGATAAATGACTGAAGGTGAAAGAAAGTATTTGCATGCTAAGCATATGTGTCTGGCATTAATTTATGATGCTCAGGAATCACGACACTGTTTCCTCGCATATTAACTAGAGCTTATGGTGAAAACAGATCCTTTTAGGTACTTACTCACAAAACTTGTTTTATATGGAAGGTTAGCAAGATAGTTATTGCAGTTAATGGAATATGATATTATTTGTACCACACTAAAAACTATTAAAAGTCAAGCTATGATAGACTTAATCACTACCTTTTCAAATGGAAACAGAATCGCTTTATCTGAAGAAATACTTGAAATTTTGCTAAAAGAAAATGCAAGGGCAAAAGAAATAAATGAGTTATGGATTTGTCATTTCAATGGCTTTGCAACAGCTACAGAAGTAGCACTAGGAATTATTTTAAAAGATCAAGAAATAATTCAATAGCGTAGGTGATTAAATTAACACTTGCAGCAACAAGTAACATGGCATAATATGAAGGAGCAATCATTGGGCATCTAATAGCTTCTATGATAGAACCAAAATCATTTAAGTTCAAAAATTTCTCTAATCTAGTGGATAATCAGTTATGGGGCAATTTTTTAATAAAAGAACCAACCTTAGTGCCATACACAATCATGGCACAGAAGCTCATCAAAAGATTTAGGGGGGTAGAGATAAAGCATATACATGAAGCAAATAACATAATAGCATATACACTTGCCATTATCAGATTGAAACTTCATCGAGATAGGGAAACACAACTGTAAACATCATATAGAAAGCTCCATCCATATCTGAGATTGACCATAATTCTACATTTCAATTCTTAACAAAGACTAGAGACCTTTTATCTATCAAACTTTGAAAGAAAGAAATATATTAGGTAATTTAAAACAATTGAAGGACTAAATGATAATACGTAGAGGTTTCTACAAGCAACTTCCAGGAGGAATCATGACCAGGTGTTTAGGTCAAGATGAAGCAATCTAAAAAATCCAACAGATTCATCAAGAAAATTACAAAACAAAAGGACAAGTCAGTCTATACAAAAAGTTATAGAGAGTAAGTTACTTTTGGCCAAAAATGAAAAAATAGGCTGATAAAATATAAACTATTTGCCCAAAGTGTTATATAGAATACCCAAGAGAAGAGGTACTAATAATTCCATATGAAGAAGATTGGCGTCATCTATTTTTGAAATTGTTGATCCAGAAAAAGTTGCCAATCAACAAAAAAGAGGCACATCAACTTCGAAGGGTTGCAAAAAGATATTTTGTCCAAGGAAACATCTTATTCGAAAAGGACTGAATGAGGAACCGCTAAGATGTTTAAGCTCACATGAAGCCAGAAAAGCTCTATAAGAAATCCATGCAAAAGATTGTGGGGAACATCAAGGAGGAAAGAAATTATACAGGCAACTTCTAGGCAAGGGCTATTTCTAGGAAGGAATGAAGCAGCAAGCAAAAGAGTTCATGAAGAAGTGCCACACGTGTCAAATACATAGCAATATACTCCATCAACATTGTACAACTCGACAAAACATAAGAGCCCTTTGGCCCTTCCATAGTTAAGGGTTTGACTTGATTGGGCCAATTCACCCACCATCACAAGGGTATATCTGGATTCTTGCTGCCACATAATACTTTACCAAGTGGATTGAGGCTAAGGCTTTGAAGAAAGCTTCAAGGGTTGTGGTGGCAAATTTTGTCAAAGAAAATGTCATCTATAGGTATGAAATCCCATGCAACTCTGATAATGGTACATCATTTGCCAACAAACATGTTCATGCTATCTTAGAAGAATACGGAATAAAGTGTGTTTGGTCAACTCCATATTGCCTCCAAGGAAACGAACAAGCTGAAGTAACAAATAAAACACTCCTCAAAATGCTCAACAAGATGACTCATGAGTATACAGAAGGATAAGATGTCCACTTGCTAGATGCTCTATGGGCATACAGAACGGCACTAATAATGCCAATGAAGTTTTCACCTTATTTGCTTGTCTATGAAAAAGAAGCAATTTTCACTAGTTGAATTAGAGATTCCTATAGCAAGAACTCCATTTTCTGATGACATAGAAACTATTGAATAGATAAGGAGGAAAAAGTTGGAAACATTTAAAGAAGAAAGGAAAATTGCTCAAGACATAAAGCATTTATGTTAGAAAAGTGTAGCTTCGACTAATGCAAAGTCAATAAAAAATAGAAACATCAGTGAAAGGAATTTAGTGCTTAAAACGGCTGATCATGTTAGGAAAAAAAAAAAAAGTCTGCCCTTTCAAAGTTTTCTCCACCATGGGTTGGCCCCTTCGTCATCAGGAAAGCCTATGATAGTAGATATTTTCTTTTGACAGACACAAAAGAAAAAGATCTAGCTGACCCCATCAATGGTAAGTGGTTAAAACCTTATTTCTCTTGAGTAGTTTTATGAAAAAAATTGATAAGTGATGTTCACACTTTTTCATTGTAATTATTGTAAGCAATAAAAGAGACAATAAATTCAAATATTGCATAATATTTGATTCAAAATAGTTCTCCAAATAGAATTTAAAATAGTTTATAGGTGCAACATAACACCTTAGCACTAGAAAGCAAAAACATGTCTAGTAAAAACACAAAAATTGGTTAATAGAAGCATTTAAAATGGTACATCATCAACATGACGACCTTTCCAAGCTTTAGCAACTATCACCAAGACGTCTGAAGCAAATAAAGCTACTAGAGAAGTCTTATCTTATTCCACATCAGAGATTTTCTTCTACAGGGTCTCTATTTGTTTCTACAACTCCGTATATTGAGCTTAAAGAACAACAAGGTCATTTTGAGCAGAACTCAATTGAGATGTTACTTGAAGAAGCTTGTCATTGTTGTAATGCAGTCCATAGAAAACCCTAGCCAGTTCATTAATAAACCTCACAAGGAAGTTAACATCCAATTATGTCTGTAGCAAATCCTTGCAAACAGCTCTCCAAAAAAGTAAGTCACCAAAACTCAAATTATCAAATGAAGTACTAGCCATACCTTTCAAAACACAGTCTAGGATGGTCACTTTTATTTCCTTCCATTGCTTTGGAAAGGTACAACCATCCGGAATGTTTGCATGTTCATTTTCAAAGTTGTTCAAAAAGAGAATCAAGTCTACAAGTACATCCAAACCTTTAAAAGGACCCTTAACAGCAGAAGGCTTATACAAAGTATCGATAGGTACATAAATAGGATCTTTGTCCTTATAACAAGTCTAATACTCCTCAACTGCTTGTTGTACAATATTAGTAGCTACAAACAGAGTCTGTAGAGGAGTAGTAGAAACATAAGCAGCACCTAAAAAAAAGGAAGATGAAGGAATTAGGAACCTGCTGGAGAAGAAACACAATAAGACAAAAAAAAATACTCACCAGAGAAAGGTTTTAAAGGGCTTGTGACTCAACCTTAGGAGTTTCAGGAACAAATTTGCCCTTCTTTGTTTCAACTTCTTCTTCCTTAAAGGCTTCTCTCTTCCTCTTTGCGGTCTCAACCTCCTCAGCAGCATAAAGACTCGTAAGAATTTAGTATATATGGTAAACTCTACTGTTAGTATCTTCTTTGTCTTCTTCAGACATGGCATGCTCAAGTTGACCCTATAAAAGTTTCTCAGTTAAAATAGATACATAAACTATATGTGTGTGTGTGTGTGTGTGTGTGTGTGACAGAATCATACTTGAGTAACTTGACATTCACTCTCAACCTCAATATGAAAGATACAAAATCATCTTTGAAAGAAGATTTCTCAGAAGTAAAGTCACTCAAATTAATGTGTTTAGAACTAATTGTGTAGGAGTGACGGTTTAGCAAATGTGAGCCCCTATGAATTGGTGCTCCAGAAGTCCCAGTCTTCTTACCTTTGGAGGAGCTAACTACAGACTTCGTAGGAATAGTCTTTTCTTTCTTAAATGCTCTAATAGAAGGCTTTAGAGAAAGAGAGACACTGGCACCACGAGCTTTTGTACCCTTTGACATGAGAAATGATAGATTTTACGCCTTTGACACAAAGAATCTCAAACTTATTACCAGTAATCAAGGTGAAAGGAGAAGAAAACTTCACATACATATTTGATAGGGAAGCAAAAAAATTCATGCAGCCATGGAGAACAATCTTCAGATTCACTGGCAGGAGGTTTCACTGAGACTTTCACAAAATCTAGAATTGATTGAAGAGTTGGTTTCTAGAAACTATTAAATTCAACAAAACAAGAACTCCTCTTATGAACTCTAATAGTAGAAAGATGAAAACCAGCCATACCCTCAAGTTGTTTCAAGTGAAAGGAAATAAATCTTGAAATGACAGAAGGATAATTGAAATTAAAAGCTTGTGGTATTGGAACAACCAAATCTAGATCAAATCAATGAAGTACTTGATATGGATTGTAAGCAACAACGACAAACTCAAACTCATAATTAAAGCCAAGCAAGAATCCAGATTGGTGATGCAAATAATAATCCCTTAGGATTAAGTTACCACCATAGGGCAGAAGTAGAACCGCAAAAGAAGCTATACCTCAAAATGATAGGGTACAGAAAAATCCCTTCCTTGAAAAGAGTAAGATCAAGCCTTGATCTGGCTTTTACATTCTAGATACTTGATAATATTTTCTTTAAAAGATTTCTGATACAGCCAACAAGAACATAAAGGATACCGAGAGGGGAGAATCAATCTATCATTTCCAAGTACTAAATGGGCATAATCAGCTTTAGTTACTATTAATGCGTGAGGAAACGCAGAAGCATATTTATTGAATCTCTCAAGCATAAATCTTTGAAAGAATAAAGCAGACACAGGAGAATCAATAGCAAACCTCCTAACAGAAAGCATCTCATGGTTATAAAGTTCATCTAAAGTCTAATACAGGTAACTTAAGAACAAAAGAGCCAAAGGAAAACCAATTCCCTACGCTAATTGAATTGCTATGGGAAATACTTAAGGAATACCACATCACTCTCAAAATTGTAGAAAATACATTTACTCAACCATAAGGAAAGAGAGGCTTCAACTATAAGGCTACATGAATTTTCTACTTCTCTATCGAATCTGTATGTGAAGCTTTCTTCTCCTTTCACCTTGATTATTGGCAATAAGTGTAAAATTCTTGGTGTCAAAGGCACAAAGTCTACTATTTCTCGTGCTAAAAGTAGTGCAAAAGCTTGCAATCCCCGTGTCTCTCTTTCTCCAAAAACTTATATGAGAGTAGTTACGATATAAAAAAAAAAAAAAAAAAACTATGCTTAAAAAGTTTGTAGCTGGATCCTCTAAAGGTAAGAAGACTACAACTTCTGAAGCATCAGTTTGTAGAAGCTCACGTTTGCAAAGTCGTCGTTCCTTAACAATTTGTCCTGAACATGTTGATTTAAGTGATGCTACTTCTAAGAAATTTTCTTCTAAAGATAAAGTTGTATCCTCTTCTGAAGCTAAGAGCAAACATTAGGTTACTCAAGTATGTTTCTGTCATCTGTATAGTTTTTTCTGTATTTGTCTTAACTGAAAAGTGTTTATAGGATTAACTTGAGCATGCCATGTTTGAAGAAGACAAAAAAGATACTGACACTGGAGCTTACGATATTTAGTTCTTAAGAGTCTTTATGCAACCGAGGAGATTGAAACCACAAAAAGGAAGAGAGAAGCCTTTGAGGAAGAAAAATCTAAAACAAAGAAGGGCAAATTATTTCCTAAATTGAGGATTCCAAAGGTTAAAGTCACAGGCACTCTGAAACCTTTCTCTGGCAAGTATTCTGCATTGTCTTTTAAGTTCTTTTTTTTTTATTAGATTTATCATACCTTCTTTCTTGTTTTTCTAGGTGTTGGTTTTGCTTTTACTGCTCCTCTACAGACTCTAACTTTAGCTTCTAATATTGTACAATAAAAACTCGAGGAGTATTGAGCTTTTTATGAGGACGAAGATCTTGTTTGTGACCTGTTGATATAAGCCTTCTATTGTTAAGGCTTCTTTTCGAGGGCTAGATGTCCATGTAAACTTGATCCCCTTTTTGAACAGTTTCGAGAGCAAATATGCAAGTATTATAGATAGTTGCACTTTTCTAAAGAGTCGAAAGGAACTAGGAGTAACCCTCATAGGTTGTGTTTTGAAAGGTATGGCTAGTACTTTATTTAATAATTTGAGTTTTCGTGACTTACTTTCTTAAAGAGTTGCTTGCAAGGATTTGTTGTAGACACAATTAGATGTTGGCTTCCTTGTGAGGTGTATTAATGAGTTGGCCATGGCCTTCTATGGACTGCATCACAAGAATGACAAGCTTCTTCAAGTAACCTCCCAATTAATTTCTGCTTAAAATGACCTTGTTGTTCTTCAAGCTCAATATGCGAATCTACAGAAGCAAATAGAGAGTCTACAAAAGCAAATCTCTGATCTAGAATAAGAGAAGACTTCCTTAGCTGCTTTGTCTGCTCCATATGTCTTGGTGATAGTTGTTGAAGCTTGGAAAGGTCATCGTGTTGATTATGGACTGTTTTAAATGTTTTATTATTTGATTTTTTGTGTTTCTGCTAGGCATATTTTTGTTTTTTGGTGCTAAAATACTATTTTGTACCTATAAACTATTTTGCATTCTGTTTGGAGAACTATTTTGAATGAAATATTTATGTAACATTTGACTTTATTGTTTCTTTCATTGCTTACAATAATTACAATGAAAAAGTGTGAACATCACTTATTAATTTTTTTCCAAAACTACTCAACAAAAATAAGGTTTTAACCACTTACCTTTGATAGGGTCAGCTAGATCTTTTCCTTCTGTATCTATCAAAAAAAAATGTTTTTATTTTTCATTGACTTTGCATAAGCCAAAGCTACCCTTTTCTTATATAACTTCATTATGTATTGTGCAATCTTCCTTTGTTCTTCAAGTGATTCTAACTCTTTCCTCCTTATCTATTCGTTAGTTTTTGTATATCAAAAAATAGAGTTCTTGCTATAGAAATCTCCATTTCTACTAGTGGAATCGCTTCTGTTCCATAGACAAACAGATAAGGTGAAAACCTAGTCAATGTTCTCGATGTTATTCTGTGTACCTATAGAGTATATGGCAAGTGGGCATCCAATCCTTTTATATACTCATGAATTATCTTGCTAAGTATTTTGAGTAGTGTTTTATTCGTTGCTTCAACTTGTCCATTTCCCTGGGGATAGTACGAAGTTAACCAAACATGCTTTATTCCATATTCTTCCAAAGTGGCATGAACTTGTTTGTTGACAAATGGAGTGCCATTATGAAAGATGATTCCGCGTAGGATTTCTTATTTACAAATGATATTTTCTCTAATGAAATTTGATACCATAGCCCCTGAAGCTTTCTTCAAAGCTTTGACTTCAACCCACTTGGCAAAGTATTCTATGGTAGTAAGAATCCAAATATACCAATGTGATATTGGGTGAATTGGCCCAATTAAGTCAAACCCCCAAGTATGGAAGGGCCAAGGGGCTCTTATGTTTTATAAAGCTTTAGGATGCTAATGGAGCACATTGCCATGTATCTAGGATAACTCTATGAGACTTTTACCATCTTGTCCTCACCCTGAACCTCAGGTATAATTTACCAAAATATCCCTTAAGTGAGCCTTGGCTATAACACATTGGGCTAAGTGGGTTTCGTAGTTCCTGTTTGTGCCAACCAATCCATACCCCACCAAGAAGCCCCATGGGTGGCTTGGGCCGACTTGATCTGAGTACACAGATTAGATACAGTTTCAATTTTTGATTCAGATTCAGAATTGGGCTTATGGGGCCAACTTGAGCTGAGCCATAGGGCTTAATTAAGCCCAATACTAATTGTGCTAGCACTAGACTTTATTTATAGGCTTATACTTAGTCAGTTTTCAAGGCCTTTTATTGATTATAATGACTTTACGATTGTACTGGATGTAATAGCCATAGACTTATTACTGATTACACAAATTTAGAGTTCAGATTCAGATTAAGCCCATGAGGCCTGCGTTGACCGAGCCCGTGGGGTTGAGCCAAAATCAAGCATCAACACTTGGCTTTATTCTCTTCTATTTGAACTTGTTGTTCAATCTTCTAGCACGCTTGTGATATATTGTGATAATATCGATGCCACCTACTTATGCTCCAACACAATGTTTCATTCTCTTATGAAGCATGTTGCAATTGATTGTCACTTTGCCCGGGACAAAGTCCAAAGTAGGAAACTCCGTGTATCTCATGTCTCCTCCTCTAGTCAACTTGCTAATGCTTTGACCAAGCCTTTGTCACATGCTCAATTTCACAATTTGTGTTCCAAGATTGGTGTCACTGATTGCTTCACCATCTTGCGGGGGCATATTATGGAATCATGATATAGAATATCATTTATCATATTTGTTCTTACAATATTGTGCTATAATATTTGATGATATTATGAATATTTGCTAGCTACCGATTACCTTAAGTGTTGTAGTTTCTTGTAATAAACTATTCATAGGTTTGTATATATTTGTGTAACCTGATCAAATAAACACATACCAGGATTATCTATCATTTTCAATCCTTTTACATCATCATTAGAATTTTAGAAGGTGTATTGTATAAGGAATTTTATATTTAATATATTTGATATTTATAATACCTAATTTTTTATAAATAATATAGGTTCAGGCCTCATGTCTAAATTTTAAATCTAATTTATTTTTAAAAATGAAATAGATTTTAAGCTCCATCTTTTTTAAGGCTTATTTTCTTTTTTTTTTTGAAGTGTATGATAAATAGTTAGATTTAAGAGGCGACTATTTTTTTGTCTAAAATCGAAATAAGTTTAAATTAAACTGAAATCTGAATAGGTCTTAATAAAAAAAATCTAAATGATATATTTGTATTTTTATTTAACATCTAAATTGAAATATCTGAAAACTAATGATTTTACACATATATCCCCATATATATATATATATATATATATAAAAGTTTCACTTGTGATTTTATTTCACATAGTAAAAATATTTGTACGACAAAATTTGTTATAAATTTAATTTATCTAGATGTGTATGCTTGGGAATGAAGTTATTCTTTTTAAAAGAATTTGATATATAAATAAGATAAATGATTGGGAATGAAATTATTTTTTTCAAAAGAATTTAATATATAAATAAGATAAATGATCATGAAATAATTTTAAAAATATATGATAATATAAAATTAAAAAAATTAAAATGTTTCAAAATTATAATATTAGGCTATGTACAAATTGGTCATAGATGAATTTTATAAAAGTATTTAAAAGAATTAAATAAGTAATAAATAATTGAGAGATTTGCATTCAGATAAAAGTTAGAATTATTAGTTTTTTCCATTCAGATAGAAATATTTTAGATTACGTAAAAAAAATCATCATGAAAAGATCTAAAATATAAGAAAAAAATTAAATTCAGACTTCAGATAAAAAAACAATTAGCTTCTTAAAGTTGAATAGCATTTTACATAATGACTTACACGCATTCTTTCTCTTAGTAAGTATTTTTATATTTGAAATGTACTTAAATACTTTATGGGAAAACTATATAATAAATTAGAAAAGCAGGTTTGTTGATGAACCATTATTTTATCACGAAGCCCACGAAGCCTTGGAAGAATAAATTAAGATAGTAAAAATAAATTCAAGATAGGATACTATTAATTTAGTACAACCGATGAACCAAACCACAATATGGGCTAATCCAATGCACATCACATACAGGGCTTTTATGTGGGCATTGGGACGAAACGTATGCAAATTATGCTTAAGTATTGATCGCTTCCAATCCAATGCTAAATCACTTAGGATTTTAGTCTATTAGTGATATTTTAAGTACAACTCTCGGATGCAGAGATTAATGTTAAGAATGATTGTACTTGCCTCCACTCTCAATTAAAAAAAGGCCCGCCCCTTATTATACTTCATTTAAAATTTTTAGAATCTATTTTTTCTCTATGACAATCCTTTAAATTCCATTAATAATCTCTTCTATTTTTCTTCATACATACCCCTCATATTTGTCTCTGAATAATTCTTCTATACAATAAAGGTAATGATAGAGATCAAACAAGAAAATAAGACAAATTAATTAAGAAAGATATATATTTTTTAATCAATTCCTCCTTAAGGGGCGATTTTTTTTTTTTTTGGTTTGAAATCTGAATATGTCTAAATTAAACTAAAATCTGTATAGGTCTGAATCTAAAAATCTAAGCGGTATGTTTGTTTTTTATTCTAATATACGAAATAAAATGCCTAAAAACTAATAATTTTACACATCTATCCCTATTTATATATATTATTTTCACTAGTGAATTTATGTCATATAATAAAAATATTTGCATACCCATATTTATTATGAATTTTATTTATTTAAATGTGTATAATTGGGTAAAGAAAATTTTTTTTAAGAATTTTATATATAAATAAGATAAATGGCTACAAAATAATGTAAAAATTTATAGAGAACTATAATATAAAAATAGAAATAAATAATAATGTTTCAAAATTAAAATATTAGACTATGTACAAATTTATCATAAATAAATTTTATAAGGGCATTTGAGGAAATTAGAGGAGTAATAAATGATTGAGACATTTGCATTCAGATAAAAACTAAAAGTTTTAGCTTTTTTCCATTCAAATGAAAATTTTTTATATTAAGTCTTCAATAAAAAAAATAATAAAAAGATCTGAAATTTTTTATATTAAGTCTTCAATAAAAAAAACATAATAAAAAGATCTAAAGTCTTAAAATAAGTTAAATTTAGACTTTAATAAAAAAAAATCAACCCTTTTAGTCTTCTTTTTCCTTTTATTTCTTTTCTAAAAATGAAACATCAAAGAAATGGAACCTTGGAATTAAAATTTCGTATTGTGAATGGCTAATTATAGGCAATAAAAAAATGCTATGAATGGAATATATCCTGCCTTTTTTTCTCTTTATTCTTCAAATAAACTTGCTTTTGTTCTTGCATCATGAAAAGTGAAAAGAGTTGAAAAAAAAATAATTCGAATAGTTATATATAAATTTACCGTCCCATATTGTTCCTACAATGATGTCCTGCATCTAAAAAATTTTAAAACACTATCAAACTAGAGTTTTAATAGGATTAAAAAAAAAAAAAAGCAAAGTTTCTGTCTGTGGATTTTGGAGTGTAAAAAAAGTTTACAGAGATAAAAAAATTAAACACAAACTTTATTACTTTATCTAAGGTATTTTGGTAAATTATTGCAGGGATAAATTTACAATCATAAGAATATTGAAAAAGTTGGACTCTTTTGGTTTAGGTAGGATACAATTAGCATCACTTTAACTTTAATATATTTTTAACCTAATCCTTAAGAAACGAGTTGATTTCAAATTTATTATTTATGAAAACATATCTTCTACAATTATCTTATTTATAAATATTATCTTTTTTTTTTCTCATTTTGTATAAAAAGATAATTATTATAATTAACAATCATTATAGTAATTGTATTTATCTACAAATTTATATTTTTTTTACCGGTAATTCTTATCAATTAATCATTATTGGGTGTGCAACCAAAGTCCTACATTGACTAGACATGGAGAAGATCATGGACATATAAGTATGAACAAGCATTTCATTGATATGAGACCTTTTGGGTAGAATCTAAAAGCAAATCCATAAAGGCTTGGACCCAAAGTGGTATCAGACGGATGGATGATCTAGCTAGGAAAATCGATGATCCACACAGATGGATGATCATTTGAAGGGATCGTTTGAAACAAGTGGTATGCCAAACTTATGATGATTGTATTTGTATTTTATCATGATATTTTAGTTATCTTTCTTATGTTTCGATTTTGAAAATGAGGATCCTGAATACCACATCGTTATCCATAAGTGTTGTGATTAGAATATATATTAAATACGAAATCATGCATCGATGCGTAATTGTATTTTTTATTTTATTACCCTCAACAACTTTCAGAGATATGAAATTAATGCACCCCAGCAAATGGTCTCTAAATTTTCTTTCCGCGAGGTAGGTATAGGTGTCTTTCACTAAGATCATATTCATGAATTCATCTTTACAATCTAATGAAAATAATTTTTTTCAAAAAGAAAATTATGAAACATATGCTTATTATATTCACATATATAGTAATTTCTGGAGAAAAATTTATTAAATTTTAAGCGCAAATTCATCTTTTCATTTTGATCAAACTTTTGCTATCAAGATTTGAAAATCATCATACATATATATAAACTTCTTTGAAGAAACTTTTAATTTGTGTAAAGGTGTTCGATGAAAAATATTTCGTATCATAAACCTGCCGTACAAGGGAAGTCCCTTTACTATGATATTCTTCTAACTTTTTACCTACATTCTCTATTAGCCGCCTGATTAATTAATTTGAAATGATTATCATAATGGTCAAAGAATACTAGATATGCCCCAAATTAATTTTTGTATACATTATAATATTGTCCATTTTGATATGCCAAACCATGAAATAAGCTTTATGATCTGGAAAGCAACAGAATCAAGCGATAGTAAATAATGTTGGCTTTCACACATGCACTCTAGCCGGCTACTTAATATCTCCTAATTAGTCGTTAAGTTTTTTTATTAGTATCACAGAAGCTCCTCCATGCAGCAATGAGCTTGCGCTAACTAGATGATGCCCTTTGATATTTTCCCATTACGGATCAGCATGGAAATAATATTCTCTTGTCATTTTTAGTATGTCCTGGAAGAATGTAATGTAATTACTTTCGGCACAAGAGTTATTGAAAGAGGCAGCGGTCCATGCCAAAGCAAAGTTCGCAGATAGTGCTGGACCTGCTTGGCCGGTTCTGATCATGCATATATATGAATATGATATTATATACTTGTAGAAATATATAATCAAACAATCCCCAGAGAGAAGAAGCACTTGAAAAATAACATTGATTGGTATGTATATAAATGTGCGCTGATAGTTAATAGTTAGTTAAAAGAGTGGCAGCCAGGGAAAGAAGCTGCATGGAGGGGGCGGGGAATATGTAATAGAGATTGAGAATCAGAAAAATAGTAGTGAAGAAAGCAACCTGCACTGCTTTGGCATATATATGAAGGGCTGGTTTTGTATATCCAAATCCCAATTGCATCTCCTTTTCAAGGAAAAAAGGTAGAAAGCTTTTACAACCAGAACAATCTTTGGCAAGATATATATTCCTTCTAAAGAATATGAATCCTTCAAAAGACTTCGAGACCATATCGGTTTTTAGGCTTTGCATGGGTTCTTATTCTTCAATCATTTGACAAAGGTGAAGCTCTAAATAATAACACCCAACAATAAGATACATATTTTTAAAGTAACAAGCACTAGCAGGGAATCTTGTTTCTCTATCTTCTCTATTTCCTTTCATTTGTTTGTGATTTGAGGTAAACTAAAGCAGGAATTAATACTAGTAGCTAGCTAGTAAAATTTTCCAATGTAGTAATTACTTCTGCTAGCTAGCTTGCATTATGAATTATTCTTAATTAGCATAATTTCCACTATGTAGAAACTACTTCTGCTTGCTAGCTTGCATTATTAGTTATTCTTAATTAGCAAAATTTCCATTTTAGCCTAACATGACTCTTTTAAAAGGAACCTAGTTAGATATATTTATTCTAAAAATGACAATTGTCTGATTTATGAGATCCGAACGTAGAACCAAGGGCAAGAATAAAGCTATATAAGGGGAGACATGAATGTGATGACAAATTAATGAAGGTTCCATTAGGTTGATTTTGTTTTACTTTTTTTGACCAAGAGAAGATTTGGTCGTTAACTGTGTGGCACATTCCTAAAAAAGTCCTATATAAGGTATCTGTATAGTAAATCAAATAAAGAGAAAACAAACAAATATAAACATCTACACAGCGATTGATTGTCCTACCAATATGTACATAAAGATGCTCCCTCGTGAATTAGAAGGAAAGGCACCTAATATTAAAAAAGAAGACGACAAAAAAAGTCTAGCTCCAAACACCAAAGCTAACTCCTATAATGAAAGATGTAAGATATTTTCATGGAACCGATAATAATATATTATTATAAAATATATTATTGCTGTTCCTACACTTCAATTAGTTTTACAAATGAACGCTCCAAGGCTTGCTCAAGCTAGTTATTTGAATTTGGAATTTTGGATGAGCGTCATTGCTTCAGTTTTGATGGCTCTTTGCCTCTCAGTTCTCTATCTATATAATATTATATATACACACACACACACACACACACACACACACACACACACAAACGTAACAATGCTTTCTCCAGTATGAGAGTGACGTTAGCAATCCTTTCAGCATCACATTGTAAACGCCCACAACTCGACTTATATAAGTAACCGTCTATAGTCTACACGTGTTTACCAAATCAAGATTCATGCCATAAAAAAAGCGTTTGAAAACGATTCGCTGCTCCGTGCATGGCTTGTAGAATAAGCTATTCATCCGCAAAAAATTGAGGAGAGCAACAGCGTCACACTTCGTAATTGGGATTCTCAATCTGCTTTGATTCGTGGGGATTGGCATTTGTTACAGAAACTTTAAACTAAATAATTACCACAATTATTAAATAGTATTATAGCAAACGAGGAAGATTAGCTATCGATACCATTAAAATATATACATAAAAACCTTCATTGTAGAGATTAATTATCACAGCCAAACCTGTGTACAATCATATTAAGACCGTTCACATATGGGGATAGATCCTTACACTTGGATTTGATTAGATTAAGCTACGCTAATACTATTTTTGTTGCTACTACGCTAGGACATTTTTCTGCACATTAAGAGCCCAAAATCCTTTCACCATCTTTACTAGTTAAACCTACCTAGCTTACCAACCTAGCACACTACTAAAAACCCGAGATAACATAACCGCATAAAACCTAAAACCTATCTTGCGGCGAAGGCAGCTGCACAGAAGGTTTAATTAGTTCCCCAGTAAAATATAGGTCAGGCCAACCTAGGAATGGCCCTGCAAACCAAAGGGCTTTTCATTTCCATGGAGAGTTTCAAACACTCAGTCAAGTCCACGTCAACTTTATCGTATGGAACCCATTTGAAACTTTGCAGGAACTGAGCCAACCAGAGATGAACCGTGGCCAAACCCATAGGTTTTCCTGGACAAACCCTCCTGCCAGAACCAAAAGGAGCCAGCCTCAGATCAGAGCCCATGATGCTAACATCCTCATTGACAAACCTCTCAGGCTTGAACTTCTCTGCCTCTGCCCACACCTTCTCATCGTGGGTGATCGCCCACATGTTGACCATAGCCGTTGTTCCTGCTGGGACAAAGTTGTCACCCACATGAACATCATGGATGGCGAGGCGTGCCCATGAGAGTAGAGGACCTGGAGGGTGCACCCTGAGAGTCTCCTTCACAATGGCTTGAAGATAAGGCAAATTTGGAATATCAGAATCAAAGACAGGCCTTGATTTTCCAACTACAGCATCGATTTCAGCCTGAGCTTTTGATTGAATTTCAGGGTGCAAAACCATTCTTGCGAGAATCCACTCTAGCAGGATAGCAACAGTGTCAGTTCCCCTGAATATCATTTCCTGCAAAATTCAACAGTAAATTAAAATCGCGGACAAGTTAAATATGTAAAAAGCAACAGTGAAATTATAATACGGAAGTTAGAGAAAGCGGGAAAATTAACATACCCAAAGAACAGCAATCATATCAGAATCACTTAGCTTGTCGTCTTTCTCCAAGTCAAGCAGGACATCCACAAAGTCACTAACCCCATTTTTGTCATCCGAAGCACCACCAATCCTCTTTAACTTGTGTTCTTCTATGATCTTCCCCACAAAGACATTCACTTTCGAGACCAAGCTTCTACACCTCTTCCTCACGCCTTGCAAGTCCAGCCATCCGAGAAGTGGGAGATGGTCACTCCAGTTAAATATCCCAAGCAGCTTGTAACCTTCGCTCACTAACTCCTCAAGAACAAGCCCCTCCTCACAATGCTCAAAATCATACCTTTTGCCGAACACAGTCAACATTACATTGTTCAATGACCCGAAATGAAGCAAGTTCTTGACCTTCACTTCACCATTTGTTGCCATCAACTCTTTCACTTCATCCACCATTTTGAGAGCAATTTCACGTCTGAAGCTTTCAAAGCCAGCGATTCTCCTCGGACTAAACAGATGGGTGGCTGAGATCCTCCTCAGGTTCCTCCAGTAATCACCATAAGGAGCAAAACCCATTGCTCTGTGAAACAACAACTCATAAGCTGACTCCTTGACCGGCCTGTCCGCAAAAGCAGAGCTGTTAAGTATCTCTTTAGCAGTTTCCGGTTCACTTGAAATAACAAACCGGGTAAAGCCCACTGAAAAAGCCATCAGTTTCACAGCATTGAAGGTCATAGCCAGCTTTGCTAGGACTCGGTGAGGCGTATCCCCCGTGAAGACATTGAGCAACCCGGTAAGTGGGTAACCCGACGGACCAGGAATAGATTTTGGGGTCTTGGCCCTGGAACGAGCCCAAGCTAAGCCACCAGGAGCCAGCCAAAGCGTAACAACAAGCATGAAGAGCAAAGCCCAGAAAAAGGACTCGAAGTTAAGTAGAGAAGAGTGGAAGAAAAACAACAGATAATCCTCCGGTAACGTTTTCATGCTTCCCTGTCAACAGCAATTTCAACAAAAAGCTAGCAGCTCCAAGGGATTGGAATAGGCGTAAAATGAAAACGGATTTGACAGAGAGAATAGGAAGAGACTAGTAGCCAGGAATTCGCACGTAACAAAGAGAGTGAAGGGAGTAGTTAAATAGACGGTGGTGGGCGGTTTAAGAAATCCCTAACCAAGGTAAAATTTAACCTTGGGTTAGGTTAAAGATGTGTGTAGTAGTAGCACAGGCTACATGGTAGTACAATATTTTAATAATTTAATTTAAAAAAGTAGTTTATTTTTGTTTTGTGAAGGGTGAAAAGAACGAGACTAGTTAGCTTTATGAATGGGAGAATCATAATAAATACGCAGTCCTTTTTGCATACTGGTTTTGATATATTCGGCCTTTGGAAAACGCAAAGTTGATGAAGCACAGAACAGTATGATTTGCCATGCTATGCGAGAACGATATTATAAAGACACGTCTGCGTCTCTCCTGTCCGCGTAAAGAGAAGTTTGGATATGTAATAAATGTTCAGTAAATATGATCATGATTAAAGTAATACTTAATAATCTTAAATCTTAGCCGTGTAATCTTAGTTAAATTGTAAACAGGGATTGATAGATAGAGTTCACGTGGATACTTTGCTGGAATACTATTCGGATATGATTCCCTGATATTTTTTTTCTTTATGATCTCGACATAATTGTGAACAAAAGCGAGGTTTCCTTTCCTCAACTTGACGAACAAATTCTCTAATAACTACGATATGTTTTCTATGTTGATTATATTTTATAGTTTTGAAATAACAATCGAGGACGGATGGGAATGGAAATGGTATGTAAGTAATATCGAAGAGATGGTGATGCTTGCAGGATAGATAAATTAATAAACTGATGCAGAATAAGAGAGAAAGGTAGTGGCATAGTTGTAAAAGTGAATATATTCCTTGCGTAAAAATTTGGTGATAGTTGATCATCAAATCCGCGTGCAAAGCCTGGATGCAGGATACGAGCAGCAAGGTGCAGGCAGGCAGGCAGCAGCAGCAGCTCAGGCTAAGAAGTGATGGCCCAACCAATAGCCAGCGGCTTCTGCAGGCTCAGAGAGAGCGACCTAGCAAACAAACGCCTTCTCTCTCGTGATATTTGGGGTGGTGAAGATATTTAGCGGGCAAAGCAAATGCAAATCGGGCTTTTTATACATTGCACAATGATGCGGCGCCGCCCCACTCGTCAGGAAAATTCATTATTCATTTATAGGGTATGTTTGGCGTGCTGATTGAGTTAGGATAGTCTTAACTCAGAGCATTAGTTGCATTTACTAAGTCTGGACTGGATGGAAGAGCACGCAGAAAGACCGGAGAAAACGGGGAAAAACTTTGTCAACCCCATGGTTTGGGCGAAATACCCGCGACCTCCCCTTTGTTTGGATAGTAACATGGCCACCCCCAATTGTTAACAACTGTTAAGAGAATCTAAACTGTGTAAGGACATTACAGACATTTTGAATAATAAAATAAAATATTTAAATAAGATAATAATTATCAAATAAAAGTAACAAAAATAAAAATATAAGAAATATAAGAAAAATGCATCCGGATTTGCAGAGTCATCTGTTGAAACATACGTAATAGCCAAAAATTAATGCGAATAGAAGATGTTTGTGGATTCATCTCTGGGCTAGTATTGTAATTTCTTCTCTTTCCACCATCAATTTTGATTATTGAGGTTGGTGTTAAGGGCTGGAGTTGTGCGAACAATATGGTGTAGATAAGTGAAGCCACTAAACTCTCCAATAACTGCATGGGCCTTATTTAGAAATCGGTTTTGCGGCGGTAAAGTAGGCGGTGGAGGTGGTGCACGTTGGGTTTTCTCTTCCTTTGCTTATCTTCAATTTTGTTAGTTACAATAATCTTTTTATCATTACAAATATTTCTTTCAATTTATTATATATAACAGGGCAACGAAAATAAAATGGCCTTTTCATTGGAGTTTGGGTACCATAAATAGATTTTTTTAACAGTTATTAAGGATTGGGGGCGGCAGTGTTCGTATCCGGACAAGGGGGATGCCGGTGATAAGCCCGAACTTAAGGGGTGTCTTTCTTCCGGAGAAAACAACGGAAAATTTATCACCGGGTTACGAACTGGACCGAATTAGTATTAGATAGTGCAAAACAGTAATGAAGGTAACTATAATTATTAAATAAATATTTAATAATTTATATATATGCTTTTTAAAATAAATAATACAAAATTTTTAATTAAATATCTTGAATTATTTAAATAAATTTTTTTAAAATTAAATATTTAACTAAATAACCTTATATGTAGTTTTGTTTTATATTTTAATTTTAGATATTAAATTAATTAATTACGAATTTATATAAAATATACAATTAATTATTACATGAAATAGCATAAAATATCCCATCGAACAGAATACAATTTAATTCCATAAAACCATACGATCCTATCAATCCAGTAGTACGATACACAGACCATCACGCCACCCTATAACACAATCATCAGCCAGCCTATGTCCTGCAGTTTGTAAGTATAGGCTATAGGTGAGCTTTTAGCTTGCTTTGGGTTTGTATTGTCTTTTCGAAAATGGACCCCACTCGTTCTGCCTTGTCACTTTTCTGTTTTCTCCCAGCTGGGCATTCCATGGTCAACGCTCATCCATCACACCCCTAATTCTGTTTTTCATTACAGAACACGAGCATCTCATGCATCGCCACGTCGACTCTGGACATTTGGGACCCGCGTAAAGGTTTTGACCAAAGAAATCGCACCCCTTCGGTTCCGTACTTCTATAAAAGTTAAAATAAAATAAAGTAAAAACAAGCAAACCCAAAGAAAGAAGGACGAAATGAAGGCAAGGCGTGTGAAGTGAGGTGGAGGAGAGGAGTAACAGACAAATTGATCACTGTACAATATTTGTTTTATAGAAACTACAATGCTGGCCCGCCAAACAGGCCAAGCCAATCACTCTGCCTTTTGAGCATGGTAGAAAACCCTGCCTGCTTCCTAAAGAGGTCGAGTCGCCAAAGTATGATAAAAAGAAAAAAACAGAATTGAACCAATGCTAGGACAAAATCGTAACCAAGTGGCTGCCCGACTGAATCAGAAGGAGTTGCCTCCAAACAAATGTTAAAAGAAAGAGCCACGTCATCCGGTTAAATTGTTATACTGATCAAGATAGAGTCCGTTCTGTCTCCACTGTAATGCAGCATAGCCAATCAAAGAGTGCCACATAAGTGTTACATCAATTAGTATACTGATCACGTGCTTTCTGGTTGGCTGCACTGCATTGCAGGAGAAGTAGGACAGATTCTCTCCTAGATCAAACTATTGGGAATATAATATAACACCTGGACAAAGGAATAATTATAAGTAAATAATATGATTTAACAGCCTAAAAGGCAATGACACTACAAGATCATTCTATCAAAATAAATTAATGAGTTAATTGATTCAGCCTTCAACTCTAATTATTAATTAACATCAAAACAAAAGGTGAAATCTTCCTAACTTTGCTTTTTTCCATGCATGCGTAATAATGTTCAACCGTTAAGTCAATCAGTGTATATCTATCATTATTATACATCATAGGCATGATTGATACGTTGTATAACATTATATAGGATAGCATAAATTTATTTAGATTAGATTAGATTAAATAGTATAAAATAAGATTAGATAAAATATAATATTATACTATATTCGGTAGAACATTGTATTAGATAAAACGAAAAAAATTATAATGTGAAAATTTTAATTTAAATATAAAATAAATTTAAATAATAATTAAATTATTTTTAAAATAAAAATTTAATTATTAAATTTTTTATTTATTTAAATAATTATTTTTTTATTTATTTAAATAATTATTTTTTATTTAAATATTTAATAAATTATTTATTAATTATATAAATATATAAATATTTAATTTATATAATTTATATAATTTTTTTACATTTATTAGTGAAAATTGAGTCAAAAATAAGCTTAAACGATGTTATACTATGAGTAGGCTTGGTATAAAAACGCTCAACTTGTATACAAACAATACCGCTATAGTGTCGCTACAGTGTCTGCGTTATACTATACAGTCCCGATCAAAACTGACCAAACACAGTATAATTTCTTAATGTTATACTACGCAGCGCTGTACAACGCATCAAACACGCCTTATATTTATACAAATGGCCAAAAAGTTGTATTTCTAATATATATTAAATCTTAACTATTAAAAATATATTAATCCAATAATTCAATATTTTTATAATAGAAAATCATAGTATGGATATTTGATATATTATAAAATATTCATGAATTGAGAGAGAAAAAAACTAACCTTTTATTTTTAAAAAATCTATATTAATTTATTTTGTAATATTCTATTGAATATAATTTGTTCATATATTCCCATAAAAATTATATAAAAAATATTATTATATAACAAATATTATGATTATACAAATTGTTTGTACCATATTTGGGACAACCAGAATTCCACCAAATCATATCCTTTTGCAAGCTTAGGAGACCAAATGTACAATGAATAGGTGCTACTACGAATTGGTGGATCGATGGAATCACTATCATAGTCACTCTAATGCTTTAGTTCAAACTAAGGGTGTTCACGGGTCGGTTAGGGTCTTATGAAATCCGACCCGAAACCCGATCGGATTGGGTTATTTAACTCGATATCGGTTTTTTTTTTATTAATCCGACATATAACCCGTTATATTTGGTCGGATCGGGTCGAGTTGATCGAGTTTAGTTATTTAAAAACAAATACCAAACCCGATTACCAAAAAATCCAACCATTGTAACCCGAATTCGGGTTATTTATCAACAAAACCCAATTGAAACCCGGCCCAATCCGACTAACCGGGTCAGGTCGGGTCGAGTTGGGTTAATTTGAACACCCCTAATTCAAAAGTCTTCAACTAAGAAAATAATCTTAAAACTAAACACATTGAAGCTCCACCCTTAATATTATAAATAGAGCGACTTACTCCTTAATTAATGGGATCATATTGCACGACTCCCTGTAAATAAAAAAAGACAATTATTTGCTGGTTAGAGAGTCGATTGTAGTAGAAAAATTAGTTACCATGTCATCCACTATCCACTTTCTCATGATTTTATGAAATTCGTTAAGGGTTGTAATTTGTATGATGCCTCTCATATATACTAGGAGTCTCCCGGTGGTCTCTTCTAGAAAATAGACATTGTTAATATTACGTACATAATTAGGTTCAATTTGTAGTAATAGACTCGAATTGCTACAAAAGAAAATCCACTGTAGTACCAGATGTTTGAGAATTACACATATTGGCCCCTTTGGCCAACAAAAAAACAAAGTAACGCAAAATATATCTAATTTTCTCTCTCTCTTTTTATTATGATTTGCTTTTTTCAATATATAAAATATGTTATTTTTTTATGAATTTTCTATTAAAATTGCAAAAATTACAAAAAATTCTTAAAAAATACGTTTTGGGATAACAAGAATTTCAGATTTTGAAACTTTAGTTTTGTTCAAACTTTTTTTATATATGTTATTTAAATAACATATTATTCATTTTTTATTTAGATTAATTGATATATATATATATATATATGTATATATAACTTCATAACATTAAATATTAATTAATTAATATATTTTTCTAATACTTGAATTTATAATATAGTTTTAATTTTAGCCCTCTAAACCCAAAATCCTGGTTCGCCATTGTTCTCAAATATTAATTTAGATTCCTAGAGTCTAATTTAGATGTATCTTGGGAACCTTTGGCTCTTTAAAATTACGAGGGGTTGTAGCTCTTCGTGCTAATTGCACATTTGACTTGCGTATTATAATTGTATTTAGGTTGTTACAGTTAACCTTTATTCATTAATTATGGGTTTCCATGTGATTTTAAGCGTTGGATTCTCTTATAATCTCAAGTAGGCCTATGATCTTGCCAACTCGCTGTACCTAAGTTGGATTTTAATTATTGATTTATGGGCATTTTTTCATTGTTCTGTTTGACCCTTTTTTTTAATTCATCGTACCTTATTTTTTAAATTTATCTCATAAAAATTTTATATTAAGAATATTTTATAAATAAACACTATTTAATTTCCAAATAACCATTTTCTTACCTGTATTAATGTTTCGTTACACTCGTTGACATAAATGTTAAATGCAATAATCCTTCTCACTCTTTCAAATTTTTCGAAGAATAACAAACTCATTTTAATTTTCAGAGTAATTGTTTTGTATGACCAACCTTATAAGTTACAAAAAGAAACTAATCAAATTTTAAAGTTTAAGCAATGCAATATCTATAACTAAATTCAACAACTAACTCCTTACAACTTGAATTAACAAACATTCTCTAAAAAATTAATAAAAATGAATTAAATAAGAAAAGTTAGAAGGCATAATATGGTAATTATAACTCTATTAAGATTATGTCAACTCAAGTTATAGATAAAGTTGATTGTAAATTAGTTATAGGTGTAATATTATCTTTAAAGTTTTGATTTATCAAGTAACAATCTAATCTATTATAAGTGCGAACGTTGATTTCGTCAAATTCTATTTCAAAATAAACATGTAATAAAGGTTCGGAGGAGCCTTGCATATAGAAGTGGGTAAGTTGTGCACAAAATAAACATCTAATTAACATTACTCAATTTCCATCCAGGTTTTGGGAGAATGCGAAGCAATCTATAAAAAAAAAAAAGGGATGAAAATTTAAACAAATCTTATTTAACAGCAATTTATTCTTCCCAACATAGCATAATTCTATCTTTGTTACCTCAAAGATAACATATGTTTATGAAATAAAAGATACTTTAACAAAATTTAGGTATTCAAGGTTCTGAAATATATGTAATGAATTATTTGTTCTTAAAGGAATTTAGGATATATATGGTGTGTCTTCTCTTTAGTGATTTTATCGAAAATAAGTTATTAAAGTTTAAAAAATAAAAAATAAGGTCTAATCTAATGGGTTTAAGAGCGGAAGCTGAATTGAATTACTATTTTTTCTTTTTTTTTTTCCCTTTACTAAATACCATTAATCTCATATTCAATAGCCTTATTTAACGGCAAAACGTATCCTAAGGATGGAGACTTCGGAAACCAACCTCTATAAGGGTAAGGGTCAATTTCTATTTATCGGGGTCGGGACGAGGTAATTAAAGGTAGGACACAAATTAAATCCCTGTTTCCGAATGAGGTAGTGTGATGAGTTTCATAATCTCTGTTAGTAGATTGAACACTCATATCGCAGCTCAAATAAAAGACAAGAAACAAATTGTTATGTTAGAAATAACAATTTGGGTGGCACTGCCCTCCACAATAAATAAAATAGACAACTTGGGCGGCTCAGCCTTCCACAATAAATAAATTAAAGGTAATTAAAGAAAATAAAGACACAAATATTTAACGTGGTAAAACCCTCAATTTGAGGGAAACCTCCACGGGACAAGACCGAAAATATTTCACTATAAAGAAAAATATTACAATCTCTCTCACAATTAAAATGGAGGAGATTACAAGGGAGGAAGAAGAGAAAAGCTTAATACAGAAGCTTGGTACAATTTTTAAGGGGAGGAGGAAGGCTTTATTATATAGCCTTAGCCTCCCCCTTGGATTTGGTTTCCCACCGATGTGGGATTGGGTGAAAGGCAAAAATGCCTTCACCCACTTCACATTCTCCCACTTGAAGGCATTTTTCCTTTCAGTCTTGTCTCTATACATGCTGCTCACGTCTTTAATAGGCCACAAGACGTTCTACACCAGATGAACTTGTCAGCATTGATTGGTTTAGTTAATGCATCTGCTATGTTGTCCTTCGTGTGGATTTTCTGCATATCCACTATTCCATCTTCAACTACTTCTCGTACATAATGATATTGAACTCCTATGTGCTTCGTTCTTGAATGAAAGGCTGGATTCCTTGCGATATGCAAGGCACTCTGACTGTCACAAAACAAAGAAATCTTCTCTTGTTTGTGCCCGAGTTCCTCCAATAACCTTTTGATCCAGACAGCTTCCTTGCAAGCTTGTGTAGCTGCCATATATTCTGCTTCTGTTGTAGATAAAGCCACAACAGTTTGAAGTTTGGATACCCAGCTCACAGCACCTCCTGCAAGTGTAAACACATAGCCTGTAGTGGACTTCCTTTTGTCAATATCTCCAGCAAAATCTGAATCAACATAGCCCCTAACAATGAACTCTGATCCTCCATAGCATAGTGCAGCATCAGAGGTTCCTTTGATGTATCTAAGGATCCTCTTAACAGAATTCCAATGCTCTCTTCCCGGATTAGCCATGAATCTACTGACCGCTCCCACTACTTGTGCAATGTCTGATCTTGTACAAATCACAGCATACATTAGGCTCCCTACTGCTGATGCATACGGTACTCGAGACATTTCCATCCTCTCCGCTTCATTGCTAGGACTCATACTTGAGGATAATTTATGATTAACAGGAAATGGGGTAGAAATTGGCTTACAATCTTGCATGTTGAAGCGACGCAAGATTTTCTTCAAGTAGTTCTTTTGAGATAGCCAAATCTTCCTGTTTTTTCTGTCTCGGTGAATTTGCATCCCTAGAATCTTGTTTGCCGGTCCTAAATCCTTCATTTCAAATCCCCTAGCCAATTGTGCCTTTAATTCTTGGACCTGATCTTTGTTAGTGCCTGTTACCAACATATCGTCCACGTACAACAGCAAAATGATAAAGTCTTCCTCAAACCTCTTGTAATAAGTACAATGATCTGAACTGAGTCTGTTGTACCCAAGGCTGATGATGAATGAATCAAATCTCTTGTACCAACACCTTGGCGCCTGTTTTAAGCCGTACAGAGATTTGGTCAACCTGCAAACCATGTTCTCTTTTCCTTCTTTAACAAAACCTTCCGGTTGGAGCATATAAATTTCTTCTTCAAGTTCTCCATGAAGAAACGCAGTTTTTACATCTAACTGCTCTAAGTGTAAGTCAAAAGTAGCACACATAGCTAAGACTGCTCGAATTGTTGTAAGTCTTACCACAGGAGAGAATATCTCATTGAAATCAACTCCTTCTTTCTGAGCATATCCTTTGACCACCAGTCTAGCACGATACCGCTCCACTTGATCATTCCCATCACGTTTGATCTTGTAGACCCATTTGTTTCCGATGGCTTTTCTTCCATGTGGTAGTGGCACAAGTTCCCATGTCTTGTTTTTGTCTAAAGCTTCCATCTCTTCATGCATTGCTGTCATCCATAGAGATGCATCAGAACTTTTTATAGCCTCCTGAAAGGTTGAAGGCTCCCCATCTTCTGTTAGGAGACAGTATGCAACATTGCTCGCCATCACATATTCTGAGTGCCAAGAAGGTTCCCTTCTTTCTCGAGTTGATCGACGGACTTCAGGTGCTTCAGACTCAACTGGTTCTTGATCATCGTGTTCTGGTATTGCTTCAGAAGAAACTGTTTCTTCCTGTATTGATACAGTCTCAACATTTTTCTTCGTGCTATCACTTTCTTCACATTTAAACATGTCTTCTATAAAGACAACATCCCTGCTGATGACAATCTTATGGGCAGTAGGATCCCATAAGCGATACCCCTTTACTCCATCAGCATATCCCAAGAAGATACATTTCCTGGATTTTGGATCCAGCTTCGTTCTTTCTTGGTCATGATACATCACATAAGCAGGACATCCGAAAATATGAAGGGAGGAATAATCAGTTGGCTTACCGTCCACATCTCCATAGGTGTCTTCATCTCAATTGCTGTTGATGGAGACCTATTTATCAAGTAACAGGCTGTAGTGGCTGCTTCTGCCCAAAATGTCTTGGGTAGACCCGCAGTCCTTAGTAATGCTCTCATTTTTTCTGCGAGAGTTCTATTCGTCCGCTCTGCCACTCCATTTTGTTGTGGTGTGTAAGCAACTGTCTTCTGCCGTTTCACACCTTCTTTACTACAAAATGTGTCAAACTCCTTGTTGCAGAATTCTCTCCCATTATCTGTCCTCAAACACTTGATCCTTTTTCCGGATTCAAGTTCCACTTGTGCTTTGAAGGCTTTGAATACAGGAAATACATCTGACTTTTTCTTGATGACATATACCCAACATCTCCTAGAATAATCATCCACAAACAATACAAAGTAGTTTGCTCCTCCTAGGGACGTAACCGGTGATTCCCAAACATCAGAATGAATCAAGTCTAGAATGTTTTTACTCCTAGCAATAGATCTGCTAAAACTCAGTCTACTCTGCTTGCTAATAACACAATGCTCACAGAATGGTAAACTTACAGTTTTGATTCCAGGAAGTAGTTTTCGATCAGAGAGAATCTTCAAACCCTTTTCGGACATATGGCCAAGTCTTTGATGCCATATCATAGACAATTCTTCTCCAGAACTAGCAATCGCTGTTTCTGCCTCCTGAACCGTTTCTCCATGGAGCATGTATAGGTTAGCAGCAATCTTTTCTGCCTTCATCACCACAAGTGCGCCTCTGACAACCTTCATGATCCCATTTTTCGTATGGAACTCACATCCGAGGTCATCCAACTGTCCCATCGATAGCAAATTTTTCTTCAAGCCAGTCACATGTCGTACATCTTGGATAGTGCGAATCGTACCATCAAACATTTTTACTTTGATGGTTCCAATACCAGCGATTTTTAAGGCATGATCATCACCCATGTACACAGACCCTTCTGAGATAGGTTTATATTGATAGAACCAATCTCTTCTAGAAGTCATATGCCATGTTGCTGCTGAATCAATTAACCATATATCAGCAAACCTTTTTCTGCCTTCCACAACTGTTGTTGCCTCGCTGCACAAGATTTCGCCATTCCCTGAAGTACTTGCTACACAACCCTGAGATCCTGACGACTCAGATTCTTTTCCTTTGCTGTTTCCCTCTCCATTCTTCTTAAGATGCCAACACTCGTTTTTCACGTGCCCTTGCTTTCCACAATGGTAGCATTTAATAAACTTCCTTCCTTTAGACTTTCCCCTGTTCTGATTGTGACTCCCACTGGGACCACGTTCCCTTGATCTCCCTCTATTGGCGGATAAAGCCTCTGCATGTTGAGAAGTCATTATTCTGTCTTCCTTGTTTTTACGTCTGCTTTCTTCTTCTAAGACAGCAGCCGCAACATCATTAAAGACTAGAGATGACTTCATTGAACCATTTGCCAAGTTGAGGATGAGATTATCATATAAATCAGGTAGACTCTAAAGTAGAAGCTCAGCACGTTCCTTCTCTTCTATGTTATGCTCCATGGTTGAGAGTTGAGAGAATAACGTCTTCAAAGTGTTGATATGTTCAGTCACCGGAGTGGTTTCTGACATACGAAGAGTGTACAGCTTCCTTTTCAAGAAAATTTTGTTGTGTAGAGATTTGGCTTCATACAAGCTTGTCAAAGTATCCCAAATCTCCTTTGCAGAGTTTAATTCTTGAATACTTGACAGCACTTCATCTGCAACTGCTAGATGTAGACTTGCCATCGCATCACCATCTATCTTCTCCCATTTATTTTCATCTTGCATATTTTCCGGTCTTCCATCAATTGCTTCAAGGCAATTTTCTTTTCTCAAGATAGCCTTTATTTTAATTTTCCATAGCCCAAAGTTGTTTCCATCGAACTTCTCTATCTTGAATTTGGCTGCCATTTGTCTTGCAGTGAACAGTACCGTATATGTAAACAGTACCCTTGAATAGTATCGTATACGTGAACAGTAACAGTATCCGTATACGTACACCACTGCTAAACAGTAACCAAGAATAGTAGTAAGTGCCGGTACGATTTAATATACACCAGGAAAGCTTCCAGGAAACACTGGAGGGGTCACAAGCGGTCCCACTTAAAATCCAGTCTCCTTAGACTCTTATCGTCTTTTTGACAAAGCTTTCCTAGACATGTATATAACCATACAAGTAACCACTCACTGTCCTAACCCTTGGCTCTGCCTTCGCAACCTTGCTCTGATACCACTGTTAGAGATTGAACACTCCTATCGCAGCTCAAATAAAAGACAAGAAACAAATTGTTATGTTAGAAATAACAATTTGGGTGGCACTGCCCTCCACAATAAATAAAATAGACAACTTGGGCGGCTCAGCCTTCCACAATAAATAAATTAAAGGCAATTAAAGAAAATAAAGACACAAATATTTAACGTGGTAAAACCCTCAATTTGAGGGAAACCTCCACGGGACAAGACCGAAAATATTTCACTATAAAGAAAAATATTACAATCTCTCTCACAATTAAAATGGAGGAGATTACAAGGGAGGAAGAAGAGAAAAGCTTAATACAGAAGCTTGGTACAATTTTTAAGGGGAGGAGGAAGGCTTTATTATATAGCCTTAGCTTCCCCCTTGGATTTGGTTTCCCACCGATGTGGGATTGGGTGAAAGGCAAAAATGCCTTCACCCACTTCACAATCTCCATCCTATAAATGCCTCTACCCCTTTCTGTATATTAAAAAGATATAAATATTATTTGTATTTTTACAAATAATATATTTGTTGCTGTAATTACATAAGTTATATTATTATATTATTTAATGGAAAAAATAAAAATAAAAAAGTAATTAACAATCAAGACTAGCAACTGGTTTTCAAGTGAACAAGGAAGAAACAAATGGGGTTACAGCCACACGGCTGTTACATGCTAGAAACATTTCTTAGCTATAAAAGTAATTAGTTTAGCAGTCAATTGCTTTGCGGTGAAGAGTCCAAAGTTCCTTGAATTGATTATTTTTTAAGTGCGTTAAATGGTTTAATGAAATTTGCTTGCGTTGGGGGATTGGATAAACATTCTTACCAAAGAAGAGAATTTTCATTAGTTAACCACTACCATATGAAACCGCGTTTCTGTTATGTCACTGCTTAAGATATGTATAGTGGTTATGGAAAATATATTGATGAGGAGAATAAATAAATATATATGTTAACCATCTATTAATATTAAAATTCTTGTGTGAACTATTAATATTAATATCTATGCATCAACCGATCATCAAAAAGTGAGATAAAATTAGGTGAATACATAGTCTTAATTTTTTTTTTCTAAATTATGTTATCTAGCTTTAACGACAAATCTCAAGTAATTAATTTATACAAAGTTTACATGACATAGTCTGTATATATGTGCTCAAGTGCTTGAATAGAAGCAACCGTCCCTCAAGAAAGGTTAAATTTGACTGTAGTCTATTGATGAAAAAAAATTCAATTCTCCATACCATATATGATTATATAAATTTCACTCAGGTGTCCAACTTCAATTCTCCAATCCAGTGTTAATACTAATGATCCAATTAACACTGAGAGTGTGAATCTGCAAATTGTGGGAAAATGAAAGATCACAAAGATGATCATGTACCATAGCGAAATTAAGGTGACTAATTACCATCTGCATAGAATATGACCAAAGAGATCAAATAACTGATTCTTCAAATTAATTAACGAAACTCACTAGCTCTACTGAGAGGCTAATATTGTAGAATATACAGAGAGGATGAAAACGAACGGAATAGACAACAGAATGTTCAGTACTGGAAAAAATGCAAAGTTGTTGAGTAGATATGGAATATCAGTCACTCCCAATCAAAATAGATGCAGATAATGTTTAGAAGATAAAATGCCAGGTTGGTACTTGGATCAGCTTTGGTTGAGAAGGAATATTAGGCTGTCCCATTCAAAGTTTGAGTAGCTTTCATCAGTTTTTAAATACGTAAAAGCATAATTTATAGCTGGAGTATGCATTATGAGATGACGAAATCACCTTTTCTCTGTTTTTAATTGTTTCCAGCTGGGTAGATATGTTATGATGGAGATGCCAATTAAGATTACGAAATAAAAAATAATCTTCGTTTAGAGAAAGGAAAGATAGATCATTTGAACATAGTAATTTGATGAATCTATCCAATGATACGATGATATACAATCATGGGTGGACTGAAAAAATTGAATAAAAAAGAAGAAGACAATTCAACATTCATATCCAACGGAATGATAACATACGATCATACATAGTTGAGAAAATTGGAAAAAGACTGAAAACTCTAACTCTTTCCACCGCTTGGCTAAACATGTAGTGAATAGACATTCTACCTTAGCAATATATCTATACTACATAAGTATTGGCTCTCCGGTGGAGGTTTGCCACATATAATGACTGTTCTTAATGTTTGAAAGGCCATTGGGAGGCACTAATAGGATTATTAGTTTGATTCTTTATTTGATATGAGTTGGACCCCGCTCGGTTTGATTAAAATTGGGAGAAATGACTTAAAGGATTACTAACAAGCTTTTAACTAATAAAAAATTTTCTTATGAATTATGATTATTTTAAGTTTCAACAATCATTTTTCTACTTCTATACTTAAGGAAAACTTAATTATCTTAGGAATAATATATTAAATTACTAAACTACCCTTGTATATGTTTTATGTTCCAAAACTAACTTTATTCAAGTAAGTGATTAAATTATTTTTCAAGTAATTAAAAAATAATTATAAATATAATTCATTAATTTATTTTCAAAAATTTTAAAAATTGTAAATTTTTATTTTTAAAAAATTAAAAAATTGCAAAATTTTTGGGTGATTCAAAATACCAAAATTGTCACTCTATATAATTTAAAATCCAAAAATAACCTTAAACAATAAAACTTTAAATTTATTTATTTATAATATATTAAAAAAATATAAATTTAGTAGAATTTATTTTTAAATTCAATTTCTGAAAAATAAAACAAGGGTCATCGGAGTGCAGTTGTCATTGACCACCAATGTGATGGAGCATCTAACGACATCGCCACCATTAGCATGATTGTCCTAGACTGCTCTGCTAGAATCCGTTGACGATGTTGTTGCTTACGTTGCCAGTAAACGAGATTAGACGATCAAAGTTTCGCCACTAAAACTTTAATAAATATATTTAAATAATTTATACATTAAAGTGACATCACATCACCATCATGCCGACAATCAGTGACGATAACAGCGACGGCTGTACTTTAATGGCTCTGATTTTATTTTTCAAAAATTATATTTTTAAATAATTGAATTAATAAATATATTTAATTATTTTAAATATATATTATTGTTAGACTAGATTAGTTATAATCAAATTGTAACAAAGATAATTGATACATAATCAGCTCAATCAAAAGCAAGTGATGTGAATAAAAATAAATAGAGATAGAAGATTTTTAATGTGGTTCGGCTGTTAATAACTTCCATCCACAAAGGCAATCTCAAGATTGAGAATTTTACAACGTAAAACAGATTACAACTAGTCTTGTATACTAGAGACTCCCTTTATAATAATGCCTAGTCTAGGTCTTACGCATAGACTTCGTTTGTAACAGATCCTTCTGTTCTAAACAAGACTCCTTATTCTATAGTCTAGCATCTGTAATCTCGTTGCTCTCGAACTGTACCAAAGTGAACATTCTCCTCTCTTGAACCATTCCTCACAATAACAACAATAACAAAGATAAAGAAGAGAAGATAACATGGAACAAATACATCAATGAGCTGTGAAAAAAAAAACTCTCTCTAAATAAAAACTATCTTTTACTTTTTGAAGCCCTTCACTCACCTGGATCCCCGCTGGGGATGATCTCAATTAGGATACTTTCAACATGGTTAATTAGTCACATGTTTGGAGTAGAGAAGAGATAAGAGATAAACTTGGGTCATAGTTTTAAACTTTGAATCTTCAAGAAAATAATCAAGATTTGAATTGCTATAAATCCTTCTCCTTGTAATTTGAATCTTGTGTAAATCATGAAGGAGATTGAAGCTTGATTGCAAGAAAACTTCAAGGAGTTTGAATTCAAATTCAATTTATCATTATTCGAGAGATGACTTGAATTTTTACTCACTGAGTTCACCGTAATTGATTAATTAATCACTTCAAAACTAAGTTTAACGTGTAACTTATCCTGACTTTATGAAATTACATAAAACCCAAAAATTGATTGTAGATCAGATAACTAAAATTAAGGACGAGACAGTTGTTGGATGTAAATATTAGAACAACCATTAAGATTAATATTTGAACCCACATAATCAAGAGGTAGAATTTATGTATTTTCTATCCCAAGTGGTGGCTTGATTTTTGGAATAATGGATTCTTCATCCTTAATCTGGTCGACGAAGACTTTACTCTCCTTCTAGTATCGAGACCTTTTAGTTGACCAGATAATTTTATAACAAATACCTTACTTAGTTGAGGAAGGATAAGACTCTCAATTTCACCACCAAAGATATTGCATGGTGCAAATTAATAAAATAATAAAAGATGAAGCTTCCCTCCAGGTGTTCTCCAAGCAAGATGCATCTTGTCCAAGTGTCTCATCAACTCCCTTAGAAGCTTCCAAGTGTCTTCTAAAGGAACCTTTTTGTTTGCCAAGTGTCTCCATGTGTTCTAGCTAGGTGTCATCACTAGCTCTTTTGCATGCAACATGGTGTCATCTAAGCCCCATACATCCCACCACCTATAAGTAAACTCTCATATAAACATAGCCCTTGACTATGAATCAAGGTTTGAACACTCTCTTTGTGACCTAAAACTCTCTCTCTCAATCTTGTCTCTCCCTAGTGGACCAGATATTTCACTCCCTATTTCGCAAGATTATCGTCAGTAACACTACTGGCGCTTTTGAACCCTTGTTTTCTCTTTGCGTGAAGATTGTTTAAACCACTGAAGCCTCGGTTGACCAAAATACAATAACCATCTTGACAAACACATGGCCTGAAACCCCTCACTTTCACCATCCTTCTCCATATTTTCCACCATTGCCTCTTGGCTGAGTCAAATCTTCCATAATAAATATAAATTTTACTAGTGAGTTGGAGTTCAACCGATTCTCAACATTAATAGTTGACACCATCTATGAAAATTTTGACAAAAAAAAAATCATATATATCACCATGAACAACGCACCAGAAGGGAATGTCACCATTGAGGATATCTATAATGACAAAGAGGGTTTGAGACTAGTGAAGGGAAAAAGGTTATGATAATAAGAAGTAGTGGCCATCCAAGAGCAACTAAGGCTTATGAACCAACAAAGTGCTCAAATGCAAACTCAACCTATACAAGTGAAAAAATTCTCTCCATGTTGATGTTGATGAGATCTTGACAAATAATCAAAGAGGTCCTGGTCAACCGCATGGCAAACTAGCTTATGGGTGGAGCAAGTGCAAGTCAGCACCATAGTCATGGAAAGAAAGGACCGTATAATTCTGGTCAATCCAGATACAAAGCATTAGAAAATGAAGCTCATCCTGATCATAGTCAATTTAGAGAAAGAATTAAAAAAAGGAATGACAATTGAGGGTCTTTAATGGTTGATTGTCACCAGGGTGAGTAAAGCAACAAAGAGACCAGAGCGAGGGAGGCATACCAGGTCGATCGAGAAAAAGATTGCCTTTATCAACACAATAGTTGGGCGACCTAGTATCGTGAGAAATTTACATCGTGCTTTAAAAGCCTATGCAAGAGAGATTGGGGGTGTACAAAAGCTCAAAAGGTTAGTGTGTCGACAAGGGCTATTAAACAACCCCAGCTTTCCCATACCAAAAAAAGGTCGAAGATGTAGTTTTCCACACAATGATGCCTTGGTTGTAACAATGACAATTGCAAATCGAAGTATAAAGCAAGTGTTGGTGGATACCGAGAGCTCTATAGATATACTTTTTCCTGGATGCCTTCACTCACATGGAATTATCTGACGATAGTCTCCAACCAAATAAAACCTTCTTCAAAGGTTCTGTTGGAGATTGTGTAACCCCCATTGGTTCAATCTAGTTACTAGTAATAATAAGATGTTCTCTACAAAAAAAATTCACAAGAAAATCACCCTTGTGTCACCCTTGTGAATTTTTTGATGGTGGATTTTCCTAGTTTTTATAATCTTATTCTTGGTCGATCAACTGTAATCAATTTTAAGGCAACAATCTCCATCTATCACTCGACGCTAAAATTTCCTACTCAGGAAGGTGTTGGAGTCGTGTGACGTAACTAAGAGTTCGTAAGAACCTCTTTTCTATTTTTATAAAAGAACAAGTTGATGAGGCTTTCTCGATCCATAATCTTAATCCAAGGGATAATGGTGGTCAACCAATTAAAGAAGTTACTCCTAATCAACCAGTTAAAGAAACTATTCTAATCTTTAATCTAGACTAAGAGATGATAACTTGCACCTACTGGATCTTCAACTAAAGATTTGGTGTTTGTATCTGTCAATAAGAACTACCCAAAAAAGATGAGGTTGGTTCCTTGCTATGAATTCAATGAGTTTTGTTATATTTTCAAAAATAAAGATGAAATATGTTCATGTAATTTTCAATAAATGAGAGTATATTATCAGTAATCTTTGTTTTATGCCTCACCAAGTATATCAACCAAGTAGCAATTCTTGAGACATACATGCCTTATTACATCTACGATGGATATGTCATATATCTCTTTCAATAGTTGATTCTCCATTTGGTGTGTTTGTATCTCCATAAAGATCTCCAATGCCTAGCATAATATAATAGGTCAACCAGGACCTTGGACTATGTCTCTACTTGAAGTATTAGTGCAATTATGGGTACACGATGCCTAAGGCAGAGCTATCTTAAATTTAAAAGGCGAACTAACGCCTGAGATACTATTAACCAAATTCACCAAGAAAGGTGGAGTAGCATCTAAGGTACTATTACCTAGATTCACTAGGAAAGATTCCTAGCACAACGTGATGGGTCGATCAAGACCTTATTTTTTATCTCCATTTGAAGTGCTAGAGTAATTAATGGGCATTCGGTGCCTACGATAAAATAACCTTAAACTTAAAATGTGATTCGACGCCTGAGGTACTATTACCCAAATTCACTAGGAAAGATTCCTAGCACAACGTGATGAGTCGAGCAGGACCTTATTTATTATCTCCATTTAAAGTGCTAAAGCAATCAATTGGCATTCGATGCCTAAGGTTGAAGAGTTACCTTAAACTTAAAAGGTGGCCCAGCTCATAAGGTAAAGCCTCAAATTCACTGGGGAGATTCCTAGCGTAACGCAATCAATTGGCATTCGATGCCTAAGGTTGAAGAGTTACCTTAAACTTAAAAGGTGGCCCAGCTCATAAGGTAAAGCTTCAAATTCACTGGGGAGATTCCTAGCGTAACGTGATTGGTCGACCAAGACCTTAATTTATTTTCTCCATTTGAAGTGCTAGAGCAATCATGGATATGTGATGCCTAAGGCAGAGTTACCTTACACTTAAAAGCCTAACTAGCGCGTGAGGTACTATTACCCAAATTCACCAAGGCAATCATGTGCCTGAGGTACTATTGTCCAAATTCACGAGAGAGATTCCTAGCATAACCTGATGGGTCGACCAGGATCTTATTAATTATCTCCATTTGAAGTGCTAGAGCAATCATGGATACATGATGCCTAAGGTAGAGTTAACTTGAACTTAAAAGGTGGATTGGCACCAGAGGTACTGTTACCTAAATTCACCAAGAAATGTGATTCTATGCTTAAGATACTATTACCCAAATTCACTAGAAAAGATTCCTAGCACAATGTGATAAGTCGACCAAGATATTGATTTATTTTCTCCATTTGAAATATTGGCAAAACCATAGGTATGTGATGCCTAAAGTATAATTGCCCTATATTTTCACCATTGGAAAATTCATCTAAGATGGAGTTACCTATTTGAATGATTCGTCGTATAAAGGTTTTCCATGTCATCTATCTGATCGACTAGGACCATATTATATGATCATCACTTGAAGTGCTAATATGATGGATACGCATTTGGTACCTAATGTATAGCTACCTTATATTTCAATAAATCACCATGAAGGATACTTACTCCAATGCATATGGTCAACCAAGGCTTCTATTTGTTATCTCCATTTGTAATGCTATCCCAACCATAGGGCATGGGATGCCCAAGGTATAATTGCCTTATATTTTCACCATTGTAATATTCATCTAAGATGAGGCTACTTTATATATGAATAGTTTGCCATATGAGGCTTTTCATATAATGCATCTAGTCAACCGGGACCGTTATATGTGATCACCACCTAGAATGCTAGCATAATGGATGAATATCTGCTGCTACAGTACAACTATTCAATATTTGAATAGATTACTGGGAAAGATATTTAAGTTCGTATGCTTGGTCGACCAAAATCCATTTATTCGAGATCACCGTTTGAGATGACAATTTAATTGACGAGCACCAATATCTATGATATGCCAATTTATCTACCTTTTTGTCGACCAAGCTCTTATCTGGGAATAGATAAAAATGTGATGTGAATATGAAGATACAAGAACAATTAGAGTACTCCAAACATTCAAATAAGTGATGAAGGCTACACTGTATAAGTTCAATTCTCCAAACAAAACAACATAAAGGCGTATTCTCCAAAAATAGTTAAAAGAAAAAAGATGAGTTATTACAATGATAGAAGATCAAATCTCCTTGTCAACCCAAAATTTGCCACAGGTATGATTGGTACCATCAACTTCATAAGTAACACTAATTTTCTCAATACCTCAGCTCTATTAGTATCATCAACTTCATTGATAACATCAGCTCTATCAACGTCACACATTCTATTAGATAATGTTGAGCACCAAAACCTCCACATCTGACACTGATCTCTTCATCAACCTTTTTACGTGAGAAAAACAATTACAAAAAGACATACTCAAATGACTAAGGACAAGACAAATACAATTATTTGTCATCAATTCATGAGAAGGAAGAAATATCAAACCCTCCATACATTCAATGGTATGAGGTTGGATTTTGTGAAAACGCTACATATGAAGACTTCATCTAAATCCTGGTTAACTAAAGGGATTTTAAGAATAGTATCTTTCAGCTACTTGTTCATGCGTTGCAGCCAGTCGCATCCTTTCCTCCAAAAGTCACTTCAACAATTAATGGCACAATATGAAAAGAATAATTAAGCTTTATGTTGAAATTAGAATGTCTAATGCGGTTGGTTGAAGAGTTAAAAGGTTAAGCTAAATCGCCTACACTCTAGTAGATCAGAGATGTCGATGAAGTCTTCTCCCATTACACTGGTAGTTTCTCCTTGTACAACTTTTCTCTTTATGGCTATAATATGGAAGGATTTCTCTAGTAAAACCTTCTCCTTTATAATTTTAGTTGCCTATTTACCTCTAGTATTCTAGAGCAACACAATGGCAAACTCATTTATAATCTTGCTCTCCTTGCTAAAGAGAAGTTAACACAAAAAGGCACAATAAGCAATATCAAGAAAATAGTGAGAATTGTTAGCATTTGAATCGACTTTGAAGAAAAGAACATAATCTAGAGTGCGGTACTAATACATATGGAGTATTGCTTAAAGTATGTATTCTTTAAAGAGTCAAGTCCCAAGCCAAATGCCAATGCTTTGAATTGGAACTTGGGGGTTAGTTGTTAGATGGAAATATTGGAACAACTAATAAGATTAATATTTGAAGCCACATGATCAAGAGGTAGAATTTATGTATTTTCTATTCTAAGTGGTGGCTTGATTTTTGGAATAATAGATTCTTCATCCTTAATCTGGTCAAGGAAGACTTTACTCTCACTCCCAATATCGAGACTTTTTGGTTGACCAGATAATTTTATAATGAATGCCCTACTTGGTCGACAAAGGACACAACTCCCAATTTCACCACCAAAGATATTGCATGGTGCAAATTAATAAAATAATAAAGGTTGAAGCTTCCCTCCAGGTGTTTTCCAAGCAAGATGCATCTTGTCTAAGTGTTTCACCAACTCCCTTAGGAGCTTCCAGGTGTCTCCTAAAGGAACCTTTTTATTCGCCAAGGGTCTCCATGGGTTATAGTTAGGTTTCGTTACTAGCTCCTTTGCACACGGCATGTGTCATCTAAGCCCCATGCTCCCACCACCTATAAGTAAACTCTCTTATAAATATAGCCCTTGGCTATGAACCAAGGCTTGAACACTCTTCTCTGACCTGAAACTCTCTCTCTCCCTAGTCAACCAGATATTTTACTCTATATTTAATCTCTGACCTGAGAGTCAGAGGATTATCGCCTGTAATACTACCAACGCCCTGACCCCTATTTTCTTTTTTGTGTAGACCATTTAAACCATTGGAACCTCAGTTGACCAAAATACAATAGCCATCTTGATAAACACATGGCCTGCAACCCCTTACTTTCACCATCCTTCTCCACAGTTTCCACTATTGTTTTCTGATTGAGTCAGATATTCCACAATAAATATAAATTTTACTGGCGAACTAGAAATCAATCGATTTTTAGCATCAACAATAATAAATTAATAAATGAATAATAGAGATATAAATAAACAAGATAATGACACTTTAATTAATATAAATATCTTGCATACAAAACTATGATGACCAAAGTGTATTAACATATATAAGTCTTTTTGTCACATAATCAACCAAGGATGCCAACCAAAACTTCTTAACAATTATAATTATATATATTATATTATATATATATAATTTAATTATATTTAATTAATTATATATTTCACACCCATTATATATTTCAATATTGAGGGTGTTTATGTCTAATTATTTTATAAACTATTCCTTTCCATTCATGATTCCATTAGACAACCAAACATAGGAAAAGGTTTCCTAACCGAATTAAGATCCTCTCCTGATTTGAGTTTTACCTGAGCTTTTACAAATTTTGTGCCACGCAGATTTTATTAATTATAAGTGGCTAAGATCCATTACATTTTGTCTCCTATCTCATCTATTTTGTGTTCACTATGAATCATATATTGCGTTTTGCTCAGGTGAAGTTTAGATCAGGAGAGGATCCTGGTCCCTCCTGAACCTATTCCTTTTTTTTATATTTTTTCTTTAACTCAACTTTTCCCTTCCTACCACGATTCCTTTCATCAAATCGTACATAGCCTTGATCTTCATGGACTAAGGAAAAATGAAAGATACAAGGAATAAATTTCTACAAGGATTACGAGTTTTCCTTCTATTAATTAAGAATATAAATTCAACATGTAACTACAAATATTTGGACCTAGAATCAGATATAGTTTATGGGGGAGGCTTAGATGATCTTCAAGGAAGAAAAATATGTACTTATAGGGATGATATAAAAGTGAGTGGTTAAATATCGAAAGTATTTGACTGGATATTGTTGTTATGTACTCTTTGTATTAACTAGTGGATTTCCTTGTCATTTGTGGATGTAAGCAAGTTTTGCCAAACCACATAAATTATTATACCTTTTATTGTGTGATTTGTTTGATATGTTTTGACGTTGATATCTTAAACATGCTACATGCAATTTTTCCAATAGACCCGGCCAGCATACATTTTTATTTTCTTTCTTTCTTTTTTTTTGTTTTAATAATTTTAAGCATACATACATACAAACACAGTTTTGAGTAAATTGCTTGATATTACTAAATTTAGCTCGATCCAGCTTTTTAGAGAGACATGAACCCTCTAGACACTGCTGGCTCAAGGTACTTCAAGGCCTAGGGTGAAAGTTATAAAATTGACTTTTTGATATTTAATATAAAAAATTGAACAAATTTCGTTAAAGTTATAATTTTATTATTTAAATCAATTACAAAATTGAACAAATTTCATTAAAATTATAATTTTATTATTTAAATCAATTACTAAACTTTCGTTGATATCCATATTTATCAAGAAGCTTTGTTTTAGCATTTAACTAATTTTTGTAAATCTTTTCATAACTTTTTTGTATCTAGATTCATATTTTCTAATAGAAATGCCTAAAAATATAAACAAAATAAATAAGATAAAATAACATTGATAAAAATAAAAAACTAATAAAGTTGATAGTTATAGAAACTGAAATTATAGTGAGACGATATATCATCTTTGTCAATAATCTTGGGAGGGTGAAAGAGTTTGACTTTGATATTTATATTTAAGTTAGAAAGATAAGTTTGTAATATAAAAAAAGAATGCATATAAAGTTAAGAGTTTTAATATATATATATATATATATTAATGTTCAATTTTTCTAATACTACATATCAATTATAATCTTGGTACTCATTTGAAAATACATTTCATATAAATTTGAAAATAAAATCATATTATTTAATTGTATTTGATTTCTAATAGAATTAATTATAGATATTTAACAAAAATAGTTTAGCTTTATATTTTAGTTAAACTTGAATTCATGTAAGAAATGGAAAATGATATTTAAAAATTAAACTAGATTGTATATATAAATTTTTGAAAAGCAAATATTTCGTAATTAATTATGACCGTACATAAAAATATGGGCCTTAAGGATTAAACAAAATATTCGGGACTTTACTAAATTTAGGGTTTAGTGCTCTAATGATGGAACATAAACTTTTGGAGCCTTACGAATTTAAACAAGAATTTAGTTTGAGGTTTTAATGATGGAACAAATACTTAAAGTTAGGGCCTAAGCAATCGCCTCACCCGCCTCAAAGTGTTGAGCCGGGCCTATCTCTAAAACAATCCAAGATTGAAGATCCAAAATCTATTATTAATAATTATAGGGCGACCAAGAAATTATTTCACTTGTATCTCGGAGATTGATTTTTGTGAACCAGGGTTTTGATAATTTTGACAAAAGGAATTCATTCAATGGGAGTATTTTGGTGACTCTTAGGTCATGAATTTTTAACATTTGATAAATTAAACTGGTCAAATCGTTAGAATCGCAGTTTGGTGTTTGACTTGATCAGCATCAATATTTTTCCGATAACCATCAAATCATGCCAAATCGCAACTCTCTCTCTTGGAGTGATCAAACGGAATATGGGGTTCCCCTCAGATGCTGAACTTGATTAAACTGAATTTGTTTAAAACGTATTGGAAAAAGAAATTAAAAGATTCTTGTAGCCATACGTCTGCAGGTTATTACATATATGCGTAAATCTATGTTAAAAGGTCCATAAATTATATAAATTTTTACCCTTACGTACAACAATAAAAGATTAATTTCTTCCCGAAGCAGCTAAAAAATTAAACTCTAGACACAATAAGGTTGAATGTGAGCACTTGTTTCCTAGCCTGGCACTTGATCAAACTTGGGCAACAAAACTTGGCGGCCAGTTTATTCTGAGTACCGTGTTAGAGTAACTGATGTCTTGAAACACAGAATGTGTTACCATTATGACAATCTAATTGGGTCACCAAGACACACAATAACAAAAGATACCATAACAAAGGGTTCGGGACACCTTTATGCTAATTGTAAGTTGATTTTTGTGGTACCCGTCCCAACTTCTTGTTCAATTAATCCCAGATTCGGTTCAAAGTACAAAAATATAACAAGTCAATCAGACAATAGGTTCATCAGTCGCGTAGCCTTGTGAATGTATATGATGATCTCTACTTCTACAGCAGGGTTTTGGCGTATATGAACAGTACTTATGCATCCTACGGGGAATGATTCACCTATAATATATTTAATTTTCTCACCAATCTGATAGCAGAGTAAGATATACATCAGATACGTTATATTCTATATCGAACTTCAATTTTCACTTGACTTTATCATTATTGCCTTGAATCTGTTGAAACGGTACCTCTGACTGAGATGTTGATGATCTCTAGATATTTCAAGTGATCAGTGACTTCCACAGCGTCATCTGAAGGTGGTATAATTTCTTGCACTCGAGCAGCATTTTGGTGAAGCACTGGCATCTTGTGCACCAGAAGAACGGAAGAGATCAACCACACAGGACTAAAGAAGTACATGGGCACACTACCAACAATTAAAATTATAGATGCCATTTTTGGCTTTTACATAGGGCAGCCCACATAGAGATCATATCCATTTGCAAAGACTATGAACTCGTGCTGAAAGATGAACATCTGAGTACTTGCACTGAAAGTAACGATCTCAACAACGCCTGGAGGCACCTTCTTCCACAGCCAAAGAAAACAGACTGATGACGCCAATAATAAGAAAAACCATCCCAGCAGACAGCATATGTGAGGAATTCAGTCTCGTCTCTATTGAATAAAATCTCACAAACCACTGTGAATTATCAAGCTACACATGAACAACATGGCAACAAATAACAACGAAAAGTGACTCAAATGGGATAATGAGGTTGATATTGGTTTGCAAGGAAAGAGAGCTGAGTAGTCAGAATAACCAAGCAAGTGATCGCAGTATAGAAGATTTCTTAAACCAGGACACCAATTCGTTCCACTGTGTTGGTGTCATTGTTAGTCGCCGACTCTTTCCTGATCTGCTTAGAAGAGGAGATGCAGAAGTGATTAAGGCAAATCTAAAAAGTTGTGTGTAATTGAGGGGAAAAAAAAGTAAGCCGGTATAATTTATGTATGCAAAGAAAGGGGGAAACTTTGATAATAAAGAGGTGGAGGATTACCAATTATATAGGAAAGGATGAACTTTTGGGAAAATATTTATATAGGGCAGATATATCGTTGAGGTGATGTGTCTAACCATTAATATTCAGTTATGTGTTGAAAGTGGTTAATTTTTCAGTTTTTTTATCAATTTTCTCACTCATCCATGATAGTGTATTATCATTTCATTGGATTGGATTGCTAAGTTGTCTTCTTTTTTCAAAATTTTCAACCCACTTATAGTCGTGTGTCGTTATTTCATTGGATTGACTCATTCAATCACTATGTTGAGATGGTATGTCTGACCTATATAAGTCTTTCGAAGTTTCATCTAAGCTACAATATTTAAGAAGTATTAATTGGATTTAAGAACATTTAAAGAATATGCTATAGGGATGGGCAAAATTCCCTGACCAGACCGGACCTAAACGGGTTTATTCGATCCGAGCTGGGTATGATCAAGTAGGGGATAATAAATACTCGAAATTGATTTCAATTTTTGAGTACCTGGTAATAGCCGACCTGATAACGGGCATTTAGCCTAAAACCCGAATATTACCTGACCTAAATACTTTTTTATAAAACTAAAAATATTACATGTGGCAGTTTTTAAGTGGTTTTGTTAAAATGTTAGCATAGAACTTGCTACACCAGATTACCATATATTCCTTATAATTTCCTTACCCACAACACTTCGTAGCAACCGCTGTAGCCTCACAATTCTCTCGCATCACTTCTCTCATCTCACTCTAACTCCTCTTGACTTGCCGACGGTGGTCGTAACTCTCTCTCCGCTCATCCTTATAGGTCACAGTCATGAACTCACGGCTGTCATCCATGCCCCCTCACCCTCATGCACGGGCACGACTGTCCTCTTACGTGCAGCTCTCGATGGTTCACAGTTATCCCGGTGGTTCTCGCCTCCATTCTAGCGCAGCTTATCTCCAGTGGTTCATGGTGGTTCTTTGTTTTGTCTTTCTTAACTTCAGCTGTTGTACTTTGTGTTTATGCTCTTGGACATAATGTTTTTTAGAGGTTGAGGTGATCATTGTTGAAGTGTTGGCAAGTTGCATTGATAACTTGATGAGAATGCATCATGCATGTAATTATTTTCTGTTTGTAAATATGTTTATTATTTTTCTATTTAAGATTATGGTACGAATGTAATTGGTTTTATTTGCAATTCCTATTTTTTATTCTTTGATGACTCATCTCTATTTAATTGGAAGAAATTATATATACTTTACACAACTATATACAATTTGCAAATTGGCCATTTATGTTTTATATTATCGAGTGTTCCCATGAATTGAAGTGTGTTTGAACCTTGACATTTTCTGATTTGCGGCAATGGAAAAAGGCCATTTTGTATCATTATCCGACATACCCGACCGGCTTTACCCGACTCGAAGGGTGTCAAATATGCTAAGGTGTCCCATAAAAAGTACTCAATATCAGATAAAAATTTTGAGACCTAATGACCGATCAGGTCTGGTTGGTTTTGCCGAAACCCGACCCAACCTGATCCGAAGAGTGCCGACCCCTATGCTCTACTTTGAGAAGAATGGTGATGTTAGAATTGGCTAATTCTATTAATTTACTAATTAAATTTGTATCCTTAAATCTTCAAAAAGCATAATAGGTTTATGTGGGAGATTAGAAAAAAAAATATTATAATAATCTTTGTTATGTTGCCATGTGAAAATTCTTCATGAATATTATCCAAGCATGCACAACATTTGATGGTCGAGCTGCCTCATACAAATATTGTACACAAGTTATTGAAAGTCAGGTTTAAATTAGTTAAAGAGAGCATAGAATAAACCACAATTGATCATCTATAACAAATCCTAGAAGTATAATTATTGAAACACTAATACATACTAGTATGTCCAATTATCAATATTGTACATGTGTATTAGCCTCATGAGGGTCATCTTTCTTTTCTTCTCTATTTTTAGTTTATTTTGTTATGTTTAGTTTAGGATTAGTATTTAATTATGTAGTCAATTAATAGTTAATTATCCATGTTTAGGAGTAGTTAATTAGTAGTTCATTATGCATGTTTAGGATAGTCAATTAGTAGTTAATTATGCATGTTTAGGATAGATATTAGCAGTTAATTATGCATGCTTAGCGTAGCTAGTAGTTAATTATGCCATGTTTAGTACGATGATTAGTGACTAATTATGCAATGTTTAAGGGTTAATTATGTCATGATTAGTAGTTATTTATTCCATGATGCTGTGTTTAGTATAGCTTTGCCATGCTTAATTTAGTTAACCATATCATGTTTAGTTTAATTATGCCTTATTTAAATTGTTATTACGAATGCTTTCTTTTTTAAGTGTTAGTTTAGATTCACTTAAGTTCATAGTGCCATATGAATTAATTGTTGTAATACCTCCCCCATTTCCTCATGTTTGATGGAAAATGTACTCAATTCTCCTCTCTTTTTCTATGAATGTATAGAAATTGTTGACATCTCATATGTAATAAAAAGATAAAATTTTGTTATGTGCATAAATGAACTTAGGATCAATATATGATAGCATTAGTGACTTCAAACTTAGAAATCAGTAAACCCTAATAGAGGTCGAACTTCATTCAGGCGGACCAAAAAGTTTGTACCTAACTTCTTGAACCCATCTTTGAAGGGATAAAGGTAGGTTGAGTCTTAGATATTAGGGGATCGAATTATCATCATCTATAATTTTTTTCGTGATTCTTTACCTGGGTGATGACTACTCTCCACATATTGTCTTTCTGAATTGACCCTTTTGGCCTTCTAAGTCTCTGAAAGGACTTAGAAAAGCAGTGCTAAGGTCATAAGCACTTTGAGTGGGATGGAAGCCCCGCTCACAGATAGTATTGTTGCCCTTGAAAATTTTAAACAAATTTGGTTCGACAGGTGGTTGGAAATCAATAGTATAATGATTCCTATCACATAACTCACATACTATATTCAAATTCAAATTCTACTTGAGCCATTATTGCATCCATAGTACTAAAAGCAACTCCCATAGTAGGTTGTTATCAAAGTAGCATCACGACCCTAGGTTTTATGCATTGCGGCATAGTGAAATCTGTAAAGATGGATTGGAGGTGCTTGCAAATTAGGCTACAGTGCTAATAAGACTGTGTTGCAGCACATCCATGCCTCCACCCCACCACCACCCCCCCGCCCACCCCCCGCCCCACCCACCCCAACCTCCACAAAAAAAAAAAAAAAAACTTACTTGAAGCCCTAGAAAACAAAAACCAAAACCAAACCGAAATCAAATAAAAAGAAAATAAATTCAAAGTAAAATAGAGCTCTTTACCATGATATTAGTAAAAAACAAACAATCGCTAACAAAAAGGCAAAAAACTTGTTACATAAAATCGCAAGTATACTATATTGAACAAGTAAAAGTGATAAGTTGAGAGTATCGTCCCATAGACATTGTGCTACTAATTGTCAAATTTAGTCTAACTATAATTTTATTTGAATAATGATAACAGAATGACAATTTAATGAGAAACAAACTAATAATGAAAATTAAACTAATAACTAAATAAAGAAAACAATAACAATATGATGATTACAAAGATTCCAAATTATTAAAGCTTTAGGGTTTCAGATTTCACCAAGATTAATCAATCCTAGTTCTCTAATCCAATAATTCAATATTTATTCCTATTTTGCCAGCCAATTTTACTCAAATAATTGCTATTCTTTTTCAAGCAATAACAATGCATTAATAAGCAAGATTTACATCTCTATCAAATCTAATAACTTATCAATACCCATTAAGCACAAGAAATTCATAAAGCTGTAAGAATCATGTGGATATCTGTATCCTACAATAATTTATTGTATTTCAATGGGAAAAAAATATAAAACATCACTTCTCAGTCTCAACTCATATCTCAAATCATGTAAAAGTTGGCCAGACAATCATAATAATTAAGTATAGAATGAAATACTCAACAAAATATGGAATAAAACACCAATAGACTGAAATTAAAAGAATCCAAACATCAAAATCTGACTACATCTTAGCCCTAGAAAAGAGAATTAGTTCATAACTTAATTAGAATCCAAAGAGAAAAGAGAAGAAAAACTAGGATTTTGAAGATGAAGTCCAGCCTCCAATCGTTCTTTGAACCCTTGGAACCCCCAAACACATGTAATGAAGTCCTATTTATATGTATAGGATTTTAGGACTCAAAAACTAGAAAAAAGATCGTGTTTCCAAGTCGACTTTGCGTTGCATCACTACAGTAATCGCACTACGGTGTAAACCTTTCTGACTTGCAATCTCTGCTTCAGCTTTCACTACTGGAATATTTAACATATTTGACACATAATTTTTTATATACTTAGGGGTTTTTTTTTTTTAAATACTAACAATTATAACATATTACTATAAGTCAAACCCTAGTTTATTCATATTTGTGGGTTGTCAATGACCAAATTTGCCATATTAAAAAAATCAGGGACAAATATGTAAACTCAATAAGAAAAATCCCTCTTCCGCTTTCCATTTTCACTTTACCTCCATATTTCACTTTTCGTCTTTCATCTTTCGCATTTGCCCCATTCAAACCCCATTTGCTTATCCCCAAATTTAAACCCTCAAAACGCTAATTGGCTTCCCCCACTAGGGTTGGCAATTGTACCCGGGCGGGGCCGGGTACCCGGCTCCCCGGCCCGAAAATGTCCGGGGAATTACCCGGAATTCCGGGGAACTAAGCCGGGGACGGGGATGAATTTTCCGGGGATTACCCGGGGCCGGGCAGTGCTCCCCGGCCTGGCCCCGGCCCGGAATAATAATTTTTTTTATAAATTAATAAAATTTAAAAGCCCAATACTTTAAAAGCCCAATACAACTTAAGTTTCCAACAATAATAAGCATATCAAGTCCAAATCATAAAAATACAAGCCCAGCCCGAATACAAAACCCAATTAAAATATTTATGCAAAAAAATTCATATTTAAATTAATGATTTCTTAATTATTATATGTATTTTCATCATTGATATTTTAATTAATAATTGACTAACTTAGTAAAAAAATTTATAGAAGCATTTACACTTTATAAATATAATGAAGCTACATTTAATAATTTAATAAAAAATTAATATATGCAAAAGCAATGTCTAATTCAATAGAAAAAATTATAAATATAATATTAAGAAAAATAATAAAAACATGTGTTAATGGGGCGGCTTAAACCTTAGTACAAGAAAGAATTTATCCCCAACTTACCAGCAGGCTACACTCATTTGTCAAGTATTAAACTGAATAAGAAAAAATTTATAAAAATAATATTAACTGAAAAAAATAGCAGCTTGTGGGATGGCTTGAACCTGGGCATTGAAAGAAGACAAAGACACCCAGCGACCACTGGGCCACAGCCACATTGTTAATGAAAAATATGAAACAAAAATAAAAGTACTAATCTGTCACAGAAAAATTAAAAAAAAAATACAACCCGGAGAAATAACCCGGGGAATTCAATTCCCCGGCCCTGGAATATAATTCCCCGGCCCCGGAATTTCCGGGGAAATTTCCGGGGACGGGGAATTGAATTCCTTGCCGAGGCCGGGGACGGGGAACGGGGAATTGAATTCCTTGCCGAGGTCGGGGACGGGGAACGGGGTCCCCGGCCCGGCCCCGGGTTTTTGCCAACCCTATCCCCCACTCACTCGATTGCCGCCGGTGCCGTCTTTAACGCTGACTCGCTTGTTTGCCATAACTCATTATAATATTCTCCACTTGTTTTGTCAGTCAATAGGGTTTGAAGTCGTCGCTTCTCACTCATTTGCCATGTTGTGAGGAGTCTTCACTACCAAATCTGAGAAGCTTTACGCAATTACTCGAAAATCTGTGAATTGTACCGATCTTCTTTGAATTTGTAATCAATAAAGTGTACATCAAAGAAGCTTTGCTCGACTACAAAAATCTATAATTTGTACGTAATAACATGTTAACAATTTGTTTGGTTTCTAATCCTTGGTTGATGACTAGTTATAACTAGATCTCTATTTGAATACAAATATATTTACCGAGATATTTGTGTATGGTTGGGTTTCACTTAGAAACTAGAAAGAAGAGGTAGAAGAGGATTCCCGTCACGAAGGGGGGTGTTGTAGGAATTGCCTTAACAAGTACTGCATCTAAGGGGCTTGCTAAATGCCTGCGTGAATTTTTGTCTTATTTTTTTAGGGAAAAGTTGTAATATCCCTGAGATTTGGCCTAATTACACAGACAACCTCACCTTCTCGGAAATATACAAAAATGACCCCGGTGTTACATCACTTCTGTTACCGTAAGACTTATAAAATATAATTATGTTTTTACCCTTCTAATTGTTGAAATATTTTCAAATTCTTTTCATTGTATACAATAAAAAATAAATTATATATATATTTTCTCTCCCCACTAAAAATTTAACTATTAAAATTAATTTCTTTTTTCTCTCTTATCGTTTCTGCATCCTCTCCCCTTCTCTCGCAAATTTTCTCCCTCCATATCAAAATCTTCAAAATCAAACAATAAAAAATAAACAAACGGAAACCAGTGACATAAACGCAAAATCTAAAAATCAAATAATCAAAATTAAAAAAAAAAGTTAATAAAGGGAACCAACAAGGCAATATTAGCATGGTATCCATTTGGTTATACGTTTTGCATCCAATAAAGCAAAACAAGGAAAAAAAGCAGCTGCAATGGGTTCAAGCCTCAATCAAGGATGGTATATCCTTTTTTTTTTTTTTTTTTTTAAAGATTGTTATCTTTGAATCAATCTCAGCCTTGATAGAGCATTACCTCACTTTTTCCTTCAAATTTTTTGACGTTCCCACTTCATCTTTCTCTACACACTTCTCTTTCTTGTATTTGTCTTCTCCCTCAAACTCTCATCCTAAAGGTTAAGGTTCCAGCTTTGGCTTTGCCTCCCCCTATTTCCTCTAACCAATTTTCCCTTCAATCTTCTCAAGAAATACAGTACATCGGGGCCCGTTTGGTCTCTACAATTTTTTCAATATTTTTTCCTCACGATTTTCCCTGACCTCTACTAAGATTTCAAATAGAACTAAACAAATTTTAAATTGAACTTCATCACCACTTGCACTACGGCTTTCTTTCCTCTTGAAACCCACACTTCCCACAGAGCCAGAGATACCATAGAGAAGACGCCAGAATCCAAACAACCCACAACCACAATGACCCAAGAATACCTATTGATCCTCAGCATTGACGCCATGTGTGCACCAAGAACTGACCCCATAGCAACACTGTTGCTGCTGCTGCTGTTGGCGACTATGGCTTTGAGAGGTCCCAAGGAGTTGGAGGTCGAGATGCCGATGATGGCTTTGAGAAAAAGTTGGGAGGCAGAGGCTGGAAATATGTTAGAGGCTATGAATTTTGTATTTATTTATTATTTAAAATTTACACTATATAATTCAGATATTTAGAAAATTAAAAAAATTTCAAAAATATTAATTACTCATTTGCTAGTCTACCCTCGAGATGCGTAACGGAAACTAACAGAGGGTAACACTAAGGTCATCTCTGCATATTTCTAAAAAGATGAGGTTATTTGTGAGCTCTGCCAAACCTCAGGGTTATTAAAAAACTTTCCCTATTTTTTAATTTTTTAATTTTTTTTTTTGTTTCACCCATCCTGAGCAGCAGGGAAAAGAGGAAATTGTGACTGCCGAGGCGAAGGAGGTGAATTTTGCTAAGGGTAAGGAGATTGCTGAAGATGGCAAGGCGGATGATCAAGAAAATAAGCCCCGATTTCTCAGTTACTTGTTCAAGGTGGTACAAAACCGATGATGCTTCCTTTTTTTTATGTTTTCATGTTTTGTTGCCAGAAAGTATTACAAAGATTTTGTTTTATTACCCTCTTTGAGAAGAGGATTTCATCCAATTTGCATACTCTTTAAGAGGAAATTGAAAGTGTGTTTTAGTTTGGAATTTTTGTTTTGGTTTTGGTATATCATTTTGGGTTTAATTTATTGTTATGTTTGATCTATAATTTCTTGATTTTTTATGCTACGAAGCAGGGACGGAGCTAGCTAAGGCCCAGCAGGGGCAATTGCCCCTCTTGGGCCATAAAAAACTTCTAATTTTATTTATTAGTTCTTTTTTTTATTTGGCCATTAATCAATTATCATGTATATGATTATTATATCCTTCCTTATGAGTCTTTGAATCTAAATTCATTATATTATGTTCTTTATCTACTCTGTCTCTCATATTACTAATTCCTCTCTTGTTCCTTATTAAAATTAGTCTATATTATATAATTATAAAATTATTGAATATATTTATTAATTATAAATAAAAGATGATACAAGATATCAGCTATAGTGCTTATCAATTTATAATTTTATATTTAGAATTGATATTTCAATTAAAAATTTTTAAATGATTAGCTATAACATCATATATGAAAATTATAATTGATAACCAATATTAAATAATGAGCTGCAATATAATGACACTATCTTACAACAAATTCTTAAAATAAAAATTGTTTAATATTACATAATTGTAAATTAATACATTTATGAATTTATATAATTATTTTTTAGTTAAATTTTTATTTAATTATGTTGCCCCCTCTCATAAAAGTTTCTAGCTCCGTCACTGCTACGAAGATAATTGTTTATCATGAATTTGTTCATGACTTTTGTAATGAAGATAATTATTTCATTTATTTAAATTTAATTGAAGTTGCCAAATAGTCTGTATTTTTAATTAAAAGTGTCTTGCCTTCTATCTTAATCATTGCCTAACACATTATTAATTCATATGGAAAGTGTGATAGCTAGGGATGGCAAAATCTGGGTATGGGTGCGGGTGAGATACCCGGATTTTTCTGAGTGCGGGTATTTGCGGGTTTTAAGATTACCGCACCCGCACCCGCACTTCACCCGAAAAAAAACCTGGATTTCCCCGGGTTTTTTTTTCCACTTTTATCTTCACCCAAAAAAACCCGGATTTCCCCATATTTTTTCCTATTTTTTCTTAATTTTTTTAAGAATTATGCCGGTGTACGGGTGCGGGGTTTATTAGCAATACCGCACTCAAACTTTTTTTTTTTTAAATATCCCCGCACCCGGATTTTTTATCCGGATAATCCGGGTACCCGGATTATCCGGGTTTTTTTGCCATCCTTAGTGGTAGCACTCATCTCCAGCACTGTTTGGTTTCCAAGAAAGTGAAATAAAATAAAAGAAAAGGATAATGCTTAGATAACGATATCCATTTATTTATTTCATTATTATTATTCTTATTATTTGTTTATTGTGTTTTATGAGAGGTATGATTTAGTTGCAAAAGCTTTTGTGTTTTAAGTTGTGGTCCTATTAATTTTAGACCAATGAAAAGTTAGGTAAAGGAAATATATTTTGAGAAAACATATTGGTTTTTTGGTCCGGCTGGTGCGAGAAAATATATTTTGTTGCCATAATTACTTCTTAAAAGTTTTCTACGTTTCAATTATTTATTTCTTTTCATTGTATTGTATGCACTCAACAGTTTTGCTTACAATGTCTTGGCGTTATTGGTCTTGAACAGCAAAATATCAGTACTCGAAGCTGATCATGTAAGTTTTAGTTTATGATATTTTAATTAGTTGTTTTGTACATTATTTAACTTAATTTCATGCCAAATCTATATTTATGGGCCAAAAAATCCCACTTCAAGTTGATGATCACCTTCTTACACATTGATAGAGTATTAGAATTCTGACTTTACACCTACCATGTTTAATTTCACCATCGTCCATCTTTCATTAGCTAATAGCTAGGTCTGATTTTCTAAGTTTTCTATACAACTACTAACTTTAGAGGTGAGGTCAAGTCAGCCTAGGCCATCAACTTATATATATATATATATATATATATATATATATATATATATATAAAATGTGTATTGAAACTTTCAACAGTCCACTAACCTTTGTCTTCTACGCATATTTCATTTCTCCACGAACACACTTCTCACTCACAATAGCTCTTTATATGGAGATTGACACGAGACAAAGTAACCAATAAAATATTGTCTCATCTCCCATTAATGTTTAGATATTATATTATTTTCTTCTTTGCAGAAACTTACTTTGTGTTACACAGTTTCGCTTATCGTCATTAAGATCAAATTTATGCAAGCTTAATTCTAGTGCTAAAGAATGATTTGGGATCAATAGTTGAAGTCTCTCTTTTTTTTTTTGTAAATTTTTTTTAATCGTATCTTTATCAAGTTTGCATATACCATAATTTGATTCAAGGTGAAAGAATTATTATAATTTAGTTGACTTATAGAAGTATTCATTTTTTGATTGATATGTGATTACCTGAATTATATTATTATTTCATTAAAAACTATTATTATTGTTATTATATTATTGTTACATTAAAAACTATTATTATTATTATTATTATTATTATTATTACAGGAGTGCTCGATTTATATAGTTTCACAAAATATTTTTTTAAAGAAAATATAATCCTTGGCGTTTAATAACAACCAATTATTATATATATGATTTTTTTTAAATCCAAAAATTTATATTTGTTGGCTAAAAACCCACAGGTATCAATACTTCTAGATGTAGCTTATTAAAAAAAAAAAAACAATTTTATTGGCTACATACTTGCGGCTTTGTGTTTGACATGTATGATACAATCACATATTTGTGGCTTCATACTTTTTCTAATATTTGTGGAATTTAAGCCCTGTACTACCTACACTCTTTTGATGATAAATTCAAGTACACAACTCATATTTATAAATTGTAAAATTCTCTAGAAATTAGACTTCTAGAGCTTTCCAATGGTACATGACTCATAATCTAGTTCATTGTAGATCGATACAGTTAATAATGAGAAGTTGACTATCTAGCAGAGATGAAAATTTGAACGGTTTTGCTTCTAATTTGCTCCAATTGCTTCCATTTGCCATCTACATCGGGGAAACTAAAAACAAAGCACAATAAACATAACAAGAACAAGTTTATCTTAGAAATAAAACAATATACCAAGGAAAGAGATACTAAAATAATATGTGTAATTCTTGGGCTATCAAAGTCAGATTTGAGACTTAAGGATAGATGATTGAATGTGGCAGCATCAATGTCGTTGTAGATGATTCAGGTTACTTCGTTTATGATCCACAAGTGTTCGGACATGATTCATTTTCACTACAATAAATTCAGATGTCGAAACTATCTAGCAACAACACGAATGTAATTGGAGATGGTTATCCACAAGTCTATGACTCATCTTCGGTTCCAGAAGAGATGGGCATTACTCATCCTCATCCTCAAGGTCAAGGAGATGTGCCATTAATGGTTAATTCATCAGGAAGCAACCTATACAAACTAAGTTCAATGGGAAGTTGATATTTGGTGGGCAAGTTAATTATTTAGGATTTAGCATCTAATCATATGATGATTCTGGGTCCAAGGTCTTCCATCTATATTTGTTTCTTCCCTCATTTTTTTCAACACTTTCAACTTGCAGTTTTGTTATGGTATTCAACTACTTGTCTCAACATTTTTAAGTACGTTTATGCTATGATTCTTTAAAGTTTAATCCATACATTTACTCTAGTTATTGTTTCATTAAAATATTCTTCTTTTTCACGGAATATGAATCTAAACTTGCTAAATAAAAGGTCGACTATATCTATTGTAACTGATTGTTTTAATGTTGGATAAATGTTATGGATTTGGGATCTCTTTATATATTGGCGGATGCAGGATTAAACTTCTGTAAGTGCTGAGTCGTGAAAAAAGTTATTATAGATTAAGTATAAGAAATAGGGAGATGATATTTTAACACAAATTTTTGACACAAATTTATAATCATTGATCTCACAAAATCTAGTAGATAAGATTGAAAGTCAATAAGATGTATTTAATGCTGCTAATAATCATCTCAACTATTGGATTTTGTAGATCAATGGTTAAAAAATTGTGTCTAGTCTTATGTCAAAAGTCATGTAAATAATCCCCTCCCAAAGAGAATTACATCAAAAAATAAAATTATATAATTAAAAAACAATATTCTTAACCTTAACAATCTCTAAACGAAAAAAAACTATAATAATTGAATCAAAATTGTATCAACTTGATCACTTATTAAAGTAACTCAACATTCTTTAGAAGTTTGAATATCTTCTATACTTAATTTTTCTAAAATTTATCTTTCAATATATGTAAAGTGATCATCTTATATTTTATTGCAAAACTTAATCTTGACTATATGGATAGTTGAAAATGACCATTAATTATAATATAAATTGGAGGAGACAGTATACTTAAAAATTTCGTACACTACTGTTCTGCAAATTAACAATATAAAAATTGATCCTTATTTCTTTATTAACAAATGATAAAAAAGAGTGGATGACCTTTCTTTATGTAGGGTAATTTAATTATCAATATAGGAAGTCTAATCAAATAAGAAATTTTTATTTATAAAGGAAGTATTACTTAATTTTCTATTTAATAAATTTTAAAAGTAAATTAATTTAATATAATAAAAGCAAAAAGTTTGTGAACGTATTAATTAAAATATCATTTATATTCTTGAACTTGACTATGTTAAATAAAAGATGTGGGGAGATTAAAATAAGAAAATCTATTATTATATAATTATTATATTTCTTATAAAATAGTTAAATATTTTCACCCCAAATAAGATCAAGGCCGCCACTTGTTATCTTAGGATTTTGTCACAAGTCATATATCATAACCATACAAATAATTTCGCTTAAAGACATTATATTTTTTATAATAGGAAATTCGAAACTAGCAAGTATACTAGTCGCACAAGTAATAAAGTGATAAGTAAGTTATCGTTCCCATGAGGATTGATTCTAATTGAATTTGTTATTTCCAGCAACAATTAACTAAATGGGGGGTTTTGTTGTTGATTAACTAGATGAAAAAACTGAATACGACGGTAATTAATGAATAACACAATGCAAACTTAATTGAAATGGGAATTAATCAATGATAGAAATCTGGTTAAGGGATCATTCTCCACCACAAGATATGGATTTACGAATTAATTATAGAATTGTCATCCAATTATACCATTGAAATTATCAACCGTAGATAACAACAAGCTCTGCTACCCCAATCTTTCCTTACTTTGTTGTTAAAGAAAACATGCTCTTTATTTAATCTCTATCCATTAAATAACCTAGAACAAGCTCTCTAAATTTAATTCAGTGGATGCATTATGAAAAGAAAGACAGGTTGATCTAAGCAATAAACACACAAGCTCGGATTATTTAACTTAGGTTATATTCTCCAATTGCAATCTCTGATCACAATTTTGCTACTAATGATTAGAAATTCAAGACAATTACGGATCAAGATTTCTAGTCTAGCAATAGATAATATCCAGATTATATTCAGTTGGCCACTCAAATACAATCAGCAAGCAATCATAAGCATTAAATATGGGAGAATACAAGCAACTTCAATTAGAGAATTGGATAACAATTCTTACACAATCAACTTACAAAAACCATATCAGGGGCTTTGAAATCACCCTCAACCAATTCAGATTCAGTTATACATGTTTAAGAACGTGGTAAATACAATACAACATGGAGACATTCCAGAAAATGAAAGGGAAGGGAAAAACTTAGCAAATTTGATGAAAATCTCTTAGGATTGTTAGTTCTTCCTCTTTCCAAGCTTTCTTTCTCCTTCAAGAACTCCAAGAGATGAAAGAATCCAGAGCTGCAGCCTCCACCACGTTCTCCCCTCTTCAAGTTATCAAAATAAAACCCTAAAATGTGTTTATATACTCTGATACAGTAACCTGCTACAGTGCCCCGTATTATACATGCTACAGAGATTTGTGAAATTATATTTCTACACTTCTCACACTGTTTTGATTATAACTTTTGGTACACTGAATGAATTCATGAACCGTAAATTTCTCTAGAAAATATACTTCGAGAGCTTTCCAACGGTATACAACATGTCATCGAGTTCATTGTATATCAATACAATTAAATCCGAGAAGATGGTTGACTGGCAGAGGTGAAAATGAAGGGTTTTACTCCATTTTTGTGCAAATTGCTCCAAAACTCCTACAAACATCCAAAACCACACAAAAACATAAAAATACCAAGGAATATAGCAAAGAAACATAGACGAATTGATATGAAAGTAATACATAAATAAACACCTATCATTCATATCTCTTATTGCTCATTTATTTGTCTCTTTACATTCAATTAATGCTGATTCTACTAATTATTCATGTTAAATCAATGCTGATTCTATTAATTATTTATGTTAATTGAAACACAAATTCATGTGAGCAATCGGCAATGATCATGATGGGCATTAATAAAACATAATACACTAATATGGGCATTGAGCTGGGCATTTGGGCATTAAAGCGAAAGAACGTAGGATGAAAAGCAAACTGTCAGACCAGAAGTTCTGACCGTAATCACGGTTATTGGCTGCATTTTTAATACTATCAATAATTGATGAAATATGTACATTCAGTAAATCAGTAGAATGCCCATGAGCTCACAGAAACGACGCTTGCCCTCAGCCCCATGCTGCATTTATAATAAGCTGCAATATGATAACATTAAAAATTAAAGTATAAAAGGGGGGCTGGATTCTTTAAAACTTTATGTGAAATTTTATTTCGCTTATTTAATTGTTTGGTTAATTTTACTTTTGCATCACATGTTACTTATTTTATTTTAAATATATAGTTGCATAATGGTAAATTTTCAAAAGTTGATGTTTGAACCATTATCGCTTAATAGAGACAATTATTTAGAATGGACTAACAATGATATATTTCACTTGGATTCCATGGACATTAGATATGCCATAAATAATGGAAATACCGCATTCCTGTAGGAGCGGTCCAGGGCCATGATATTTTTGCACCATCACTTTAACAAAGGCAAAAAATCTAAATACATTACCATATCTAATACATTGGCCCTTTGGAATAAGTTAAAGGAGAGATTTGTTCAGTAATGAACAATAATGTTACTGAGGGCCTGATTCTAATAGAACAGTTCAAGATTACAAGACTTCAAAATATATAGTCAGGCCAGAAGTCCTGATTCAAAAGCTCTAAGTAAGCAGACCAAATGTTGCCTATAACCCTATTGTGATACATTTCTAATTATAATGATAGGGTTCAAAGCGGGTGCTAAAATATTTAAATTTGTCAATTAGAACCCGAAGTTTTATATGTTATTTATTTCTTTCAGTTATTTAATTATTTAAATTTATTTATTTGTTGCACTTTATATTCATTGCAATTCTTATTGTATCTTTAATTTTCTTTTATTTTGAATGTTATTGTATTCTTGATATGCATCTAGAAAATGCAATTAAAGTTTAACCTTGAAGGATAAATTAAGGGCCATTAAATTATCACCATTTAAAGTGAATGTTACTAAACCATTACTAGAAGTGAATGGCATCATACCTTAAAGTAAATGATATTATACCACTTCCTTAAATGTGATATTATAGCATTTACAGAAGCAAATGTTGTTATCAACCGCAATAATAATAATAAGTGCGGTTAACTTTATAAAGGATTGTTGACATTGAAGTAGTTATTATTGTAAATGCTAAATTAAACCACTAGAAGTGGCAATAATAATATAAAGGGAATATCTTAAGAAGGACTGTAATAATCCTTTATTGATGATTTAGTGGATCCTACAAAGTATTTGTTGATTTATTTAAGATTGGTGATAAAATGGCCAAATGAATTAATTTGATTTTGTATTTTAATATGATATTTTATGATGGTATATATTATATTCTTTCTTGAATAAAATGGTATGAACATGAAAAGTAAGATCTCCATATCCAGAAGAGACAAAGATATATGTCTAGTTGATAATGCAACAACACATACTATCCTAAAGGATAATAAGTTTTTTTTTTCTAAAGTTAACTTTTCTGGAAGAAAAAGTTAACAATATATCATGGTTCGATAATTTGATTGAGGGCTTCGAAAGAGCCACTATAATGTTGGCAAACAGTACTAAGTTATATATTGATAATACATCAAACGCAAGCAATCCAAAAGAAATTTGCTCAGTTTTAATGATATAAGGCATAATGGATATCATATTGAGACATATTGTAAAAATAATATTGAAATTTTTTGTATCACTTCAGATGTCTCTGGACAGAAGTTAATATTAGAGAAGCTTGAAGCTTTCTCTTCTAGATTAGACTACACATGCATAGGTCCATTGAAACCTATACAGTTATGACCCAAAAGTGTAATGATCCCAATACTTTTATCTTATGGCACGTCTGTCTTGATCACCTAAGATCAACAATGATGAGCATGATTGTTGAGAATACAAATGGACATCCATTAGAGAATAAGAAAATTCTTCTGTCTAATGAAACTACTTGTACTGCTTGTTCATAAGAAAAGTTGATTGTTAGACCATCTCTTTTGAAAATTGGTCTTGAAGCCCTATCGTTTTTGCGGAGAATTCAGAGGAATATATATGAACCCATTCATCCATCTAGTGGACCATTTTGTTACTTCATGGTCCTAATTGATGCTTTTGCACGATGGCCTCATGTGTGTTTGTTATCAACTAGAAATGTTGCATTTGCTAAACTACTTGCCAAAATTATTAAGTTACGGACACATTTTTCAGACCATCCTATTATGTCAATACGTCTAGTTAATGCTGGAGAATTTACATTAAAAGTCTTTAATGATTATTGTATGTCCGTCGGAATTGATATCAAGCATCCTGTCTCACATGTCCATACCAAAAATGGTTTGACAGAATTACTTATAAAGCGACTGTAGATAATTACACGTACATTGTTATTGAGAATACAGTTGCCAATTCTACTTGAGGCCATGCCATTTTAGATGCTGCAGCATTGATCAGATTAAGGCCCACTATTTATCATGAGTATTCCTAATTATAACTTGTACTTGGCCAACAACCTAACATATCTCATTTAAGAACTTCTGGTTGTGACATACAAGTCCTTATTACCCCTTTGAAGTGGACAAAAATGGGACATCAACATCAAGTAGGGATTTATTTGAGTTACAATTCTCCTTCTATTATCAGATATTTAGAACCTATGACAGGTGATCTTTTTACCGCATGTTTTGTAGATTGTCATTTTGATAAGACAATTTCCCACCATTAGGAAAAAGAGAATACCTCCTAAAGTTAGGCATATGCCTCCTAAAGTAAGGCAAATAGTTTCATGGAATGTAAGAACATTATCTCATCTTGATCCTCACACATCTCAATGTGAAAATGAAATGCAAAGGATGATACATCTTCAGAATATTGCTAATATGATGTCAGATGCTTTTACTGATGCAGCTAAGATAACAAGGTCATATATACATCTGCGAATATGCCAACACGTATTAAGGACCCCATTGAACAAACTCCCCAAGAAACGATGAATAATAAATCTGTTGCATGCTAGAAGTGTGGCAAACTGCTTAGATCAAAGGATAGTGTCCCCAAAAAAGAAAAGTGGTAATAACAGTCCTAGTGAAAATAATGATCAAGATAAAGAGTCCATATTCTCTAATTTTTCTCTTAAAAAGATAAATGTCCCTAATGAAACTATGTCCCAGAAGAGGCACACATCCTTGATGATACACATGCCTTTGAAGTGGCACATGTATTTAAAAATAAAAAAAATTTCTATTAATTATAGTTGTAGTAGAAAAATGTGGAAACGTGATGAAATTGTAATCGATGACATATTTTCATTCGTAATGGCCACTGATAATATGAATAATGATTTGAGCCATATAGGGATGGCAAAATGACCTGTCAGGTCTGGAGCCCTGCTGTGACCCCACTTTGTGTGTGTGTGTGTGTGTGTGTGTAGGGGGGGGGGGGGGGGGGGGGGGGGGGGGGGGGGGGGGGGGGGGGGGAGGGGGGAGGGGTTCGGGGGGTTCTTGACTCATTTATTTATAATTTAGGGGCAGGTGTGGGTATTTAATTGTGCTGCCCTGTCCGGGGTAGGTCCCGGGCCAAGTCCAACACTTAGCCCTGCTTGACCCGCGCTGCCCTGCCCCGTATAGTATAAAGGGTGTATAAAAAAAAATAAAATGTTAGGACTTAAAATAATTTTTAGGGATGATTGTGATATGCTTTAATATATTAAGATATCATAGAAATTTCACTAAGATATATAAAGAAAATAATGTTTTCACTTTTCATTTTACCCTAAATAGCCAAAACGGTTCTCAGATCCCTAACGCAGTGATGAACACTTAAACTATGCATGTTTAATAAGATTTTAGTTTATCATATTGCATTAATAGTGTCATTAAATTCCTCAACTTAAGCCTATTTGTAACATTTGTATCTTTGGAATTAATTTCTCTTAATTTTGGTTTTGTTACAGGTTCGGTAAAATAGGCATAACTCTCTATTTATAGATCAAAATGATGCAATTCTTAATTTTTTGGAAAGACGATTCAATTTTCTACAAGATTGCATTTCACAAGCATCATCAAATTCGGGCTCTTAGTGGACCAAAATTTGGCTTGAAGTGAACCCATCTACAGTCTCAGTCCAGTCTGACCAGGCCTTAGTATTTGGACCGTATCTCTCAAAATAGGTATTCAAATTGTGCAAATCAATATGTTCTAGAAAGCTGAGAGAAATATCTACAACTTTCATGAAGACATGGGATTAAAATTCTCAACATTTCAATGTCAAAATTGATGGTCAAAGTCGGTGCCTAATGATCCCAATTGTGAAAGATATTTACAACTAATATTTGACAATTATGCCCTTGTAATTTGACAAGTTTGCCCCTGGATGTATCTATAAATAGAGGTGCCTTGTGACCCATTAGGGCATCTTGGCCTTGGCTGGAACATTTTGGCTTTGGCTAGGATCTTGTATTGTGTTTTGTGTGTTTATGTTATTAATGAATTTCCTTTTTCTTGCATTTTATTTTCTTTCTATTATAATGTTCTTCTAATTTCTCTTTTGCTAAGGTGAAAGGGTGAAACCCTTGATATGAGAATAAGGATTCTCTAACCCTTAATATGTGCTTAATAATCTTAATCTTATAATGTTTATTCAATATGATTTATATTTAATTCTTAATCAATCTTGACACCACTCGTAAGGTGGAGGTCTTGATCCATTGTAGACAATCATTGGCACATCAAATGCTTGGATCCTTCCTAGACGTCATATGGTTCTTCCTTACTGACACAAGTCAAGTTAGAAACCTTGATTTGTTGTAGACATATGGAGATTGACACATTGGATGCTTGAACCCATTTACAAGAAGTGGTATAAATATTGGTAACGAAGCAAATATAATTCATATAACTAAAACGGGTTGTTTATCCATATTTGAAATATCAAGGGCGAATCCCCTAACCTTAGCTTTCATTATTATTATGTTAATTTCTTTTACTTGCGCATTTTAATTATTCTTATCTATTGTTAATATTATCTTGTCATATCTTCAAATCATTTATATCATATTTGCTTAGCTTATAATTTATAACGCTAAAATCCCCTTCCTCGTGGATCGACCTCGATCTCACCGGGATTATTACTTCGACACTCCTATACTTGGGAGACAATCTTTTTTTGGATGTGTCAAGTTTTTGACGCCATTGCCGAGGAAGGTAAAAAATTGGCGTGCAAAATTGTAAGTGTTCTCTTTTCTCATCTTAGATCTAAATTTTTTATTTTTTTATGTGTTCATCTTTTCTTCTCTTTTCTTTTCTCTTTCTTGCATGTCTTCGTCTTTTCTTTCTTTTTTGTATTAGTTGGCAGAATTGTTAGGAGTTACTCATCTTCTTTGAAAACATGCTCAAACCCAACCAAAAACATTAGTGGATTGCATGGAGCTTATGAAAACTTGTGCACAATCATGCATAGTTTTCCCTCATGATGCAATATATTTCGACCATGAATCAGATTTCATTCAATTCTTACCCCATTTTCATGGCCTAGATGTTGAAAACCCATTTTTGCACTTGAGAGAATTTGAAGAGTTTTGTAACACATATAGTGACCTAAATTGTAGCATAAACATCTTTAGATTAAAGCTTTTTCCTTTTTCTTTAAAAGATAAAGCTAAAATATGGCTACAAAATCTTAGGTTAGGATCCATTAGCTCATGGGATGAAATGCAACAACAATTTCTTAAAAAGTTCTTTCCTCCCTATAGAACAAATTCTCTCAAAAGGCAAATCATCAATTTCACTCAAAAACAAGGAGAGACCTTTTACCAATGTTGGGATAGGTATAAAGCATTGTTTAATACTTGACCTAACCATGGTTTGAAAACATGGAGACTAGTTTTAATTTTCTATGAAGGTCTTACACGTCAAGCTAGGCAAATGATAGAATTAATGTGTAATGGGCAATTTGAAAATAAAGACCCTGATGAAGCCATGGATTTCCTAGACTTACTAGCGAAAAATACCCAAAATTGGAACAATGTTGGGACCTATGAGGTACCAAGAACATCTAGTAAAGGCATATATAACTTTAGGGAGAATCATGATCTTCATGCTAAATTTACATCCCTAGCTAGAAAAGTCGAAGACTTAGAAATGTGGTCTATGCAAGAAATTATCTCTCACACTTGTAATTCTAGTGATCATCCTACGGATGATTGCCCAATTGTGCCTACCTTTAGGAAAAGTCTCTATGAACAAACCAATGATTTAAACACTTTTCAAAGGTCAAATCCTATATTTACTCACAGAATTTTGGATGGAAAAATCACTTGAATTCTTATTGGAGGAATGATAATAATACACAATCTTACCAACCTTCCTTTCAATCATATCAAAATTTTCAAAAATCTCATGATCATGCATCTTATGAAGATCTCGAAGAAACATTGAATTCATTCATTGCAAAGCAAGAGGCTTTTAATAGTCAAGTTGCTCAAACTATGGCAAACTTGAATGATGCTCTTGAAAAACTTGCATTTGCACTCAGTACTCATGAGAAAGGTGAGTTTCCATCTCAACTAGAGCCAAACTCCATCAATCCACATGTGAGTAATCCAAGTGCCCAACATCTAGACGAAGATTCGGTAAATACTCTTCATGATGGTAAGGTTGATAAAGAACATGTTCTTAACCCTTATGAGAAATATGATGAATCAATCCTAAAGGGTAAGGAAGAGGTTAATAAACCTATGCTTAACAAGAAAAATGTCAAATCCTCACTTATGCCCTCACGTCATCATGCAAAGGAACTTAACCAAAATATTGGCATTAATGAATTTTTCAAGCATGATGAAAATGAGGAAGCTAATGTGGAAGATTATATTCAAAATGAGAATTTTTCAAATCCTTCATAAATCGGGTTAACCGGATCATTTGGACCAAGTGTGCAACTAGAAATCATTGTTTCTAAAGAATTCTCATTACTTGATTTTGTACAGGTGAAGAAGATTAAGAGTTAGGAGTCATGCTTTGAAAAAAGGCAGGAAGAAACATCCACACTCAAGAATGCATGCCTCAAGGACAGAGAAACTCAATTAGTGGTAATCTTTTCCATTCTTACAAATAAAGGAAAAAGAAAGGTACCACCTCAATGGCATATTTTTTATCGTGGTAAATTACTTTCGAAGATATTCCTATTTTGCCCTTTTAATCAAATTTTATTTGTTTGTGCCATATTTTCATTTTTCATTTTTATTTTTATTCTTGATTTTTGCTATCATTTCTAGTTTGTTTTTATTTTATTTTATGTGTTTTTATTTTAGTGTGTGTTTGTCTTTTATTTTTCGGTCAAGTGGCGGATATGGTACTCCATAGCTTTTAAAGTCAGTTTTTCAGTTCCCTAAGAACTGTTGCTCACCTCGCATTCATTTTCTTTTCTTTTCTCTCATTTTCTTCATAGTCTTAGGAATCTGACTCAAAACGACCATGTTTGCCAGTTTATAAGAAAACTGGATGGGAAGCATATCCTCAACTCATAGAAGTGTTTAAGCCGTTTCTGGACGTAAAACCAGAGGAAGATGTGAGCCACAGTCACAACTACCTATACACATGCATGTGTGCCATCAATTTTAAATTTCTTGTCTTTTATTTTATTTGTAGCATTTTATTCTATGAGTCTTTTAGGTCGTCTCTCTTGAATAAAGAAGCTTCAGGTAATGTCTCCTATACTTTATCTCTCTACATTTAAACATTGAGGACAATGTTTCATTTGGTTGGGGGGGAAGGATAGTAGACATAAGTATGTTTTGAATTAAGGAGGCTACGAGACCAAACTTATCCACAATTGCTTATTTTCATTGTTTATATTAAGCCCGAGGGGTGCCTCAACACCTAATACCCTAAGACCAACTAGTTTGGGAGCTATTGGCCCAAAGCTCGCTACATGCATTAAGGAGAAAGCTTAATGGGATTGAACATTGCACTATCCACAAGTTTCTAAGCAAAAATAAAGCATCGGCAACCTGAGTCGTTAAGCTCGTAGGGGTGTCTTAACACCTAATGCCCTAAGGCCAACTGGTCTGGGAGTCATTAGCCTAAGGCTCGCTACATGGGTTAAAGATGCATTCTTTCAAAAAAAAAGAAAAAAAGAAAAAAAGTATAAAATGAATGAATACCCCCTACCTAAGGTTGTTAGCCCTAACAAATACTAGAACCGATATGGCTTATTTCTAATAAGCCCCATAGTCATGTGTCAACTGAGCACAAAAGAAGGTTTGTGGATATCTTGACTGAAGGGTATATGAGTTATTTAAAAAAAATCAGTTGAGAGTTTGTTTATTTGGATAAAATCAAGGAGAGTGCAATAATGACCACCTTGGATGTAAAATTCTATAAATCACTTCTAAATAATAACGCTTTAATTGCTAGGGACTAGCAATAAGCTGATTGGGGGGTGTGATGAACACTTAAATATGCATGTTTAATAAGAGTTTAGTTCATCATATTGCATTAATAGTGTCATTAAATTCCTCAACTTAAGCATATTTGTAGCATTTGTATCTTTGGAATTAATTTCTCTTAATTTTGGTTTTGTTATAGGTTCGGTAAAATAGGCATAACTCTCTATTTATAGACCACAATGGTGCAATTCTTAATGTTTTGGAAAGCTGATTCAATTGTCTACAAGATTGTATTCCACAAGCATCATCAAATTCGGGCTCTTACTGGACCAAAATTGGGCTTGAAGTGAACCCATCTACAGTCTCGGCCCAGTTTGACCAGGCCTCAGTATTTGGATCGTATCTCTCAAAATACGTATTCAAATTGTACAAATAAATATGTTCTAGAAATCTGAGAGAAATATCTACAACTTTCATGAAGACATGTGATTAAAATTCTCAACATTTCAATATCAAAAGTGATGGTCAAAGTCGGTGCCTAATGATCCCAATTGTCAAAGATATTTACAACTAATATTTGACAATTATGCCCTTGTAATTTGACAAGTTTGCCCCTGGATGTATCTATAAATAGAGGTGCCTTGTGACCCATTAGGGCATCTTGGCCTTGGCTGGAACATTTTGGCTTTGGCTAGGATCTTGTATTGTGTTTTGTGTGTTTATGTTATTAATGAATTTCCTTTTTCTTGCATTTTATTTTCTTTCTATTATAATGTTCTTCTAATTTCTCTTTTGCTAAGGTGAAAGGGTGAAACCCTTGATATGAGAATAAGGATTCTCTAACCCTTAATATGTGCTTAATAATCTTAATCTTATAATGTTTATTCAATATGATTTATATTTAATTTCTTAATCAATCTTGACACCACTCGTAAGGTGGAGGTCTTGATCTATTGTAGACAATCATTGGCACATCAAATGCTTGGATCCTTCCTAGACGTCGTACTGTTCTTCCTTACCGACACAAGTCTAGTTAGGAACCTTGATTTGTTGTAGACATATGGAGATTAGCACATTGGATGCTTGAACCCATTTACAAGAAGTGGTATAAATATTGGTAACGAAGCAAATATAATTCATATAACTAAAACGGGTTGTTTATCCTTATTTGAAATATCAATGGCGGATCCCCTAACCTTAGCTTTCATTATTATTGTGTTAATTTCTTTTACTTGCGCATTTTAATTATTTTTATCTATTGTTAATATTATCTTGTCAAATCTTCAAATCATTTATATCATATTTGCTTAGCTTATAATTTGTAACGCTAAAATCCCCTTCCTCGTGGATCGACCTCGGTCTCACCGGGATTATTACTTCGACACTCCTATACTTGGGAGACAATCCTTTTTTGGATGTGTCACGCAGTACACTCCACCATCTCCACCATCATCACTCGTTAACCCTCCCTTGAGCAGCCTTCATTCAGACCACTCCACTATTGCCAGTCGCCAGCTCTCGCCTCCGCAGTCCAGCATCGCAGCATCTTTTGCGATCGTGGCCAGCTTGCCGACATGGATCTAGCGACCCAGCCGCCTCTCTCATAGCCATTGCATGACCAACTCCCCTTCGTAGCTCCGAGGTCATAGTATCTGCACAACCAGCTCGCGTTCGCAACTCTAGCGGCCCAAGCTCCTCTCTTTCAGCCAGCTCCCATCTGCTGCTCCAGTGTCGCAGTACCTGGTCGTGCCCTCCGTAGCTACATCGACATCCTCCTCTCTCGTGAGCAGCTTACCTCCATATCACAGTTACGCTTCTCACTTTGTCAGTTCTCATTGCATGGGCATGTTTGAAGTTTGAATTGAAATTTCTTTTTTTTTTTAAGTTTGAAGTTTGGCATGTATTGTATAATTGAATTGTCAATTGTTATATCTTGTCTGATAAAGTTATGATTAACAAAGTTTGGCATTTTTTTCTATGTTGCAAAATTAATTGTTGTAAGTCTTTGATTTTCGGCATTGTGGAAAATTAAAGAACTGATGTTAACAATCGAGTTGACTTCAAAATTGTTGTTCATATGTATATGTAAGTTTATTAGTTGTTGATCCTTTAGATGCTCATGCAAACCATGAAGTGAGTTGATTTTTAAATTGTAATGTAGTGGTTGATTAGTTGTTGATCTCGAAATTGTTGTGATCGTAAATGTTTCAGCTTTAGCTTGTTAATTATATTGGTTGATTTGTAAATTGTTATGTAGGAAATTTGAGATAAATAATAGTGCATACATTACCAATATAGTACATTGTTTTGAACACTTTCTAGCATTCACTTAGTTTTATGATTTTCCTGTAACTCCAAGCCCAAAAAAGTTAGATTTCAACAAACCAAAGAAGAGATACGGAAATTACCCAAAAAGAAAAATTTATACATTATCAAATTCTTAATTGCTTCACATTAATTTATTATGACCAATTATATGGACAGCATATGAAGTTCCACTTTCTCATATTATTATTATAATATTTTTAATCCATAGTAAATTTTGTTGACCGAAAACAAAATCAATTATGAATTTCATCATTCAACATTCATGTATATATGCATGGTTCTGTTAGCCCTAAGGCTACATGATAATTTTGATGATAACAATACACATTGATTCATTGTGATTTACTAGCATGTTTATTTATGTGCAAGAGTAATATCATTTAAATAATTGTAAAATCAAGAAGAGGCTTATTAAAATAAAGTGTTGAAGCTAAGAAGAAGACTACATGTTAAAGGCACCAAAGTTTAAGAATAAGGTTTGATTCAAGGAATGTGACACATGAGCAATGTTCAATCAATTGGTCATATATTTTTCTACAGACGTCCAAATGATGTGATTCTTGAGCCTTTGGAAAGCTTGCTCAATTTATAACATTTCATATGTTTTAAAGAAATTTAAATTTCAAGTGTAAGGTTGTCCAAATCGTTATACAATTTGAAAGACAAATGGAAGAAGCTGACATGAGTACTGAATACTCTTTTGGACATCTCTTAAGCTAGAAAAATCAAAATGACTTGATTATTATGGCATTGGAAAGACGACATAATGAGGCACATTTCATATGTTTTTAAGAAATTCAAATTTCAAATGAAAGGCTGACATAATTGACATGCAATTTGGTGGACTGATACTGAGAAGAAAAATCAACTCATATGAGCACCGAATAATGTTTTGTCCATATCTTAAGGTAGAGATATCCAAATGCTTTGATTTTTAATGTTTTGGAAAGCTAATTAAAATATTCAGATCTTTTATGTTTTGAAGAAATTCAAATTTCAAACGTAAGGCTGATAGAATTATCACTCAACTCGGTGGACTGACACAAGAAAGAAAAATCAAGTCACATGAGCATCAAATGGTTTTTTGGCCATATCTTGAGCTACAAATATCCAAATGACTTGGTTCTTGATGTGTTGGAAAGCTTATTCAATTGTGAAGATCTTTTATGTTTTGTAGATTTTCAAATTTCAAATTGAACATTGACAAAAATGGCAGACAAAATTATAGTTTTTATGGTGGGTAGAAAATTTGGAGTTGGTGTCTTCACTTGATTAAGTTCATCCCATTTACCTATAAAAAGAGCCCTTCTCCCATGCATTCAGCAAGACAAAAGAAGAAGAAGAGACAAGAATCTATCAAGACACAAATAAGAGAAATATCAAGTTTAGAGAGCTTTAATATTCTTTATCTACTCTTTGAAGAGAGTTGTACTTTTGTTGTAAAAATTTTCTTTGTTCTTGTATTGTGGTGAGAGTGAGATCTTCTTGTAAAGGATAAAAGTTATCCTTGAGAGAATTCTTTCCTTGGTGAGGTTGTTCATCAAGAAGAACTCTTGGTGTGGTGTTATCAAGGGTTGAAGAAAGTTGCCTTGGTGAGGTTGTTCATCAAGAAGAACTCTTGGTGTGGTGTTATCAAGGGTTGAAGGAAGTTGCCTTGGTGAGGTTGTTCATCAAGAAGAACTCTTGGTGTGGTGTTATCAAGGGTTGAAGGAAGTTGCCTTGGTGAGGTTGTTCATCAAGAAGAACTCTTGGTGTGGTGTTATCAAGAGTTGGAAGAAAAAGTCTTGGTGAGGTTGTTCATCAAACAAGTTGTAAAGATTTCTACAACTTCGTGGAAAGCTTAGCTCGTGGAGCTAAGAGCCCGTGGACGTAGGCAAGATTTGCCGAACCACGTAAATTGAGTTTGCACTCTCTATATCCCTTTCCTCTTTACATTTACTTGCACTTGTGATTGTCCGTCATTATTATTCTTTTGATTGCATCTTTGATAAATTCTAATTTCATCTTCTTCACCTTTATTCTCAAAGAAAGAGTGAACTAGTTTTGATCTTTCAAGAAAAGTATTCTAAATCTGTTTTGATAAATAAAAACCCAATTCACCCCCCCTCTTGGGTTGCCATACTTGGGTCAACAGGTTCCATGAACAATCACCTAGTCATGAGCATAAACTACTCGGGGGATCTTTTAAAAATACACAAAGGACAACACAAAAGATATTTTCTAAGCAAGTTGCCTGTTGGATATAAATCGAAACAAAAAAAATTAATAAACTTCCAAATTCAATTAGGTAAGTGTGAACATATTTTAAAACTAAAACAAAACCATGAATTCAAGACATCAAATAAGTTTAGCAATTAATTTATCTTCTTCACAATAATAAATCTTCTTGCATAAGACATCCTGATTAATAATGTGTTAATCTGAACAATTTGCTATTATTGTACGCTTATGATTGTTGTATGACCATATATTCTATTGACAAACTACCATTTGTTAATTAAAATGCTTCAATCCTCAATCATTCTTATCCTTTTTATCAAATTAACAAGCCCCTAACTAGTTAGACTCTAAATAACAGTAATTCGTGTATTTTAACAATGGAATATACTCCCTTTATACTCATCAATTTTAATTTTTTCACTAGTAGTGAATATATTCTATTTTATTCTTTTATTGTATTTGCTCACCAATCTTATATCGTATACAGAAACCACATGCAAACAACAATAAAGACTTTTCAAGAAGCGGGCTCTTAACATATTTTTCTATTGCTATATATACGTTAAAACTTTTAACATTGTTTAAACTTTTAAAATTTATAGAAGCTTCAAACGATAATTTATTGCTTTAATTTGGTTCTCTTAATGCCTTTTGAGAATAATACTTTACCATGGTTTAAATAACAGATTAAATTACATTAGATAAACATAAATATTTCATACTTTACCTATTTTTTACATTAAATAAACTCAAGAATAATACTTGAGTTCTTATCTACTTTTTTATTTATTGCCTACTAACTTACATAAATATATATATATATATATATATATATATATATATATATAGTTTAATCTTTATTTACTTTTGAAACTCGTTGTTTTTCTTCCTTAATTATATCTTAATTTTGCATATTTCTGTGATTTTTTTTAGGTAAACAATGTCTTCACAAACACAATAAGAAGTAAGGATGTCAAATACCCTAAATCCCAGTGATGATTTAAACATTGATAAAGATTTTGAAGATATTGCTATATCCACTAATAAGAGAGGGCTAGAACAAGATGATGATGAATTGTCTCAACATAGAAAAAAGTCCAAGACCACATCACAAGTTTGGCAACCTTTTACAAAGCTAGTTATTGATGGAGTACCAAAAGCATGTTGTAACCATTGTGGGACAAAATTAGTTGCTAGAGCTTCGGATGACACCTTCCATTTAAGTAAGTGTTTGAAGAGATGTCGTCGAGCTAATCAACTAACCATGGAACAAAGCATTTTGAAATTCCAAAGACAAAGTGATGGAACTCTTACAAACTTGGTGTGCCATGACAAAGATGCTTTTGATAAAGATGTTTGTAGGGCTCTAGTTGCAAAAATGGTTGTTTTGCATGAACTTCCATTGCGGTTTGTTGTGTATGAGGGCTTTAGGGAAATGATGAATTATGCTCAACCTTTGTTTGGTACCATAAGTAGAAACATGTTGAACAATGAAATATTCAAGTTGTTTTAAAGTGAGGAAGAGAAGACAATTGAATTATTGGAAGACATACAGGGAAGGATAGCTATAACAACTTATATGTGGACTTCTAGCAACCAAAAGAAAGGATATATGGTTATAACAGCCAATTTCATTGACAATTCATAGAAACTCCGTAATTGAATTTTGAGGCATATTCGAAGTTGCACTCTTATCTTATTTTATTGATTTATTTATATTAAATATATTTTCTCATAATTTTGTGTTTATAATTGTTAGGTTCGTATACGTGTCAGCACCACATATGGCAGAATGTCTTAGACAAGTGTTGGTTGATTGCTTGTACGATGGGAATTTGGAAATGAAATCATTTACTTTAATTGTAGATAATTGTTATACCAATGATGCTATGATAAAACAAGTACTTGATAAATTGGGTGATAGGAATTTTATGTTGGGTGGGAAACTTTTTCACATGCAGTGTTGTGCTCATATATTGAACCTAATAGCTAAAGATGGGTTAGAAGTGATTGGAAATGGCATTGAAAAGGTTAGGGATAGTGTTGCTTTTTGGACATCTACACATAAAAGAATTGAAAAGTTTGAGGAGACTGCACGTTACTTGAAAGTGGCATTTAATAAAACATTATCTCTTGATTGTAAAACTAGGTGAAACATTACTTATAAGATGTTAAGTACAGCTTTGACCTATAAAGATGCGTTTGTTCGCTTGAAAGAGCGTGACAATCAATATACAAATTTGCCTAAGGAAGAGGAGTGGTCAGCAGCAAAACTTGTGTGTGATCATGTGGAAAAGTTCTATAAGTTGACTGAAATTTTTTTTAGAACAAACTATCCCATAGTAAACAAGTTTTTTCTAAATATTGGTGAGTTAAGATTATCTTTAAGCTCTTGGCTCACGTCTCCTTCTGAAAAGATTTAGAAAATGGCTAATGCAATGATAGAAAAATTTGAAAAATATTGGAATGTTATCCATGAAGTGTTAGCTATTGTCACGCCCTAACATATCTTATTTAGAGATTTTAGGGTGTGATTGAATAAGAATTTAATACAAATTACGTCATCCATATCTCATAAATTTTTTTTTATATATATACATCACAAGAATTCATTACAACTTATGACTATTTGTTCAAAATTAATTTTACATACACTGGTGACAAAATCACTACATCAGTTAATTGTCACCAAGCAAAATCTCTCATTACATACTAGGAGAATCAAGACAGTCCCCAAAATTATATGCATACTGACTCCAGACTCCTAAGAAAGCTCTGGGACATCTCTAGGATGAGCGTCCTTCTGTGTACCTGTGGAGGCAGGGGGTGAGCCTAAAGCCCAGTAGGAAAGTTCTAACATTATACGAAATTATTCACATTCCACAAACATTCAATCACAGGAGTAGGCATCCAATAATAATATATCAAACTGTTATGTTCGTTCACACATGAAATTTCTATTCGTGTTCCCCTTAGGTCCGTATACAGAACGGTCCACCCAAGGTCCAACATATCATATCAAAACATTCGTGTTCCCCTTAGGTCCGTATACAGAACGGTCCACCCAAGGTCCAACACCTCATATCATTATATCCGTGTTCCCCTTAGGTCCGTATACAGAACGGTCCACCCAAGGTCCAACACCTCATATCATTATATCCGTGTTCCCCTTAGGTCCGTATACAAAACGGTCCACCCAAGGTCCAACACATCACATCATCATATCCGTGTTCCCCTTAGGTCCGTATACAGAACGGTCCACCCAAGGTCCAACACATCACATCATCCTTTTATCAGCATTCTCCTTGGATCCGTATACAAAACGACCCATCCAAGGTCCAATGCATACATTAATAGTCTTACAATATCATTACTATGATAAATCTTAAGAAAATATGATTTTTATGCAAAATCCAGGACTTTTTGGGAAGTATACAGTCAATTTGGGGTGGTTCTAAAATTTTTCTCGACACTCGACACTGTTCACTCGAAACACGGTTCATTCGAGAATATTGTTCACTCGAAATACTGTTCATTCGAACAACACTGTTCACTCGAACACTCGACACTGTTCACTCGAACACTCGACACTTTTCACTCGAACACTCGAATATTGTTCACTCGAACACTCGAACACTGTTCACTCGACACTGTTCACTCGAACACCCGACACTGTTCACTCGAACACCCGACACTGTTCACTCGAACACTCGAATACTGTTCACTCGACACTGTTCACTGTCGAGCGAAACACCAGAACCGAATTCCAGAATTGGTTCAAAACGTCCCATTTCCAAAATTCAACTTCCAACTTCAAAAATTCACCAAAAATTCGTTTTAACTCCAAATTCAACGAAATCAACGGCTAATTAAAGCTTAATACGTATATTTTCCAAATCAAATGAGAAATCATACAATTCTCAATCCAGAAAAACGCATCAACTCAATCAACACAAGACAGTCACATAAACTGCACTTCTCACAAAATCATCTCTACTTCACTTCAACAACACTCCAATTCACACATAATTCTTCATGCAATCACAACAAACAACTTGCAATAAGCACTTCACTCATAATTCATCATCCAAGCAACCAAGAATTCAAGTCAAAACATGTCACATACATAACAACAATATCAATTCAATAACAAAACACATAACATGAAGTAAGTATAGTGTTAGAATCTCCTACTTGTTTTCCAAGCTAAGCTTCTTGAAATTTTTCTTCTCTCTTCCTTCTTCTCCTTTCACTTCTTCTTTTTCTCTTCTTTTCCTTCCTGGAACCGTGAACTCTTTCTCCTCTTCTCTTCTTTTTCTTTTTTTTTTTCTTCCCTTCATTCTAGAAAACCCCATCTCTTATATACATGAGGCCTTGGCTCAATGGGCCTAAGTCCAACCATTTCAAATTCAAACCCAATTCCCCTTTACCAATTTCCAACACAAGCCCACTTTTATTATCCAACCCAATTCTCATAAAATTACTCAAATACCCTTAGTCATATTTTCTAAAATTTATAATATATATAAATGCATATATACATATAATTTACATTTGAGACTCTACAACCTACCCTCCTAAAAAAAAATTTCGTCCTCGAAATTTGAAAACATGAATCAGAAATTACCTCTTGAATTCAAAAGTTTAAGGTACTTTCTTTGAATCTCTGACTCTAAGTCCCATGTGGCCTCTTCAACATCATGATGCTTCCACAAGACCTTGAGTAATGGGATGGACTTGCCACGCAAGACTTGCACTCTCGAGTCCAGGATTTGAATAGGAACCTCTTCATACGAAACATCTTGTTGGATATCCAACTCACTCCAGTCAAGTACATGTGTTGGGTGAGGTTCATACTTTCTTAGCATGGATACATGGAATGTGTTATGAATTCCCGATAACCGTGGCGGCAATGCTAGCTCATAAGCTACTTCGCCAACCCGCCTTAGGACTTCAAATGGACCAATATAACGTGGAGCAAGTTTACCTTTCTGCCCAAAATGCATCAAGCCTTTACGTGGAGACACCTTTAAAAACACATGGTCCCCCACTTTGAATTCTAATGGTCATCTCCTCTTGTCTGCATAGCTTTTCTGTCTACTTTGGGCTGTAAGCAAACGTTAACGTATCAATTTCACCTTTTCAGTTGTCTCTCGTACAAGCTCAGGCCCTAGTAAAGTAGCTTCCCCTACTTCCATCCAACATAAAGGAGACCTACACGGTCTACCATAGAGTGCCTCATAAGGTGCCATTCCAATACTTGACTAGTAGCTATTGTTGTATGCGAATTCCATGAGTGGTAAATGATCCTCCCAATTACCTTAGAAATCCATCACACAAGCTCTCATCATATCTTCTAAAATTTGAATAGTACGTTCTGATTGACCATCAGTTTGAGGATGGAAGACTGTACTAAATAACAACTGAGTGCCCATAGCTCTTTGGAGGCTTTGCCAAAATTGAGCTGTAAACCGGGGATCTCTGTCTGACACCACTGAAACTGGAACTCCATGCAATCTTACAATTTCTTTAATGTACAGCCGACTCAAAACATCCACTGAATCGGTTGTACGTATAGGAAGAAAGTGTGATACTTTGGTTAATCTATCTACAATCACCCAGATTGCATCCTTCCCTTTTAAAGAACGTGGTAATCCAGTAACAAAATCCATGGTGATGTGATCCCATTTCTACTCTACTACAGGCAATGGTTGGAGTAGTCCTGCAGGTCTTTGATGCTCAGCCTTCACTTGTTGACAAGTAAGGCATCTAGCCACATATTCAGCAATATCCTTCTTCATTCCTTTCCACCAAAACTGTCGACGTAAATCATGATACATCTTTGTACCACCAGGATGAACAGCAAATTTGGAATGATGAAATTCCGTAAGAATATCATCTTTACCCTCTTTACTCGATGGAACAAAGATCCTGCCCTTGAATCGTAGACTCCCATCTGTACCAATGGTCCAATCCACACTCCCATCACCGTGTAATACGTGCTCATACAAGGCTTTGGTCTCTGAATCTTGATGTTGCCATTCAATCACTCTATTCACAAGAGACGATTGGGCAACAAGTGTAAAAAGGCAAATTTGATCTCCGCGATCCTCAACCAAGATATCATAATCATAAACAGATCGCAACATGCTCCACTCCCCTATCATTGCACTAACCATGGCCCTCGACTTCCTACTTAATGCATCAGCCACCACATTTGCCTTACCTGGATGATAGTGGATAGAGAAATCATAGTCTTCCCAATACTCCATCCATCTTCGTTGTCTCATATTCAAATCTTTTTGACTGAAAATGTATTTCAAACTTTTATGATCACAGAAGACTTCGAACCTCTCACCATACAGATAATGTCGTCAAATCTTCAAAGCATACACTACTGCAGCAAGTTCTAGGTCATGAGTGGGATAATTTTGCTCATGAGGTTTCAACTGAAGAGATGCATAGGCTACAACTTGACCATGTTGCATTAACACACACCCTAACCCATCTAAGGAAGCATCGGTGAAAACTACATAATCAACTCCACGTTGTGGTATCACAAGGATAGGTGCTGAAGTTAATCTTTTCTTCAATTCTTGGAATGCTTGCTCACATGCATCATTCCATTCGAATCTGACTCCTTTCCTTGTTAACCTAGTCATTGGAGCAGCCAATCGGGAAAAGTTCTCAACAAAGCGCCTATAGTATCCTGCTAAACCCAAGAAACTGCGGACTTCAAACACATTCTTTGGTCGTTCCCATTTCATAACTGCTTCTACTTTTGATGGATCCACTGAGATTCCTTGTCTTGACACCACATGGCCTAAAAATATTACTTCTGATAGCCAAAATTCACATTTACTCAGCTTGGCATAAAGATGATGCTCTCTCAGTGTTTGAAGTGCCACGCGTAAATGTTGCTCATGTTCAACCTCAGATGAAGAATAAATGAGAATATCATCCACGAACACAATCACAAATTGATCTAAGTGAGGTCTAAAAACACGATTCATCAAATCCATAAAGGTAGCAGGAGCATTAGTTAGTCCAAATGGCATGACCAAGAACTCATAATGTCCATACCGGGTACGAAAAGCGGTTTTGGGTATATCTTCTTCCTTTATTCTTAATTGATGATAACCCGAACGAAGATCTATCTTGGAAAAACAACAAGATCCTCTCAAGTGGTCGAACAAATCATCAATCCTAGGTAAAGGATATTTGTTTTTCACTGTAACCCGATTCAACTGCCTGTAATCAATGCATAAACGCAATGAACCATCTTTCTTCTTCACGAACAAAGTGGTGCACCCCAAGGAGAAGTACTGGGCCGAATAAATCCTCTCTCTAACAATTCTTCTATCTGCAACTTTAGCTCCTTCAACTCTGCTGGAGCCATTCGGTAAGGAGCAACTGATATAGGTGCCACGCCCGGATACACTTCAATAGCAAACTCCACTTCTCTAGTTGGAGGTAACCCGGGCAATTCTTCAGGAAAAACATCAGGAAATTCATTCACCACCCGAGGAAGTTCAGAAACCCCTTTTTTAGTCTCTTCTACTAATATACTTGCCATCATGTTCCTCATCCCTTTCTTGTTTTGCGACCTAAGCAAAGGATAATGCAATAATGCATATTTATCCCCATAAAAACTAAAAATGATGCCATCCGGCATGTGGATGATCACTTTCTTCTTGTGACAATCCAATAGAACTCGATAAGCAGACAACCAATCCATTCCTAGTATCACATCATACTCCGTGAAATCTATAAGTATCAAATCAAATGATAACCTGTGCCCATTGATTTCTAACATACAGGAGCGACATATCCTCCCAACCTCTAAAGTACTACCCATAGGTGACTCCACTTGAAATACAGAATCCAACAACTTAGACTCTAATCCTAATGCAAATGCAAAATAGGTGGATATAAAAGAATGAGTAGCTCCAGAATCAAATAAAACACGAGCCCATGCATTAAAAACCAGTAATGTACCTCCCACAACTCCGTGGTCTGCAGGCTCTGTCGGTTGAGTCAAAGCAAAAACTCGTCCCTGAGTCATCTGTCCCTGCTGTCTAGTGCTTTGAACTGATCTTGGAGGTCTAACGGATTGAGAAGAAGCTGCCTGAGACTTCTGAGATGTCTGATGGGAATGAGTATCACGTCCTTGAAACGGAGGTCTAGTCTGTGACCCTGACCCTTGTCGAGAAGTCGGTGGGATCTGACTAGTGGCACTCTGAGGACCTCTCATCCCTGCCGGACAATCCCGTTGTATATGACCGTATTATCCGCATCTATAACATCTAGGACACTGATATCGCAAGTGACCTGGTTTCCCACACCCATAACAAACTCGTTGACTCTGTGAGGACCCACTTGCCATGGAGCCTTGAGATTGCAGCTGCTGAGACTGAGAATTAAAGGAAGTCCTACTGGACTGAGTTCTCTGTCTCTTAGCTGAACGATCCTGTTGTCTCGCTCCTCTAGGAGGTATGCCAATACCCCCCACCCTGTGACTCTAGGATATCTCCTGTTCTACCACTAAGGCGGTCTCTACCACATCAGAATATGTCGTCAATCTACACACTGCCATTGAGGTTTGATGTCATCTCTCAGTCCCTTTAAAAATCTCCGGGCCTTGCTAGCCTCATCTGCCACCAACCCAGGTACAAAACGGGATAAAGCAGTAAATCGTGCCTCATACTGTTGCACCGTCATATTCCCCTGGGTCAAGTATATAAACTCATTTTCCTTTTGGTCTCGAAAAACCGTAGGAAAATATTTATCCAGAAAAGCAGTAGAGAAGTCCTTCCATGTAAGAATGTTCCCTCCTCGAATACGCTCAACAGACGTCCACCACTGTAATGCCTCTCCTGACAACAGATGAGTTGCCACCCTAACCCGTAGATCTTCTTCAACTTGCAAAAGATTGAAGAGGCGCTCAACTCGTATAAACCAATCTTCTGCAACATTCGGGCCGGGCTCCCCATTAAAAGTAGGTGGATTGTGGCATTGGACTTCTCTAAGTGCACCCTTCATTCTATTGTCAACACCCGTCTCTAACACTGGTTGAGGTGGCGGTGGTGGGTTAGCATGAAGAGTCTCCCTAACCGTGTTTGCCACCGTTTCGGCCAATGTATTGGCCACATCTCTCATGGCCCTATAAAATTATGACCTCTCACCACCCTCAGGTGGGTTAGAGCTTGAAGCACTTCGCGTAGGAGAACTCATTATCTAATTTTTGTCAGTGGCAAAAACATAAGTGACAAAATTTACAACATTTAGAACATAAACACCACAAACAGTTATTCAAGGCACATGCAAGAGCACAAACATGACTCTACCCCTCCCAGACCATCTACCTCTTTTCCATAGGTCCACAGTAAAGCCTAGGCTCTGATACCACCCTATCACGCCCTAACATCTCTTATTTAGAGATTTTAGGGTGTGATTGAATAAGAATTTAATACAAATTACGTCATCCATATCTCATAATTTTTTTTTTATATATACATCACAAGAATTCATTACAACTTATGACTATTTGTTCAAAATTAATTTTACATACACTGGTGACAAAATCACTACATCAGTTAATTGTCACCAAGCAAAATCTCTCATTACATACTAGGAGAATCAAGACAGTCCCCAAAATTATATGCATACTGACTCCAGACTCCTAAGAAAGCTCTGGGACATCTCTAGGATGAGCGTCCTTCTGTGTACCTGTGGAGGCAGGGGGTGAGCCTAAAGCCCAGTAGGAAAGTTCTAACATTATACGAAATTATTCACATTCCACAAACATTCAATCACAGGAGTAGGCATCCAATACTAATATATCAAACTGTTATGTTCGTTCACACATGAAATTTCTATTCGTGTTCCCCTTAGGTCCGTATACAGAACGGTCCACCCAAGGTCCAACATATCATATCAAAACATTCGTGTTCCCCTTAGGTCCGTATACAGAACGGTCCACCCAAGGTCCAACACCTCATATCATTATATCCGTGTTCCCCTTAGGTCCGTATACAAAACGGTCCACCTAAGGTCCAACACCTCATATCATTATATCCGTGTTCCCCTTAGGTCCGTATACAGAACGGTCCACTCAAGGTCCAACACATCACATCATCCTTTTATCAGCATTCTCCTTGGATCCGTATACAAAACGGCCCATCCAAGGTCCAATGCATACATTAATAGTCTTACAATATCATTACTATGATAAATCTTAAGAAAATATGATTTTTATGCAAAATCCAGGACTTTTTGGGAAGTATACAGTCAATTTGGGGTGGTTCTGAAACTCGACACTGTTCACTCGACACTGTTTCTCGACACTGTTCACTCGAAACACTGTTCATTCGAGAATACTATTCACTCGACGCTGTTCACCCGAAATACTGTTCATTCGAGAATACTGTTCACTCGACACTGTTCACTCGAACACTCGAACTTTTCACTCGAATACTCGAACACTGTTCACTCGAACACTCGAACACTGTTCACTCACCTGACACTTTTCACTCGAACACTCGAAGCACTCGAATACTGTTCACTCGACACTGTTCACTGTCGAGCGAAACACCAGAACCGAATTCCAGAATTGGTTCAAAACGTCCCATTTCCAAAATTCAACTCCCAACTTCAAAAATTCACCAAAAATTCGTTTTAACTCTAAATTCAACGAAATCAACGGCTAATTAAAGCTTAATACGTCTATTTTCCAAATCAAATGAGAAATCATACAATTCTCAATCCAGAAAAACGCATCAACTCAATCAACACAAGACAGTCACATAAACTGCACTTCTCACAAAATCATCTCTACTCCACTTCAACAACACTCCAATTCACACATAATTCTTCATGCAATCACAACAAACAACTTGCAATAAGCACTTCACTCATAATTCATCATCCAAGCAACCAAGAATTCAAGTCAAAACATGTCACATACATAACAACAATATCAATTCAATAACAAAACACATAACATGAAGTAAGTATAGTGTTAGAATCTCCTACTTGTTTTCCAAGCTAAGCTTCTTGAAATTTTTCTTCTCTCTTCCTTCTTCTCCTTTCACTTCTTCTTTTTCTCTTCTTTTCCTTCCTGGAACCGTGAACTCTTTCTCCTCTTCTCTTCTTTTTCTTTTTTTTTTTTCTTCCCTTCATTCTAGAAAACGCCATCTCTTATATACATGAGGCCTTGGCTCAATGGGCCTAAGTCCAACCATTTCAAATTCAAACCCAATTCCCCTTTACCAATTTCTAACACAAGCCCACTTCTATTATCCAACCCAATTCTCATAAAATTACTCAAATACCCTTAGTCATATTTTCTAAAATTTATAATATATATAAATGCATATATATATATATATAATTTACATTTGAGACTCTACAGCTATGGCTGTGGTTTTAGATCCGAAGTGTAAAAAGGTAATGATGGAGTTTGTATACAAGAAGATTTATGGAGATGGTGTTTTTGAGCATATTGAGGGAGTACGTACTCTTTGTGAAGACTTGGTGATAGATTATCAGTGTAGATTGGGTTTGGGTAATAAGCAAAGGGAATTTGTTGTAAATTTACCACATACAGGAGGTATTATAGGAGACTGTGCATCAAGTGAGTTTGATATTGAATATGAAAAATTTAAAGAGAGTACTAATATGGGATTGCAAAAGATGTCTGAACTAGATATTTATTTGAAGGATCATGTAGTTAGTGGTCTTGACTTTGATGTTTTGCTTTGGTGCAAGATGAATAAAAGTAAGTTTCTTGTATTGTCCACTATTGCTAGAGATGTTTTGGCCATCCTAGTGTCCATAGTTCCATCTGAGTCCGTCTTTAGCACAAGTGGCAGAGTTTTGAGTCCATATCGTAGTAGACTTCTTCCTGAAACATTAGAGGCATTAATGTGTACCAAAATTGGTTATGGTTAAAAACGCACGGTATACGTTCTATTATATTAAGTTTATCTTATTGACTATTATTATTTTTTATTTAATTTTCTTATTTAGTTATTAATTTGTTTATTATGTTTTCAGGTATAATTCCTCAAGAAGAGATGGTTGGAGGTGAAACATTGGATGATGAAGGAGGAAGTTCAATGACATCTTTGTGAGAATGTTTCATTGGAGTGTTAGATGTAAGAAGTTGATGTGTGCTATCAACTTGTTGGTTTGGTTTTATTGAAGTGTTGGTAGTATTATTATTTACTTGTCACTATGTTTGTGTTGGTATGCTTTTATTATTATGAGTATGTTTACTTAGAGTGTTTATTATTGTTGTAGTCATGTACTTGTTGGTAACTTGTAATTGTTTTGTTCGTTGAATTATTGTTTACTTGGTAATTCTGGACTTTTAATCGAATGATGTTTTTTAGTTGTTAATTTCGTTGTTGTGCATATGTTTGATTTTAATTGAAGATATGTTGTTTTTATGATTGTTAAAAAATGGTCATAGTATATATTGTTTTTATGATTGTTAAAAAATGGTCATAGTTGTAAATGATATGATGAGAAATTGAGAATGTGGTTATTTGCAAAGATGTAAATGTTACAGGGGAACGGGTTGCAAAAATATAAATGTTACAGGGGTGTGGTTACAAAAATATAAATGTGTAGGAGCGACGCAGGGCGAGTGGATCCAATCAATTTTTTTTTTACCCCGCCCTAACCAAAAAAAATGAGCAAGGCAGGGCTGGGTACCTGCCACCCCAGCCCCGGCCTGTCCCATTGCCAACCCTAGAGCCACGGGCATTCTAGGCTTAAATAGAAAGAAGTGCACAATTTTTACAAAAGTAGTTTTTTTAGCCAAATGTGAAGTTTTGGACTTGTAGTCTATATGGCAAAAGACATTACAACCCATTGGGTAAAAATTAAAAAGATTGTCAAATATAAAGCCTTGATACTTCAGAATTCCCTCAAGCTCGGGCCCAGCAAGAGTGATCTTCTTTTAGATATTCAAATTAGTTTGACAATAATAAGAAAAACTTCACATGGGTTTTATTGATGTGGTTACTGCTCACTTATATAAATTCTAACAAATATATCTCTGGAGAATTTAAAATGCCTAAGGCAATTGAAACAAAGTCCCAAGGCATACATTTAAGGTTACGAACTCTGTATGGATTCAAACAATCTAGAAGATTGTGGTATAATGTAAAAATTGAAGAGGGATATTCCATATGCCCTTGTATACAGTACGAATCTGTTATAGCTATCTATGTAGATGACATGAATTTAGTTAGATGAATAAAGCTCATCTATTGAGTAATCTACTGGTTGTTAGATCCTTTGATCCAATTTGAGGATAATGCATCGATGCTCAATCTTGAAGTACTGTATCTATATATGATAAGTGCATTATTGTATCTAGCCAGATATCGTATTTGTAATCAATTTGTTGATGAAGTTTAGTTTTGCGCCTATTAGACAACATGAGAATGGGATCAAACATATTTTTTCATTAACTCTAGGGAACTATTTATTTGAGCCTTCTGAAAATCTTGGTTTAGATGAATATGCTAATGTTAATTAAGCTTGATCTTAATTAGTTATGATAGGACCACAATATCATGGCTATTCACTAAACATACTTTGATTGCTACTTTTACTAATCATTTTGATATTGTAGTATATGAAGCTAGTCGAGAATGTGTATGGTTGTAATTTGTTATTCAAGAAAATTTGTGCAAGCAATCTCCTGTTATAGATCCTCTAATAATCATATTTTAAGATAAAGCAACATATATAACTCAAGTCAAAGGAGGTTAGATAAAAGGAGAGAGAACCATGCACATTTCATTGAAACGTTGTCGACATCAACATTTGAAAAATTGGTATACGACATTAACATGTGGCGGCTCAATAAGCAACCAAGTTAATCAACGATACTGTTCTATTGCATAATCAAGGGGAGTATTTTGGATATTTATATGCATTGTACTCTTTTTTTCTTAGCTAGCTTTTTTCCATTGGGTTTTATTAGTAAGGTTTTTAATAAAAGAGTAGTAACGCGTTCAGCACTACCTAGGATCTACTGTATAATTGTATTTCTTTACTAGGTTTTTGTCCACCTGAGTTTTTCTTTAACAAAAGCAAATATAATTGTATTAATACGTAATTATCTTAGGATAGTGAAATATCTAAAACGAGAGCGATATAAAATAGTTAGATATTTTTACCCCCGAATAAGATCAAGATCGTCCACTTGTTATCTTAGGATTTTACCACAAATCATGTACCATAGCCACACAATTATCACACTGTAATTGGACGTATGGGCAGCAGTTACCTCTACATGCAGGCCCCTTCTATTCGAAAACGATGCACCCGCCAATCAATGAAGAGCTTTCCCACTTTCTCTTGCCCTTCTTGTCTCCATTTTCTCTTCACTGTCCCGTTTCCAATTCCATTTTCTCATTGCCCTTTTTAACTCCACGGTCCCACATCCTGGCATCCATCACTTCTTCCGCAGCTTACAAAGAAAATCAAAATCGCCCCTTTTCTTTCTTATAATAGTAGAACAACATTCAACTTCATTTCTTCTTCCATTTCAGTACAAATATTTTAAAGAAAATTTAATGAAACTTTTTTCGCTTGGTGGGGCGGCGGGCTCCTCTAGGCCTAGGAAGAGGTCGGCTAATATATATATTATTCTCTTCGAATTTTTTAGGACGTATATGTAATATTTAATCCACTGTTCTCATATATATATTTAGGTGATCAGTTTTTTTATTGAAAAGTTTCAATTCAACTTCTTACTTGCAACTTGGGCAGCTTCAGCTATATTTACTAAGGTGCATTTTTTAGTTGATTGTTATGGGATCAAAAGACACTAATTGCGGATGTTGCTCAAATGGTTAGTTTTTTTCCCACTTGAAGATTCAACATTTTTCTCCATTGTGCGTAGATTGGGATGTATTGTCGTAGTATAGGCAGTTCTTGATATTTAACCCGGTGAGAAATATGCCCAAACGGGGATGTAGCTCAAATGGTAGAGCGCTCGCTTTGCATGCGAGAGGTACCGGGTTCGATCCCCTGCATCTCCAATTTCTATTTATTAAATTTTTTGTACAGCAACAAAAGCCTCAAAAATCAAATCAAATCAAAACCGACTGCCAGGGGAGAATAATGAAAATGATGATGAACAGTCTCCTCCTGCGTACTGCTCGCACGTCACCCTTCTCCTCTGCACATTCAAACCCTTAATTCTTCTTCTTCTTCTCCTACTCTTTCTGATGCTTCTCTTAAACCCATCTTCTGTCTCGTCCTCCTGCTATTCGCCTCTTAAGCACCAAGTCTACTCCAACTAAAGACGACCACGACCAACACCCAGTTCAATGTAAAACACTTTTTTTACTCTTTGTTTTATGCTATCTATGCTTTTAATTTGCCACTGAACTCAATGCGCTTTATTGTAGTTTTGCTAGTGGGACTTGATTCCTAAACTAACTTCTCTTGGATTACACAACTGTTTCTTTCTTGTTTCTCGGCAGCCCTTTATTTAATACTGTTTTGTTTACAATTGTTTTGCTTATCTCAGCACTTTCATTTGAGATATTTTGTGAAAATAAGGGAGAAGATTATATAAAAACGCAAAGGATACTATTTAAGAACTTCCTTTTTCTCATTTTGGCTGCCCTTTTGAAAATTTGTCGCACTATCGAAATTTTTATGATTGTACTGCTGGTTGTAAGTCATGAATTTGGCTTCTGAAAATGCAGATGAAGAGACTGAAGAGGGAGAGACCACAGATGGATGAGAAGAGGAGGATGAGACTGAGCCGGAGGGGCAATATTTTAGCTTCATCATTTTGATTATTTGGGGTTTTGAAATATAAAATTTACTTGTTGAACAAAATAATAGAAATGCAAATTGGTGATGGAGGGGATGGAGGTGGAGTAGTACTGCAAGGACTCAGTTGGGGTGAACGGGCTCTATCTATTGCCCAAGAAGTCTTGTTAAAGTTTGGCGATGACATAAAACTCTATGCTTTCAAGACCACTACTCGTGGATATGTTTATGTTAGACTAGACAAACTGTCAAACAAGTAAGGCTTACTATATTTATAAAGTCTCACTTTTTTCAGTGATGAGAATGAAAGATTTCAGAAGTTCAGATCTTCAGGTGTCCATGTCGTAGTCAAACTAAGAGCAGAAAATCAAACAATTGATTCCAAATATGTAAAATTTCTGCATCAAACACTCTGCATATATTTCCAAATGAATCTGATTGAATGTCAACAAGTATTAATCTCAATTAGGTTCAGAATCAGTAAGCCCAAATAATTTCTATTTACGTCAAATCTTCATATTGATGTTTGTTTGAGTTTTTCATCTACTCTGGATCAATCTTAATCTTTCTTATATGATGTTCATGCCGCACAGATTACAAAATTTTTTTTTTTTAAAACAATAATAAAATAAAAAACTTGTGTCTTATCTTGTTTTGAACCGTGGATTCATCTTATCTTGTTTTGAACCGTGGATCCTCTTATGTCATATTTTCTTTCTCACTTATTAATTTACTTCTTTTTGTATCCTAATAAAGGGAAAAAGAAAAGAGAAGAAAAGATATTTCTAGTCATACTCCTTTCATGAAGGATAGATATTCTTTCTTCTCTCCATATATATTGCTGTTTGTGTTATTTATGTTAAACTACCAACAATCCTTCTGTTAGATATGGTTGTCCTGGTATGGGTGAGCTCGAAACCTATAGTCGAGAATACAAGAAAAAGTTAGATGAAGTTGGAGCACTCGAGAAATACCTGATGATTTGGCCCTTGAGGTTACAAAATGAATTACAACTTTGCTTCAGTATGGTTGCTGAATTATGAGCACAAGAATATGCAGTTGATAATGTGATGATACCACAAAGATATATGTCATACTGAAAGAAGGCTTTCTTTTGTCTTCAGGTATCAACTCCAGGTGCAGAGCGGACTCTAAAAGTACCTGATGATTTGGGTCGTTTTAAAGACATGTCTGTGAGGGTATGCTATGAAGATGTGGAGTCTGATTGTATGGAAAAGGATGGAGTCTTCCTGCTGGAGCACATAGATACAGACTCTAAGTCAAATGTTAGAGCGCTTTGTCACGCCCCGCGTAACACACACACGGTTTTGCGCCAAACTTGTTCAGAAGAGCGCCAAAGAATGGGATTCTGGGATAAGTGTTACGGTGATTTGGGATCCTTGTATCGAGGAGGATTCAATGGCGCAAAGAATGGGCGTGACGTTCCGAAAGGTTCTAGAAGGTTCCGCAACGTTCCGGAACATTCCAAAAGGATCCGGAAGAATCCGGAAGGTATGAGAAGCATGTGGAAGACTCTAGAAGGCCCTAGAAGATTCTGAAAGGCCATAGAAGGATGTGGAATCCCACGGAAGGTTTCGGAAGCAAGTAGAAATATCTAGTGTCTAGGGTTCTCTAGAGATGTCTAGATTAGTATAGAGTGGTCTAGTGTGATCTAGGCATATATGGATGTATCTAGACTTACTTGGCCAACAAGCAGGCTTAAAAATATCTAGGAAGGGCCTAGAATATGAATGTTCTAGGTACTTGGTTGGCCAATAGAATTGTGAGATGTGGCGCAATGTTAGCCACACGTCGAGGAGGTGCTTGCCTATAAATAGGAGTGAGCCCTCATTTGTAAAGCAAGTCATGGTATTCATGCTAGACTCAAGTGTTCAAGAGTCTTGCAAGCCTTGTAAACTATCTTGTGTATAATGAATATCTCCTCACCCAAATCTCTCGTGTCCTTGTTCTCTTTCGCTTGAACCTCTCTTATAGCGGTTTAAGGCTTACTTAGGTGCACTTTAGAGTGTGTTAGCGTCTAAGACGGTCTCCGCTCGTGAAATAATAACGCCGTGACAGCTTGCTTTGCATGCGAGAGGAACAGGATTCGATCTCCTGCATCTCCACAACACTTCAATGATTTTAATTTTAAAACCTCTACATTGCCTCGCCACCGCTTTCAGTCATTTCAATTCTGCTCTGCTCAAAATGCTGATCAGACAATTAAAACTTGAAAGCTTCCTCCGTCTCCCAACCCACCACGTCCAGCTCTTAACCTCTTAACCACCGCCGACTCAACCGCTGCCACCTCCCAAACCCCACCACAGCTGGCCCACTCGACCCAGCACACCTCCTTTGAGTCTGCGCCATACTTTACCAACAACAAAACTCACCCCCCTCACGCCTCCAGTCCAGCCTCTCCTCTTGCAACTTCAACCTCAGTCACAAATTCTTCTTCCAAGTCTGCAACAACTTCCCCTCTCCTGGCGCCCCGTTTACCTTTTCTTCCAATACACTCAAAATGCACACCTGCACTTCACTCACTTCCCTCACCTTCAACAAGATGGTTGACGTCATCGGAAAATCCAGAAATATCGATCTTTTTTGGGAGGGTTTGCAGGAGATGGCACGGCATCGTTTAGTGAATGATAAGACTTTAAGGATTGCGTTGAAGACTTTGGCCGAGGTGAGGGAGTTGAAGAAGTGTGTTAAATTTTTCCAAATGATGAATGACTGAGTGTGATTATAGTTTGAAGAGGTTAAATATGGTGGTGGACACTTTGTGTAAAAGTAAGCTTGTTGATGAGGCGAAGTATTTGGTTTTGAAGTTGAATGAGTGGATCATCAGGCCTGATGGGGTCACTTATGGGTGGTTGCTTAAAGGGTTTTGTGATATGGGCGATTTGATTGAGGCTTCCAAGATTTGGAACTTGATGGTTGATGAAGGATTTGAGTCAAGTCTTGATGTGGTTGACAAGATGATAGAGACCTTTTTTAAGATTAATAAGTATGATGAGGCGATGAAGGTGTTTCACATGATGAGGGTGAACAGGATGGATGATCTGGGGCTATCAACTTATAGGCTTGTGATCAACTGGATGTGCAAAAGAGGCAAAATCTCTTAAGCTTATGTGATGCTTGAGGAAATGCTCAAGAGAGGGATTCAGGCAGATAATTTAACATTTTCATTGATAATTTATGGACTTTTAGTCAGGGGGAGAGTTAGAGAGGCTTATGAGGTTGTTGGAGCGGTTGAGAAACCAGATGTTAGTGTGTACTATGGATTGATAAAAGGACTCTTTGAGATTGAGAAGGGTAAGTGAAGCAACACTAGTGTTCAGAGAGGTGATAAAAAGAGGATGTGAGCCTACAATGCATACCTATATTATGTTATTGCAAGGGCATTTGAGTAAGAAAGGGAGGAAAGGAATAGACTCATTAGTGAATTTTGACGCCATACTCGTTGGAGGTTTAGTGAAAGCACGGAAGTCATTAGAAGCTACCACGTATGTGGAGAGAGTGACGAATAGAGGAGTCGAGGTTCCTAGATTCGATTACAATAAATTTTTGCATTATTATTCCAATGAGGAAGGTGTCGTTATGTTTGAGGAAATGGGAAAGAAATTAGGGGAGGTGGGTTTGGTTGATTTGGCAGATATATTCAAGAGGTATGGGGAGAAAATGGCTGCTAGGAAGACGAGAAGAAATAGAGCAGCGGAGCCATGAATTCAATTTCTAGATCAAATTTGTGGATATATTTACTCGTATAAAAAGAAATAGAAGTGTGATGTCGCACCATTCAGCTTTGTTGTCATATAATTTCCCTAAATAGAGCCTTGGTAAGAAGATCGTCTCAATTGTTGCCAATTACAGCTCTTTAAGGATCATGCAGTGATGCCTCAAGGTTATCTCAAAACTTAAACATCTCATTCAAAATTATATGTTTAAATGATGTGACTTTCTTTAAATGAATAATGGACTAATATGATAAGTCAGACGGCAAAGTTATATCATGTAGATGCATCATATTTGGGATAGAATTTAGATTTTATTTTTAAGAATTAAAGATAATTTTTTGAAAATGAATCATTACCTGTACGCATATCCTAAAACTGCCGTTGTCAGGCACTTGCACTTAAAATACTAAAAACATCTGAATCACATGGTGGCCTTTTTAATCCAGATCTATACTAGCTTTCAGCACTCTCTTAACATTTAACAATTTCAGTGAAGTTTCATATCAAATAAATGTAGTTATTGATATATATGACATTCCATGTCCATATCATATCAGACACAGAGCGAGACTGAATTATAACACAAATGTAGTTCTCACATTTCGTGGCCATTTTATATTTCTTTAACAGCAGAGATTGTTCAATACAGAGACTCAGTCCAAAATCCAAAAAAATAAAGAAATAAAGAAAACAAAAAGATACCAAAAAATTGGATGAATGAATTGCTACAAATGCATTGACAAAAAAATAAAATGAATCGCAGCAGTTTGTCTCCTTTCTAATCTACAGCTTCCACATGCGCCTGGTTCAGTTTTTGGCATGAAATCTATCAAGACCCTGGGCATGTATATCACATGCTGATGCAGTCAAGTCGATTCATGCATTGGCAATAATAACAAGCTTATAGTCATTATCACCAACAGTTTATACTCCGAGCTTTCTGGACAAAATTAGAGGGATTACCAGAGCGAAAAGAATTGTGCACATCCGTTTGATGAGACCAAATGGTACAAAATCAATCATTTTCTCACAAAAGGTTTTTGACAAACAAGTAGACGCTGGTCACTGCCATTCTGAAGGTCAATCACCCTTGCTTCCCATCGTATCTGTGTAACAAGCGAGCGTGCTATCTCTATAACTCCCAAATTATCACAAAGAACAACCCATCCCTAGCAACCAAAATTTCATTGTTTAAATAACTATTTGCACCAGAGAAAACAGTGAAAAAGACTTAGTGAGGGGAAGAAGATCAAGTGAGTACATCTGTACATAGGCATGCACCAGTAAATATAAAAAAAGAGAACCAGAAAACTTGCTTGGTAAAGAAGATATTTCGACACTATTGTTTACATTACCATACTTACCGAGTGAAAGAAAAGGGCAGGCACTACATGCAGTTTTCCATATAAAAATTAAGTAAACATATTTTTAGGACACAGTATGAAAATTGCAAGCATAAGAAACCAAAATAAAGCGCCAAAAAACAAAGACCACCTCTGGGCGTAATATTCGATCCATCTCCAGAAACAAGTCCATCATATCACACTTCTCTGAAGAGAGATGTGAGAGAAGCCCATTTGCATGAAGCATGTCATAAGTTCGGGGGTACGTAGGGAAGGGTTCACACCTGCGAACCAGTTGATGGTACATGATTAACATTTGTTTCCAGAAGCTGACGCAGCCAATCTAAGATGTCATAGTTTAAAAATATAATATGACACAAGAAATTTTAGGATATCGGTCCCAAAATCAAATTAGCTATCTCATAACCTGAATTCTATCAATTTGAACTCAAACATACTTATAATCATTATTAAGGCCTTGGATATTACACCAGAGTCAGACTTCAGATATGTATGTCAAAGAAAGGATCAAATAATTGTTCAAAAAAATATTTTCATTGGACAAATACTATCGGCATCTGGTGTAGAAGAATTCGTTTATATCTTAAAATTCACCTTTCCTCAACCCTCCAGTTACAAAAAAAAAAAAAAAAAAAAAAAAAAAAAAGTAAGTGGTGAAATAAATATCAAAAGAAAATTATAGGTGGGATGCCTTCAACTAAGCCAATAATCTCTACTACAAACTCCCCTATTTTGTTAAAGTCCAGACTTAATCTACATTTATCCAATGGCTGAGGACAAATATGCTTTAAAGGATAAAATGCGTACTTAAGAACATGCAGGAGTCTGCAGCAGAGATCCACCATATATTTCATCTAGTAAAACCTCTGAGTAATGAGAGTTCATATTTCCATTTTTTTTAGTAAGTCAATAAAATTTCTAAAAATCATCTCAACTCAAAGCAAGATTGTAACCATCATATGATACGAATTTTATACAAGGAAACTGAAACTTACCAGTCATGCAAAACACCAGCAAACCCTTGATCAAGTATTAGAGGGAGTGTATTTCGAGCAGTGACAGGCACGACATTCATGACCCAAACAGATTTTTTCTCCTCCCGGAATGCAGTATTTAAACCCCCATAATGAGCATTCATGTCCATCACATTGCGGATCATGTTAAATGGAGGCAATGGATCTTCATCGCCTGGCCTCTTAGGATGGTCAGAGAAAATTAATGGCGTAAGCAAGGACCAATAGTTTTTCAGAGCCGAACTCCAGACTTGTAAATCTTCAAAGAAATCTTCAGGCTGAACTCCTGTTAAGATGAAAGTTGATCAACACGGTAGCACAGAAACATGGTTTATTAAGGAATTACAATATAAGCTGCATGCTAATGCAGCAGCTGCAGCAAAATGCTGGGGAAAAAAAAATGAAACAATACTTTCCATGAACTTCAAGCTCAGCTGAGCTCAGTTGGGAACCAGCGGATCTATTTTGAATGGAAATCCAGCGTTTGCTGGTTGTCCCACTAATACACGAAACAAGGGGCTGATAATACGTTGCAGCTTCAGGTTCTTCTTTGCAATGTCGTATAACCTGCTTGCTATATTAAAGAACAAATAAAAAGTCATTAGTATAGCTATCCATAAAGCCTTAAGTTAAAGTAAAAGCTTTCAACATACGGCCAGTTCAAAAAAGCAAGGCAAATGGAATTTACTAAAGTTCAAAATGCTACCAACATTGGAACCACAACTGAAATCATAATGGAAGAGTGCTTGTTATTATTGCTACCTCACCTTGACACATAGCAATTCGAATCTGAAGTTTTTTGCCAAATAAAAGTCTCATCTTGCTGGGCAATCAGATTCCAGCAGATTTTTTCAGTGAATTCTTGCATTGGTTTTAGCATGCCTCGCTTCTTTATACTTGATGAACTTCCACGTTGCTTGCTCACAGGTGAGGTTAAAACAAAGTAACCTCCAGGCTTAAGTAACCGATCCACTTCTATAAGGAACATCCCATCTGTATTGTGCAGTAGAATTTAATCAGTATGATTTTACATAAGCAAACAACACACTCACCTCCTACATGGGAGAGAAAGAAAACAACTAAGTTTACCAGATGCATAAGTATAATCCCTGATCCGAAAGGTCTAACTGTACCTTTTTGGTCCCAAAGAATACCACACTGAGCACAATGAACCATGTTAAACGACAATGATGGATATGGAAGTTGCCTTGAGATGAAGTTGGCAATCATAGCAGGAAGACCTCTCTCAAGGGCTAATTGGACTTGGCTGCCAGTAGCCTCGTATGCCGCAACACAAATAACCATTAGCTTCAATGATACTAAATGAGCTCCAAAGCTTCCAAATCCACAACCAATATCCAGCACAGTATGAACCTGTAATTGAAAGAAAAGGTTAAAAATGATGGTGCAACAGATAGTTCTATTCACTCTTATGTTCAGACTACAAAGGACAACAAAGTATATATTCAACAAATGCAAGCTCTTTTAAAATTGAATATTGCTTCTATAATAACAAATACCAATAATAACTATGATATCCAAAGACAACTTACACCAGCTTGAAGGAATTCAGAATCACTTCCCAATCCTAACATCTCTGCAATCTGGCGAGCATAATCTTTGACACCATCAAAGATCAACCCATCCTCAGAATGAAATGCAATTTGATTCTCTTCCAGTAGCATCATTCTGGAAAGATTAATAAATTAAATAAATCATTATGACTCACAAAGCCAACAAAGAAAACAACATAAAAACGATAAAATTTGCATGCTGTTATATGATCCTACTGATTTAAGCTAATTATGGTACTAAACGAGGTCAATCTAGTACTTACAACCACCGGAGCTACATCGAGCATTAGTTAATGAGTACCTTTTAGTCATGCTTCCGGATGAAAGAAATTGGTCTTTAGATATCTTCACATTCCCGCTCCATATCACATCCCTACCAGCTGGCCACCTCAAGGGGATCTTATAATCCTTTGGTGGGCGAACCAAGCACCGCTCTGCTTGGATTGATGTTTCACAATGCCGATCAAATTCCTCCCCATTTTTTAACCCTGCTAGCAAATTTGCTGACACGTTGTAACAAGGAACAAAATTTTCTCTTTCTTTGCCACAGAGGCCAAACTCCTTTTGCCGACTTGCTCCTAGCGAGAGGGTTCTCAGCTCGAAATAATCGACAGCAGCTTGCTCTTTTAGCCTCCTATAGCTTGTATAAATATCGGGCTTTTGAGTAGAAGTTACAGAGTCGAAGGTATTAGAAGTTGATGATCCTAAGACAGCTATTAGAGCAATAATACTAATAAGGCATAATAACAACCAGCTGAGTGGCGGTCTAGGGCCAAAAATGACGGACAATTTATTGAACCAGGGGCTTCTCATGTCCAAATTGTGCAACCCCTTCAACAATTTGAGTTTCAAAGTCCACTATACAACCAATCCCTTCAAAGTAAATTTCCAAGAACAGCGAAAACCGAAACCTATCATAACATATAAGCTTCTATATATGTTACCATGAGTCCGTACAACTCCCACCAGCATTGAGATGCCCTATAAATTTCCCCTCCAACAACAAACAAAGATCTTTTACAAGTGATTGTAACATCACAGTCACATCACCAAAGAACAAAAATTCAATCAGGACACCAATTTGTATTCCAAATTATGGATAAAAAATTCACAAAATTGATCAATGCAGAAGAATTGAAACTCCAAATCAAACCCAAAAGAAAATTGAATTTTCTTATGATGGTCGTATACAATTAAGAATTGCCAATTGTTTAAAAAACCAGTCTCCAACGGCAACTAATGAACCAGCCCCAGATCAACCTGCAATAACAAAAAGTCAAGATCCACCGAATCAACACCAAACAATTTTACAAGTTTGATCCTTGAAAAACAACAAATCTCCAAAATCCCATTTGCTTTTCACTACTTTCAGCAACCAAAATAACCAAAATACAAAAACTTTCCATTTATATAATCCAAGAAAAAGAAACCCAGATCTCACAAAGGAAACCTAACACAGACATCAAATCAAAAAAGATAAAATTAGGGTTTTGGATACGTACCAATTAAGAAACGCTCAAGATGGCAGATTTAAAACAGAGCTATTTTTGTTATAAGGGTCCAGTATTTTCGGATTCTAGTTTTGGGTTGTGGTGTTTTTGTTCTTGTTTTTGCTCAGAAATATATACTATAAAATCAGATCTAATCTAAACAAAGGCTCTAACTTTTAGACGAAAAAAAAAACACCAAATAATTTTTAATTTTAATTTTTCTTCTCCAACACAACAGCAGAGAATAATTGTAAATTATAGTGGGTGTTGTTGTTGCCAACTTTTGCTTTTAGTGGTACTATTTGTTCGAGCAAATACACCTAAAAAAAATATTTAAGTCCATGTGATATTGGCTAGAATGACAGGTGGTGTTGCTCTAGTGGGTAACTGCTCAAACTGTGGCCTTGGATTTTGTGTAGGAAGTGGCAATGGGTGGTGATGATTTGGCCGGTGATGGAGTATATTCTTTTCTCCTTTTTTTATTTTTGTCAAAAAATGTAGTCCATGATTAAGTAGATTTAATGGATTAATTAACAGAGACAACTTTATTACTAGTGCCAAATGGAAGCTGCTGTTGCAACCCTTCAATTGATGCTTTGGTTTGGTTTTGGGAGCGTTTGAGAATATCGCATCACAGCAGAGTGAAACTAAGTTTCCATATTTTTATCTTATATTTTTATATTAATAATCTGATTCTGACCGATTAATCATGGATTACAACAACTTAATTATTGTCTTTGGTTGGGTGGGGTCGGCGGGTAGGTTTTCTTCTGATTGCCAAACTTGAGAGCCACGTAAATTACAGAATTCTCTCAGTTACCCGTGAAATCATGATAACATTTTACCTCCGAACGCAGCTTCCCAGAAACTGCATCATTTAAAACATTAGCCACTTCAAATTCCTTAATGCAAAAGAATCTACAGATTAATTATGAATTTATAAGGAAAATCTCACACAATTCAAAAATTAAAACATTTCCACATAAAATTTAACGGTGAACTGATTGGACAGTTGTGCCCATTTTGGCTTTTATATGATACAATAGCTAGAGAAAAACAGGTTGACAGATTTTATTGAAAGCAAAACCCCTGTTCCACTCTTTGTTAGCTCAACACTTTTTGAATTCGGCCACAAAAATGGAATTGTCACCACAAAGACACATCAATAAAATTATGATATAATATTCCTCCGATCAGTAGTTTATAGTTCCCTGTTCAAGTAGTCTACAAACATCCTCTTTGCACTCTCAGCATCGGAGGGCGGTGGTGGTCCACTCAAACTTGTTTGCCCGGTCAATTTAACGAATGTTCTTCGAAGCCTTCGTAACTCTGGCAGCCCAATTGACCTAGAAATGTTGATATTTGGGAGACCCTGGCCTAGAGAAATCCCATTAAGAGGCCCTCCAAGTGCCTGAGATTGTGCTTCCACTATAGCATTAATCACTTCTTGTGTTGCTCTGTCCAATTCATATAAAGAATTTGCCTCTGAAAATCGCATATTTTGAGTTGCAATAGTTGGCTGTAAGATCTTAACATCCCGGGTTTTTGAATCCACTCTTTTTGTCAAGTAAGAAACAGCATCTACAATGGCAGCAGAAGACTTCTCTATTCCATCTCTATATGGCCACAATTCAAACAAAGGAGAATCCCACCGATTTCTTCTGTCTGGTTTTTCAAACCTTCTTACTAGATCTTCAAATATCTTCTCATCATAAGCGACTTCTCCTTTCTCCCTTCTTTCTTCATTCCATTTCCTACAGTTAGTTTCTTCCACATCACAATATAGCACACAATATCTAGTGCCAGCAGCACGGGCCAGGCACCACAATTCATATCTGTAACCCTTGATGTTGTTCAAAGAATCTACAATAATGATATTATCTTTTGACACAGATCTATCAACTTCAGACCTCAGCACTCCACGTAAATTCTTCTCTGCAGGCATGTTGGCATAACTCTGATTGCGATCAAGATGAAGGGCAGTTTCATCAATTATCCTGATAGTTTCTTTTAATTCTGAATCTTTTAGAGCTTCAACTAAGCACAGGGCAGCAGTAGACTTCCCACTGCTTGGTTGCCCACAGACTACAACCAATGCCATTCCTCTAATAATTGGCCCTGATGTTTACAAAATAGAAAAAGACAAACTATAACCAGCAGATCACATATAAAATTTTCTAAAATATTTCTTTTTCAGTACAATGGATAAATGGAAAACAAACAGAAAGGTAACTCTTGATATCATCCATTTTAGTTCATTGTCTCGTACTCTTCTGAGCTTAGTTTTCGGTTTACACGGTATTATAAATAATAATAATAATAATAATAATAATAATAAACACCAAATATCATGTAAAGTCGAAGAAAAATCATTCATTGCATGAAACAAGCTTGGACCCAACAAGGAGAGCCACAAAGTAAGCTTTGAACGTTTGACAGGTCATTCATATCAACAAAGAACAATCATTTTAGTTGCTATGATGTTTTCTACATCATCCATCAAAAAGAATATCGGGCCCTAGCCGCCTAAGACGAAAAACTGGTAATTCTTTGAACAACTTGTTTCGCTAAAATGAGCTATATTTAAATAAATAATGAATCAATTCAAAGAAAACGAAATTCCCATTACAGCTTCATACTTAGAAAGAGTTCGATCTAAACAATAAATAACAAGAACAATTGAATTTAGGAATACAACTAAAAACAAAAACAAAACAAAATTCCAAAACAAGTATTTTCACCATACCTGAGCTTGGGTCCCTTCTCTGGCTGCTTCTCAGTAATTGAAGTTGTAATCTTTCAAGTGAGAACTGAAGCAAGAGGAATGGTTTGGGTTATATAACAATAAACAAGTGATGGGTATTTACTAAAATTGACCCTAAACGTAAACCCTAATTACTTTGGCGTTATCAACCATTAGGTTATGGTTCTCCTCGGCCAGACTCCAGCAAGTATAAAATATAATTGCAAGGTGTTTATCACATGGACCCCCTTATAGTTTGAAGAATGACACAAACTACCCTTACCGTTAGTTGCAGTTAAAATGGTTAAGAACCTGATAACGTGTACGAACATGTGAAATGTCATGTGTCTTTTCGTCACTCTAAAAACAAATGAACATTGTAAAATAAATAAATAATATTTATATATATATTTTTTTTACTGTTGCAAATCGCGTAAATCAGAAATTATACTAAAACAAAATGCCTGGAAATAGTATTGGTCATGAAGGCCACACAAGCTAACAACAAAGTGATTCTTATTATTATGGATGGAATCACTATAAACATCCTTTGCATTTTCATCTGGGAGAGTTTGATTCATGATTTTAAAGTATTAATATACTAGATATAATTTTTTGAAAAAATAATCCAAATTAAAGGATTTTTTTGATAAATAATCTCATTTTTTATAATTTGTATATTATGATCTTATTTGATATTTGACAGTAATGTTAGATAGCTATCCAACAATTATTAACAATATCCAACCAATACGTTTAACACTGTCTTATAATATCCAAGACCGATAGTATCCGATACTCGACAGAAAGTCTTGACACAGATTTTAAAGGACAATTATTCTTGCAATCCACACTTAAGCCTTGTGCATTTTTTGAATTTTTCCTAACTTTTTCATAATACTTAACATTTCAAGGTTTTAAAATTGTATTACGAAATAATTTTAACAACTCTTTGCAAAATATTTCTATTTTAGAAAATAGCAATGATTGTACTTATAAATAAAAACTATATCATGATTGTTAAAAAAATAGGAAAAGCCCAAAGTTCCATGCCTCAAAAGCTATCAAAAGGTAAACAAAGTACTAAGTTTACGGAACTCGTAAAAAATTCACTATAATGCTCCCAACCGCTTTTACACTGGTAAACATCTCTAGAAAAACAGAGCTACAATATGGAAAATTGCTGGAGCCTTTAAATCACAGTTTTGCGATTGGCAGCTTATGTAAAGCTTGATCAGAAGTTAACTAAAATTAAAAATTAGTAGTTGCTAATACACAAGCTCTGAAGGAATCAGTAAGAATGTCCTTATTCAGATGATGCCCTGCAAGATAGAAATAAAACAAATTTAAGAAATATGAAAACAAAAACAGAAGGAAACGGAAAAGGAGGTCCAACAAGCTTAAAAAGGATTCACTGAGAATGGCGCAAAAGTGTAAGAGCCTTACCTATAAAAACGATTTTGTTCATCTGATTCTCTTCTTCTCTCCATTTTTGAGCTGGAACAATCTCGTATATCTCCCTTACAGCCTGCCAAACATTCAAGATCAAACAGTTTTGAAATGAACTGCACACAATTAATCAGTTACTGACGTCAAAGTAGCCACACCAACAATCCAAATTTAAAACCAAGAGAATGGTGAAAAAGAAGTAATAATAGAATGACTGAAACGTTAGAACTTCATTAAAATGCCAGATCTGTGACCATTGAAATTTAAGTTCAATAAGATAGCCTTAAAGATGTCAAGAAACTTGACCTCAATCTCTCACTTGATAATTCTCTATCCATGTCTTTTCTACAATTAGTCTAGGAGAAAAGTCGTAAAGACAAATACCAGTGGCCTCCTCTTGAGACCAAACTCATTTCCCTCCCCTGCTTCAGAAGATATCTAAACACTAACCATTCTTTGGAAAGCCCAAGCACTGTTTTCAAGCAAGAACAAAGCATCGGGCACTTTGAATTCTTAAAAATGCTGAAATTCCACAATTTAATCTAATAGTTTCAGGAGTTACTATGTTGACAATACATTTCGCATCTATCCATTTCACTTTTAGTTACTCTTCCCTATGTCGACTTAAGACTCTACAAGCCATTGGATTAAAATAAAAGGAGTGCAAAGACTTGCCAGCATTATAGCAAGGGGCTTCCATGTGACCCCTCTTCTACTCCTACTACCATATGCCTTGTTGTCTCAGATCCAATCCAAAGCAATTTAAAAGTTACAGTTTACAAATCTCATCTCAAGAGTAGTTCACAATCTAGAAGAAAACACAAGGAATAGGGATGCAAAGGTGGGGCAAAGGGTGAAGAGTGGGGTGCAGAGAGAGAGAGAGAGAGAGAGAGAGACAAGCAACAAGATGTCAGACCTAGAACAACAAAAGCACAAATTCTAAGTCTAAATTCAAAAGTGCAGCATAAGTCTCATGATAAAGTAAGCATTCAATATTACCTGCAAAGTATGTAGTTGATCAGAGTTTTGAACAGTTAAAACCCCTTTGCAGCGGTACACATCCATGCCATATTTCTTCTCCCAAAGTATCTCCTCAAGCCATAATCGAACCTATGAATAAAACTCATTATACAACATCAGAAAGGAGTGAAAAAAAGACCAACAAATAACAGAGAAACTACTAGGTAGGCTGTGACCTTCCCTGGCTATTTAAGAGATTACCTTCTCAATATCAACCACCCTAGGTTCACAAATGCATAAGGTTCGCACATCACTGTCATGAAGATCCTGAGAAGGTACAGATTGGTGTTCTTCCAACAGTGCTTGTAAGTGAGTAACATGCTGAGCGCAAAGAGGACAAAGATTGAGTAACATCAATAAATAAATGTCAATATAAAATAAGATGTAAAGATGATGATAAACAATTTTGGATGATTAACTGTAGCATCATATGCCCGGCAGTTCAATATCTTAGACAAGTCAACTTGACATTGGACAGAGCGAATGATATGGGCAAAGGAGTTAATTTCATGTATTTCCTTCTCCAATTTGTCAAGAGCATCTCCAGAACCCTCTGGTGAAACTAAGTCAACCTTGTTAAGAATCAGAACATCCTACAAGAAAAAATGTCCTTAATAAGACTCTTAAACGCCCAAAAGATCTATATTCTTCACATTCAACTAAGGATTGAAATATATAAAACAAAAGTGTGCCAGAAAAGCAAAAGCTGTTTTGCAACTAAATCATCCACGACAGCATAATGTCAAGAGACTTACCGCAAATGCTATTTGCTGAATTGCTTCAGAAAATGAAGACAAAGTACGATGTTTATTGAGCTGGAAAAGAAGGTTTTTGGCATCCACAACCTATTAAAAGCAACTTATTAAAAGAAAGGCATCGAGATAAAAGCATTAGGTAGTCGGCAAAGATCATATGAAACAGACAAGAAAACAGCAAATCAAAAGGTCAAACTCTTATGAATCCTAAAATGAATGACATTACATACTCATATAGCAAGCAGAGAAGGGCAAGATGACATGGTATTGTTGCCTCACACTAATACAAGACATTTAACAATGCATGAACAAATTTAGATAGTACTTTGTGCCTCCTACTATTCAATTTCTGAAGCTAACTAGAAGAAGAGATACAACAGCCATGAAAAAGCATTATTTGATGAAAATTTTGGAACATGAAGGAAGCTCATAAGCTCTACCTTACCATCAATCATATACAATCAACAACTCGAATACTTCTACTGCCTAACATGATATGACTGACTTAAACATAAGAAAATCACAACACAATGCCAAAATCATACCGAATATTTCTTGAACTTATCAAGGATAATAATCTTACTCACAGTAATGATAGAATCAAGCCTCACAGCAGACTCCAGCTGATCATCCAACCAAAGAACAGAAGCAAGAGGAGCAGGATTTGCTAACCCAGTTGTCTCAAGCAATATATGATCAAGCCTACACACAACAAAACAACAACTCACATATTTTTAGTTTCAACCAACAAAATATTTTCACCTTACATTTAGCGGAAAATTCCCCATACGAACTAAAAAACTATCAAACTTCCCAAATTTTGACCGGCAAAGGACTTGTAAAAACACCATTACCTTTCCTTCCTCTGTACAAGCTGCTCTAATGCTTGAACTAAACTATGCTTGACAGTGCAACAAATACATCCATTTGCTAATTCAACCCACTCTTCAACAAGCGCACCTCCGTCTCCATCATTTATCATCGCCCTCTCCACTCCAATCTCTTCACCAAACTCATTTAAGATGACAGCAATTCTTTTTCCATGTTGCGCATTCAAGACATAATTAACAAGCTGAAATCACAATCCCAATTGTAAATTTTCACAATTTCGCACAAACCAGAAAGCCAATTCCTACCAAAACTTTCACTAAGAACCATTTTTAAGTTGTAATAATCGCTACTATTCAGCAACAGTGCATACAACAACATTTGGGCAACAAATGAACAATTATTTGCACACATTTAAAAAAAATAAAAATAAAAATTTAAAATAAATAAAAAAATGAAATTTCGAAGATGGCACAAAAGAGAGGGTTTTATTTACAGTGGATTTTCCAGCGCCGAGAAAGCCAGTGATAACGGTAACACCGACTGACGCGTCGTCGTTTTGGCAGGAGTAGGATATTGGAGGGGCACTTTCGTCAATTTGGACGGCGAGCGGTGCTTCTTCGTCGTCGTCCTCCATTTTTCAATCGAAAACCAGCTTCTACCTTCTTTGCTGCCACTACTACTAACCCGTCTTCGAAATTACAGAATTGACCTTGCCTTACAAGTCCAGGCTGAAAAATGGTAAAATACGAATTTCGCCTCGGTTCCTAAAATTGATAAATTAATTATTATATTATATTCTCCTTTTATTAATGATGGATGATTAACATTTATTATATTTTTTCTTAATAATTAACATTTATTATATTATGTTCTTGGATTTTGCCTCAATAAGATTTTATTATAATTAGGTATATGTTTAAAGTTTAATTTACAAACTCAATCAATGTAATGTCTCTGCTACGGTGGTCTCACCATGCATTTCAAATCATATTGCTTTATCTTCTAGCAACGCAGACAAAGCACACAATTTGATAAACGTACGAGAAAAAGAATGTGAGACGTCAGAATGAATGGGGTAAATAATGGAGACCCCTAACAAACTCAGCTTCATGAATATAAAATAACATAAAGACCCTTATGTTTAGACTGCTATTTGAAGTTAATAAACACTATAAAGGTATTTTTAACATTTTGATTCACTAAAAATAAAAAAATAAATTTTTGTAATTCAATAAAAATTAATAATTTCATTTCATTAAAAAATCCCGATACACACACTCTCCTTCTTCTTCCTCTTCTTCACCTCTCTCTCTTTCTCTCTCTCTCTCTCTCTCTCTTTCTCTTTACCTCTCCTCTCTTCTCTCTTTTTTCACCTCAATAATCTACCAAATATATATCAACAACTCAAACATAACTTTTTCAATACATAAAATCATATCACAACTCATCAAATTAAATTCCAAGATTCTTGAATTTCCTTTTCCCTTTTGTCTCTCGCTTAGGTTCCATTAAATTAGGAAACAAAATCAATACCATAATATGTGGTAACATTAAAATTGAGATCATAAATTATAAAAAAAGAAAAAGAAAAATCAACAAACACAAACCAAACTCAGATCATAAAAATAAAGACATAGCTAGCTTTTTCTTTTAAATTTCCATTCAAAAAAAATACAGAATCTACCATGAACCTCAAGATTTAATCTTCATCTCATATAAATATAGTTTTTAGGATTGAAAAATAAATAAATTTGGAAACTCAACCCATGACAAAAATAATTACAAGATTTAATTTAGTCTTCATTAGTTTTGACTTCTGAAGAAGTCAAAGAAATGAGCCAAAAATACCATAAAAAATAACATTATTGTCTAGTGGGTCAGAGAAAACAGAGCAATTTATATTATCTTTTTTAGATTATAATTTTGGGTTTGTTCAATTTGAGTTAGGAGGGAGAGAGAGAGAGAGAGAGAGAGAGAGAGAGAGAGAGAGAGAGAGAGAGAGAGAGAGAGAGAGAGAGAGAGAGAGAGAGAGAGAGAGAGAGAGAATTATTAATTTTTATTGAATTAATTTTTTTATTTTCAATCCATTAAAATGTCGACAATTCTCTCATAGTTTTTATTAGCTTCAAACGGCAATCCAAACATAGAGGTCTTTATATTACTTTCCGTTCAACAGAGTCACTTGTGTTTAGCTCATAACCGAGGGGTCTCCATGTATTTACCCCGAATGAAATAGATCATTTCTACCCTAATTAGTTCCCTTATTTTACAAAAAATATATATAGATTGTCATTTTTTTTTTCTCTACTCTTAATAATAAGGATGTTATGTGGACAATTATTATTATTTTTTTAAATCTATGGCATGTTCTTAATTTTATAATGGGATAATCCACAACTGGGTGTTGTTTGTTTTCGGATTGTGAAGCATTTTAATACTCTGATTATTGAATGAATTAGCAAAAAAATGACGAGCATGATACTAGTTGCGAAGACGAACTTGTCAAAATCCCATCGATTGCATTGCTTTCAAGTTTAGGCAACATAAGAACTACAAACAACGGAACCGATTAATATCCCGAAGAATTTAATTAATTAATTTATTATTTACCAAATTGTACTCTTTAACTCTTAAGTGCCGCAAAAGCAAGAAATTAAAGAAACAAAAAAGAATCAAATGACACGAATAGGTACAAGAATTTAGTGCCAAATCCTTCATTAATGATGGAGAAGGACTTCTTGGCCTTTCAAATTATAAAATTTGAGAATCATTATAAACCTTTTTTCTCCTTTCATAGCTAGAAACGGAATCAAGGCTTTCTTGATGTCATCAAAGACAAATAAATGAACGAATAAATGGGAAGCATCCCTAGCCGAGAAAATTAACCAATTGAGGGAGCATTAGTAGTACAAGGGCATCACTTGCTGAGATTGGAAAGAATTCAAGGTTGAAGAAACCTTTATGGGGTTGCTATAAAAATTCAAAAACATCTATTCACAAGCCAATTAGTGTATGATTATGTTAAGAAACTACTGCACTCTGAAAGCTTTCTAACACACCCCTTTACTGGGGAGGGTCTCACATTTAAGCTAAATCAAATCATTTGAACTATAAGTTTACACTAGTTATGATTGATTTCACTTAAACATTCAAAACCTCAAATATAATGCTTTAAGCTGTTGCTAATACATCCTTGGTGTAGTACTAGAGTCTCTCTCTCTCTCTCTCTCTCCCTCTCTCTTTTTTTAATTTTGTTGAAGGGCGAAGGCTTGTGAATTTTATGAGACATATTCCTTTCGACCGTTTGAGATATAACGATATAAAGGAATGGGGATTGACTTTTTGGAAAAATTAGGTAGGTGTGAAGAGGATTAAATGTCTACATCATCTTTTTAATCATACACAAAATTTTCAGACCATAAAAGGCTCTCTAGTTGTAAAGGTTGAATCGTATCTTTATTTAGAAGACTAGATCTCTAATAACCTCTTCTCCCTCATGTTAATAATCATCTTACGAGATACTCTCAAATTGTAATTAAAAAAAAAATGAAGTAATCAATCCATAATAATTAAAACGTGGAAAAGATATAAGCTGGTTCTAGAGTGAAGTACCACGAAGAGAAAGCTGAGCACTATCATTAACCCACATTGCACTCTCGTGCTTAATCCTGAAATTATCAATAATAACAATGATAAATTAACATAGTGGATGATCTGCGAGGTGTGGGCGGCAATTAACTTTTTGATGAGATGCTTTACCTAAAATTTTATTTCACTTTACGCTCTGCTGTGAATTGGGATAAAGACGTCAAGGCATAGTATGCTTAAGCACACGCAAACGCAAAGAGAAGAGAATTGCTTTGCTATGATTTAATATATAGAAAGCCATGACGTGACTCAAAAATGATACCGAGAAATGCCTCAATAGGAAATTGCAACTTGTAGCTATACCCCAATTAAAGGCCCCAACACACTCGTCATGCCTTCGAGAATTATTTATGATTTGCTTCTTTATAGTTTATATTCGCTATTTTTTTTTCTTTTTATTATTTGGTAGAATGAAGATTAATTTCCTTCTAATATTTCGGAAAGGAAGACCAAAAATTCTTGTTGTTTCTTATTTAATAGTTACAATAGTTAATATATTGTGTTGTGTCGGTCTCAATCACATATTCTCAATAACACATTTATAATAAGATTATATTGTATTACATTCACATATTGTTAGTACACTTTTTTGCTTTCCAAAAGTAAAAAATGACTTTGATTAAAATTGTAATTTTTCATATTAAAAATCAATCGAACAGGCCATACCAATAGTAAAGTATTGCCTCTTAAGAGAACCAAGAATTAACCCATTTTATGGTGCACAAACATCAACATGACAACTCAACATGCAGTGACGGCCCATGCTGGCACGCCAAATGCTAGCTTTTGCTCTGATCTCATCTAACATTGTTGCTGCCGAGTACAATATAAAATGATAAGAAATCACAAATCAAATCCTGAGAAAATAACATATTTCCGAGAAAATAAGTTAGGCTTCGCATGTGGTCGGCCCATCAGATGCTTCAGGATCAATAAAACAAAACCACACATAGAGCAAGATATGCCCAACAAGAAAAAGTAAATTCCAGACAAAACTCACGAATATATATAATCTAATACAAATTGAAACCAAATCCAGTTGGTGCTTCTAATTATGGTCATATAATCAAAGTGTGAACTCAGGACTTTGAGAATTCCTCCCATGGCCACCACCACCACCGTCATCCCCACTACTTAGCCCATTTACCACCACCAGCTTTGTCTCAACACAGCGTGTGTGCGCCACCAAACCAACCACCGTTTTTGTGCTTTTCTCAACAACCCTCTTGACATTTTCTCATTCTAATCCTGATTTGCTTCCATCTCTTTATCTATATATATAATTCCAAAACCGGTCACTGTCCCGCTACAAGTTCAATATTAATGTACAAAACACCAGTCAGTCCACTTAATAAATAGTAAAAGCTGTGTTCTTTTAATCTGTTTCTCTCCGTCTTGCTTGCGAAACCATGCTGCTGAGGAAAGACATTGCTCTGGTGATAACAGTTGTGCTGGTTTTCGGGATTCAGACATGCTTGTCACAGATTAACAGAGCAAGTTTTCCAAAGGGTTTTGTTTTTGGGACTGCGTCGTCTTCTTACCAGGTTGGTATCAAATCATTTATCGGATCAAACAGTTTTCGAAGATTGATAGTTTTTGTTGTGTTCTTTTCTTGGCTTAATTTGCAAGTTTTTATTTAGTTTTTTCCTCCTGAAAAGTAGCCATTCAGGTTCATTCCTTTAAAGCTTAAGCATGGAATATAACTGTGTTCCGAAATTCCAAATTCTGTTATTCACGTGATAGTTGCTCACCAACTCTCAGCCCTGTTTCTTGAGAAGAAATTGATTGGAATTCATTCTTTCAGTTCGCACGTACTTTTGCAATTTTCAGTTTGGAATGGGGTGATTGATGGACAAAGGATTTTTAGTTTGTTTTCTTCTGTTTTTGTTATCCATCTCGTCTCAACTGGGTGGTTTCGTTTAAAGGGGTATTTTTGTCAATTTCTGATATATTCCTTTGCAAAACGGCGGGGTTTTATAGGCCACCCCCGCGTCGAATAACTAGGGACACCCCCAGGTCCAAGCTCACTCTTCGTTTCTAAAGTATTTTCCTGTTTTGATAAAGACCCTGTTTTCTGATAGTATTATCAGTAATCCCATCTCATTATTTGTTCTTTAATTTCTTACACTTTGGCTGACCTTATGATATCTTTTTTTTTTTGATGAGTTTGAGATTGCATTCGTTTTGATCTTGTGTTTTTATTTTTAAAATTATTTAAAAATATGTAATTTATATTAAATTTTAAAAAAAGATATGTAATTAATATTAATTTAAAATATATTGAAAAATGTGTGAAAAAACAAAAACAAACTAATGGTATTATAAATAAATGTTATTATAGATTCTTGGTTGTTGAGTGAGCTGGAAAAACTTTATTATTATTGATTGAAATTACTTGAGACGTACATGCAATAGTCTTCTAATTTGATTAATTTACAATATCAATATGTGAAAGGTATAGATGAAATCGGCTCCATTTGATAAAAAGCAAGATTCTTTTATCCCTCTTTTGACTTGACAACCGCAAATTGTTTGTTCTTGTGCAATTAATTTTTATAGCCTTCATGCTAGATTGGGCTTTCACACAAATTAATGGAGATATACACTGCAGGAAGTCAATAAAAAGCATATTATACTATCAAAAGAAAATTATGCTACATAATCAACCTTATCTTATATGAATTAACAACATTAAACATGTTAACAATGATAAAATATATCATCGTTATAATATTTGATGACTAGTCTTTTGCTTTGACAGAACAGACCTTCTGTTTCTAGAACTTCTATGCATGGTGGTCAGTTAATTTTGTTCAGTAATCCAGAGGATTATTAAGTCTTACTAAATCATAAGCCGGCAATTGCCAGCTTAATTTGTTTAGAGTGGGAACACATCTTTAAAGTTTTTGAAAATGATTTTTCTTAAGAATTAGTTTGCATAATAATTTCAGGTGGTCAAATAGTAAAAAAAAAATGTTCAAACTAGATAACAATAAGTTAGGTGCCTGGTTAATGAATTTCTTTTTTTGCAGTATGAAGGAGCAGTGAAAGCGGATGGGAGGGGACCAACTGTCTGGGACACTTTCGCACATACTAATGGTAACATATCATGTTGGCTACCCATGACACTTGCAATGAATTAAATTATTAACACTCATATAGCGGTTTAAACTAATAAAACCCTCTAATTGCTTTCAATATGCAAGAATATATAGATTGTCACTTAATAGTAGACGAAAATAAGGACTGCAATTTCTTCTTCAGAATTTTCTGCCATATCCAAGATGATATGAGAGAACAAAATTGAGAACATATGTCTGAAACATTCAAAATGATTGCTTGAGCTAAACCAAAATTCTTGACTCTACATGTCATATACTTGGCATAGTTGCAATGCTTATAATAGCTCTTGCTAGCTAGTTTATTTGCTTGCTTTTAATCCGTATCTATAACTTGAGGTATCCCAGATTATCAGTTGAGTTTTAACTTGTCATAAATTCAACTGAGCCGGGGCATAAATATCATGCTTGATCCTGCGTAATATATAATTAAATTCATGGACTACGAAGACAAGACTGGTCACTTTCATTCAGCAATAATCGATCAAATGCTCAGAAGTCTTATTGGCACTTAGTCGAAAGCTAAATCGTTATCTAAGCTGTTCACCTCACGTTCTGCTGCAGGTAAGATACTTGACAATAGCAATGCTGATGTTGCAGTGGATCAGTACCATCTTTATTCTGTAAGTCCATATATAAATGCCGATATACCATCAACGAGTAGATTTATTTGGGTCTGGCGAAGTATTTTTCTAAATTAAATAAAAGACAATTTACAAGAACGTGTGGTCTGGAACAGGAAGATATAGATCGTATGAAGGACATGGGAGTGGATGCCTATCGGTTTTCTATTGCTTGGTCTCGGATTTTCCCTAGTAAGCTTTGACACTTACTCCTCTCCAGTACATATCATTGTTACTCAAGAGTCCAATTATTAATTTCTTAAAGACATGAAACTATGAATATTCTCACATTGAATCTCATTGTAGAGGGATCGGGACAAATAAATCAGGCAGGAGTTGATCACTACAACAATCTCATCGATGCTTTACTTGCTAAAGGTATTGTTTCCATTTTGTGAGCTGTAGTCAATTTACCAACGATGACGTCTATAAAAGAATCGAGAGAATATCTGCATGTAAAGAAACAGACTTGCATCAATATACTACTTCAAGATAAATGGAAGCATGATCTCATCTTGAAAATGCAATTATGGAATACTATTAGAACATCCTTCACTAGAGGCAACAAAAGTTTATAAAAACTGATAGTAACCAGACTGAATGTTTATCATACAGAGCTATGTTTATGAGGGGGGGAAATTCTCATTGCTTGCAACATGTGCAGGGATTGAACCATATGTAACCCTTTACCATTGGGACCTTCCTCAAGCATTGGAGGACCAATACAAGGGATGGCTTGACCGCCGAATTATGTAAACAATGTTTTCTCATGCTCAACTTCTTTTGTTCTGCCGTAAATATCCTATCACAATTTATGTTACACCTTACAAATGACACATATGACTTAATGCGTTTACAGAAAAGACTTTGCAGCATATGCCGAGACATGCTTTCAGAAGTTTGGCGACAGGGTGAAGCACTGGATCACATTCAACGAGCCACATACATTTTCCATACAAGGCTACGATGTTGGTCTGCAGGCGCCTGGACGGTGCTCAATCCTTCTTCTTGCATTCTGCAGGGCTGGGAACTCCGCAACTGAACCTTACATAGTCGCCCACAATGTTCTTCTTGCTCATGCAACAGCTGCAGATATATACAGGAGAAAGTACAAGGTGAGTTTTATTTATACCAATTTGAATAAAGTGACATGAAATTCTCGTGTAATAATATGGTGAAGTGGAAATAAAGATCAAATCACAATGGACAATGCCATTCTCTATGTTAAAAGTACTAAGAAGTAGAAAAAAAGTTGGTGGAGTTTATTTTGGTAAAGAGTAATGCTATACTTACAAAGTTTGTATATAAAGTTGATATAGTGTCATTCAATCAATGTTACGTTATTTATAAATATTTATTACATTAACTTAGTTTATACTCATCTTTTCACTCATTGGATGATACATCAACTTTGTATATAAACTTTGTAATTGTAGTACCATTGTAAACAGATCATAGAGCTATCAGGTGCATATTAATGCAAGTGTTCATTTTCATTTAGGCATTAACGTGCGCAAGCACACTAATTAGTCATGCTATGCTTTGGTGTCATCAACAATTTTTATTGAAGTTGAAAATAAAAAAACACAGCAGCCAACTAATATCACTTGGTCAATATGAAGCAAAAACAACGGGGATCAGTTGGGATATCATTTGATGTCATTTGGTTTGAGCCTGCAACAAACCAGACAGCAGATATTGAAGCGACACAAAGAGCGCAAGATTTCCAGCTTGGCTGGTAAATATTATTAGCTCTGTTTTTCTGGATTCAGAGAGTATCTAAGTAAAGAGTTTGTGTACGTGCTTTGAGAAGATGTGAATGCTGATTTGTTGATTACTCTATTATTCCTGCAGGTTTCTTGATCCTGTTATGTTTGGGGATTATCCGAGTTCGATGAGAAGTAGAGTCAAAGACCGTCTGCCGAGGTTTTCCAAATCTGAGTCCGCTCTTGTCAAGGGCTCTTTGGATTTTGTTGGAATTAATCACTACACTACGTTCTATGCGTGGAACGACACATATAATGTAGTCGGTAAACTGCTTAATGATTCCCTTGCAGACCCTGGTGCCATTACCCTTCGTAAGTCGAACAATATTCAACATTCAGGAGTAGACTACGGATAAACTAAAAATTTTACTTAATATATTTCTTTTAGACCTCACTAACAATGTTACTCTATGTTTTCTTCTTCTTTTTTTCAGCCGTGGCATCTGGAAGACCTATTCCAGACAAGGTTGGTAATCCATAGAATTTTTTTCTTTCTTGAAAAGTATTTGCTTGACAACCCTCTTTTACCAAGTTTGGAATATCGTCCTTAATCATTGCTCAATGCTCCTGCCCGGTTATGCCTGATTATTTATGTCACATTCCAGGCAAATTCTATATGGTTGTTCATAGTTCCTCATGGGATGAGAAGCTTAATGAATTATATCAAGCAAAAGTATGGGAACCCTCCAGTCATTATCACTGAAAACGGTAATCTTCTTATTCTGAGAACATTTTTGGCTATGACAGAAAAGGAATCCTTAAGCTGCATATTCTCTTTTCATGGTCCTTACAGGGATGGATGATCCAAATAGCATTCTTATTCCCATTAAAGATGCTTTGAAGGATAAGAAAAGAATCAAATATCACAATGACTATCTGACAAACTTGCTAGCTGCTGTCAAGTACGTCAATATCTTTCTAATTCTCAATCCTCGAATCCATATTCAAGTATAAGTATGCACTCATAATCCTTCGTTGGGGTGGAAAAGCTAATAATATAATTTGGTTTTGAATAATGCAGAGAAGATGGGTGCAATGTGAAAGGGTATTTTGTATGGTCATTGTTGGATAACTGGGAGTGGGGAGCTGGATACACTTCGAGGTTTGGTCTGTATTTTGTGGATTACAAGGACAAATTGAAGAGATACCCAAAGGAATCTGTTCAATGGTTCAAGAATTTCCTCTCTTCTTCATAAATAAACAAATTAATTACTGGAAACTCACATCTTCAACCCAATACAACACAGGCTGCCTTTATTTTTCTGTAAGAGTATTTTAATTCTATATGATTGTGACTTTATCAATGATGACACAGCACAAATTCTTAGACGTAAGCAACTCATTGATCCGCTCATTAGACTGCATTCATAGTTATAACAAGCTACGCGGATGAGCGTGCTTCCTTATCTAATTACTCTTCTGTGTCCATTTGTATTTTCCCCAGTACAAGTGTATAAACAATTCCAATAGGAGTCAAATGTTATTCACAAGCGGAAGCGATAACCAACAGAATAACCCAAAATGCACAACACAACTATGCCAGATTTGAATATAATAGCAACAAAAGAGGCAACAAATCAACCACAATGCAGAAATAGAATACACACCAGGATTTAACGAGGTTCGGTATTAGTACCTACGTCCTCGGGCGCCGCTGAAGAAACTTTCCACTATCTTCAAAGAGAATTACAAACTTTTGGGCCACAATACAAATACCACAACTATTGGGCCAAACTGCAATTACCCAAATAGTTGAGCCAAAATGTAATTACCCAAACAATTGGGCAATACTACAAATACCCAAAACAAAGGGGGAAAAAAATAAATATTACAAACTTTAAGGTCCTTAATGAAAGGCCCTTAAACTATGAGGTCTTATATGTGAGACCTTACAAATAGAGGGGGGTGAAAGATATTTCAAAATGGGACACTAAATAATTTCCCATATGGCTTATTTTATAAGAGCCATATGAAACCCATTTTTGGAGGCTCACCGATGTGGGATTTCATATGAGCCAAAAATAACAAATCTCTACCTTGGCGAATATGCCAACCCACCACAAAACTCTTCTTTTTCCCATATTCTCTATCACAACTGCAACGCCTCTAAATGCGCCCAATGGCGCAGTCAAACTCGTACAATGTTGATCAAGTTCAAACAATGACTGAACTTGATCGCTGTCACAACCTTAGTCAACATATCTGCGGGTTTCTCGGCAGTCCCAATCTTCTGAAGTAAGATTCTCCCTTCATCAATGATCTCCCGCACAAAATGATATCGAACATCAATATGCTTCGTACAAACATGGAACACTGGATTCTTCGCTAAATGGATAGAACTCTGACTGTCAGAATAAAGTGAGTGATTTCTCTGCCCATTCCCAATCATTTTATTTCCCTTTTTTTCCCGCAATCCCTGTACCCAAAAAAGCTTCCTTCACAGCCTCTGCATAGCCAATAACTTCCTCCGTAGAAGTAGACAAAGCCACTGTAGACTGTTAAAGTAGACTTCCAACTCACTGGTGCTCTTCTTTTTTTTTTTCGAGCCTTTTTTGCAAGAGGTTAAGAGTAAACAAACATCACCGGGTTGCGACCGACGTTTATCCAAATCCCCAGCTAATCTGAATCAACATAAACCTAATAGCATACTGACCACAGTATATCTCTCTCAAAGACCTAAAGCCAACAATCTCAGGTTCTCAAAAACAAATACCGTAGAATCCATTCACGCTTGCCAAGTCCTTTACCAGGATCATGCATATACCTGCTCACAACTCCAACTGCATGTGAAATGTCCGGTCTAGTACACACCATAGCATACATCAGGCTACCAACTGCATTAGCATATGGAACTTGAGACATATACTCTCGTTCCTCATCTGTACTAGGAGATAAAGATGCACTAAGTTTCATATAAGGAGCAAGTGGGGTACTACAGGTTTTGACTGTTTTGTAATGCCAAACCGATGTAATACCTTCTTCAAATACCGCTTCTGAGTCAAAAAAATCTTGCTTCTCCCTCTATCTTTGCTAATCTCTATACCTAGTATCTTCTTAGCTTCACCCAAATCTTTCATCTCAAACTCTCGATTCAACTGATTCTTCACACTTTGCAATTCTCGACATTCGTTCGAAGCTTTATCACATATCATCAACATACAAGAGTAGATAAATGAAAGAACACCATGTAGCTAGGAAAAACACACAATTATCAAATTTGCTTCTTGTGTACCCCTCTGGACCCATCATCATAAACTGATCAAATCACTTATACCACTATCTGGGAGATTGCTTCAAACCATAAAACGATCTTTTCAGTTTGCAAACCAAATTTTCCTTACCAGCAACTTTGAATCCCTCTGGCTGAGTCATATAGATTTACTCTTCCAAGTCACCATGTAAAAATGCAGTTTTACATCCAATTGAACTAGTTCCATATTCATCTGAGCTACCAAGGCCAACAAAATTCTAATGGAAGAATGTTTCACAACTGGAGAAAATACCTCATTGTAGTCAATTCCTTCCCTCTGAGCGTTAGCCTTTAGCACAACCTTGCCTTGTTTAGCGGACGTCATTCTTGTCAGGAAATCCATCTTTTTTTGCATATACCCATTTGCACCCAATTGCCTTTTTACCCTTCGGTAGTTGAGCTAGCTCCCAAGTTTCATTCTTCTGAAGAGACTGCACCTCTTCGCTCATAGCTGTCTTCCACTGATCAACTTCAGAACATCTGACTGCCTCTCTATAAGTGGAAGGAACATCAGCATCTACAATGGAAGTGCCATAGGCCACCATATCAGCAAATCGAGCAGGTCTGCGAATCTAACGTTGGCCTATCAATTGCAATAGATTCTTGTTGCTGTGAGGTTCCTGAGTAGAACCCTCACCATCATCTCCCAAATCTCCCTCTGTCATAGGAGTACCATCATCTGTCTCAACAGATCTAACTGGGTTCAATGTCGTCGTTTCAAACTCCCCCTGCTGCTGAGTATGCTCCACCTGCTGTGGAGTACCATTCACCTTTGTCTGGTTTTTCTGATTTTTTCAACATTAAAGACTCATCAAATGTCACATCTCTGCTGGATATAATCTTCCTCAAACTAGGACACCAAAGACGATATCCTTTTACTCCCGAAGCAAATCCCAAGAAAATCGCTTTCTTGGCTCTAGGATCCAGCTTAGATCTTCACATGAAAATATGCAGTGAACCAAAAAAATGTAAAAGAATTCATAATCATTGTGAAAACAGGTGTCAAGACCATACCTACATGGAGTTCTACATCACCAAAGAGGCTGATGGTAGACGATTAATGAGATGACACGCATAAGTCACAGCCTCAGCCCAAAATTTTTTGCCCAACCCAGCATTGGACAACATACACCGAACTTTCTCCAGCAATGTCCGGTTCATGCGTTCTGCCACCCCATTCTGCTGCGGTGTACCTCTAACAGTAAAATGACGTACAATACCTTCATCTTGACAAAATTTCAAAAACTGATCACTGCAATACTCACCACCATTATCTGTTCTGAGATGCTTGATCTTCTTGCCAGTCTGTGTCTCAATCATCTTTTTCCATTTAAGGAAAACACGAAGTACATCATCTTTTGATTTCAAACAGTACACCCAAGTTCTTCTGGAAAAGTCATCAACAAAAGTAACAAAGTAGTGCCTACCTCCAATCGATGCTGTTTTGGTAGGTCCCCACACATCTGAGTGAACATAATCAAGAATACCCTTGGTATTATGAATAGCGGTGCCAAATTTTACTCTCTTCTGCTTTCCCAGAACACAATGCTCACAAAAATCCAGCTTGCAGGTCTTTGCACCTTTCAATAAGCCTCGTTTCACCAAACTGAATAAGGCTTTCTCACCTGCATGTCCCAAACGCATATGCCACAGTCTCGTAATCTCTGAATCTGCATCATTATCAGAAACCATAGCCGCTGATCCAACAACCGTACTACCATTATAGTAATACAAGTTATTCCTCCTAGTGCCTTTGAATACCACAAGAGCGCCTGAAGTGACCCTCAGAATACCATCTCGAATAGATATACCACAGCCTTTAGATTCCAAGGCTCCCAAAGAGATGAGATTCTTCTTCAACTTCGGTACATACCGAACATCTGTCAGAACTCTAGTCAGTCCATCATGATTCCTCAATCGGATCGAACCTATCCCAGCAGTATGGCAAATATCATCATTGCCCATATACACAACTCCACAATCAAGCTGTTCAAACTGAAAGAACCAATCCCGATGTGGACACATATGATAAGTACAACCCGAATCCATAATCCACTCGTCAGAAACAGAAGTGGACGGATGACCAACTAGACATATATCTGAATCACTATCATCCTCACGCTCAACAACATATGCATCAGAAACAGCCTTGCCCTTATCTTTCTTTTTCAACTTAGGACAATCTTTCTTCCAATGCCCTTTCTCACGACAAAAGGCACACTCATCTTTTCCTAATCTACCCCTCGACAAAGATTTTCCCCTTTTTCCTGGTTTCCTACTATGACTACGCCCTCTCACTGTCAATGCATCTACTGACTCATCCCTATGTTCCCTTTGATCTTTCTTACGAATTTCATAATTCAACAAAGCAGAACAAACTTCTTCAAAAGACAGTTTATCTTTCCCATGGATAAGAGTAATGCATAAATGATCTAATTCATCCGGAAGTGAGCCAATCAATAGCATAGCCTTAATCTCATCTTTGAATGTTTCATCTAAGTTTAACAAATCAGCAATTAACTTATTAAACTCATCAATATGAGAACTGATGCTCGTACCTGGTTTCAACTGGAGACGGAACAATCTCTTCAATAGATACAGCCGATTCTCATTGCTTTTCTTCATATATTTGTTTTCCAGCGCCTTCCACAATTTGCTTGCAGATGTCTCCTTTGTGAACGGATACTTTTGTTCTCTACACAAGCAAGAGCGAATCAACCCACAAGCTTTTATATTCAGCCTGTCCCAATCTCTTGCACTGATATCTTCTGGTTTTGTTTCTTCCAGAACAATATCCAAATCCTGCTGATATAACCCGTCCAACACCTCACTCTGCCATAAGCCGAAATTATTTCGGCCATCAAATTTTTCCACATCTATTTTTGCATTTGTCACAGTCACTGTCTTCTCAGATACAGTAGACGATGAAGCCATTACTACCTCTCACAAATAAGCTCGATACACAAATCACCAATAACCAAGCTCCAAACAAACTATTATATTCAATAACTAGCAATCCAAAATCAACAGCCCAGAATAGTAGCAAGTGCTTCAATGAAATAGCCACTAACTACCCAAAACCTTCGGCTCTGATACCAATTGTTATGCACAAGCGGAAGCGATAACCAACAGAATAACCCAAAATGCACAACACAACTATGCCAGATTTGAATATAATAGCAACAAAAGAGGCAACAAATCAACCACAATGCAGAAATAGAATACACACCAGGATTTAACGAGGTTCGGTATTAGTACCTACGTCCTCGGGCGCCGCTGAAGAAACTTTCCACTATCTTCAAAGAGAATTACAAACTTTTGGGCCACAATACAAATACCACAACTATTGGGCCAAACTGCAATTACCCAAATAGTTGAGCCAAAATGTAATTACCCAAACAATTGGGCAATACTACAAATACCCAAAACAAAGGGGGAAAAAAACAAATATTACAAACTTTAAGGTCCTTAATGAAAGGCCCTTAAACTATGAGGTCTTATATGTGAGACCTTACAAATAGAGGGGGGTGGAAGATATTTCACTTGGAACAATTAATTTCTCCCACATGGCTTCCTTTTATAAGAGCCATATAAGACCCAATTTTAGTAAGTAGCCGATGTGGGATATCCATTTCTTTCATATGAGCCAATAAACCAACATCAAACTCATATCCTCATCGCTAGTTTTAAGCTGAAGTCTTCCAGGGTAAGGTACAAGTGGTTGCTCTGATGATAGCTCAGTGCGTTCTCAAAGATTGATAATAATTCAAATAATTTAAAGAAAAAGAGAAGTCCAAAATAATCACTCAACCTTATTCTTGTCCATTCCTCCAGAATTGGTTTGCCAATTTGAAAGCCTGCCACAACTAGCAATCCCATCCCGTCCTCATCCATATGGATCCTGCATTCTTGACATAAACTCTTGAAGACCGCATCTTCGATTTAATCTGTTATGATTTCATGCAACGACCTGTGAGTGAATATTATGGCGTTGGATGAGGATCTCAAAAAATGGTTCTTAAGAATTAGAAATCTGACAATTCAAAGGAATGTGAGAATGCAATTAGTTTCCGATAAATTGTCTATGCCTGTTGCTTATCTAGGCAGGACTCAGGAGTCGCAATGCAAAGTAATGACTTAAATTGATAAAAAAGAAAGAAAAACCTTGTCTGGGAAAGAATCTTTTTTAAAAAATAATTATACCTTACCCCAGTACCGGGACAAGTTATATGTTGATGCTTTGGAATCCTTTGTTAAAGATTAAATAATACCCGACAGCCGATAGAGACAAAAGAAACTTTTTTCAAGAGAAGCTGTTGACGTATCATAGAGTGAAGTGGCTGCCAAAATATGGTTCAGTCAATAGACACGAGACTCCCATATCGGAGAGTTAATAAGCGAAAGAATAGGTTTTATTACTCGACTTTAAGAGGGCGTACCGCGACCTTACTTGAACAGGATCTGTTCTATAGGCTCGTACCTCTGTGTCCTTGAGTTCTAAGGAGACAGGATATCAAGTCTGGTGGATGAATCATAGCCCCATGATCAGAGCGTGATTAACAGTTCATAGCCTTCGGGGTTATTGAGCAGTAGAGGATCGTTCTCAGTCAGTCCCAACTGGCTGGGTTGGTCATGCGGTTGTCTGACAGACCTCAACCAATTCCCCATTTTGCACTTTTAGTGCCTGCAAAGCTGATATGCCACCCCATTGAGACAAGAAACTCTTTTTAAGAGAGAAGCTGCGGACCTGTTGGATAAAAAATAATTTGAAATGAGAAAAGTTAAGAGTAAGTATGCATCCAAAAGATTTTATTTGGATAGAATTGGTCCCATGCATATATGCTTAAATTATTTAAAAAGAAAACTTCTTTCAACGTCAATATTTAATATTGTTACATGAACTCATTAGTCAATTAAATTAAAATGATATTAAAATGTGATAATATGATAACAGTATCATACCAATTTGTATGGATAACTTCTATCTTATAACATTATTTTTCTTTTAAGAGATTTTAGGATTATGTAAAAAAAATACGCATAATTAATTTAACTTAACTTTTAAATGATACGATAATATACTTAACTCCTAATTATCTTTAACATATACGATGAATTGTTTAGAAAAACCTTTGTCATTAAACAAGACACAAATCATTTAATTATCTTGAGCAAATTGAGATTAAAAATAATTTTTTTGACTATTAAGAAAAGATGTTGAATTGAAAGAAGAGAAACAAACTCGAAGAATTGTCGGTTTCAGTCCAAAAAGCCATTCATACTAATTAATGGGAACAAGAGGCTCGCAACTTTATTATGAATTTATGAAGCTCTAGTTAAGATTCAGAGCCAAATTTTATAATCAATAGAAAAAGTGACACATGAAAGCTTTATCATATGCCATTACGCTAACAAAATTTCTCTACTCAGCTACCTTCTCATCCTGGAAAGTTATAATGGGCCTCATAGACATCACCAAATTGCCAATGAGCTGGTGCAACATTATCAGATTGCACCATTTTGCCATCACTTGTAGTCACTTGAAATGACAAACTTTGGCCGAGTAGATGCACAGTAGTTTGCCAGTTTTGGCCCCAGTTTCGTGACATTTGTATCCAGTCTGTGTATGAGCCCTTGATCTTCACGCCTGTGACATCGCCAACACCCCCCACGTTGTACACTAGCACAAGTGTCCAATTAGGATTCCCCGTTATTTCAAACTTAATTCCTCCATGTTTAATGCAGTGGACTCTGCGGTATATGACAGGCACAATGCCAGCCTTGTAAAGGGCAATTTTTCTGAACATGGGTTGGGATAGATCAAAGTGTTGCCTAGGAGGGTTGCACCAATTTTCATAAGGTTTGCTGTAATTTGGAGGGCAAAAATTGGTTGCAGTTACCCTGATGCTGCCATTTAGGCACCATTGTGAGGAGTTGTAACACTTGATTTCGTAGCAGGCTCCACAGGTCTGGCCTTTGTTGAAGAGAGCTGTGCTTAAGGCTGCTGTTTCAAGGCCATAACCTTGTTTGAATAAATTTCCGTACCCACAAGCTCCTTCTGCACCAATAAGTAACATGAGACAGAAGTTATTGTCAGAGGTGAAAATTATTTGATTATAAAACTAAGCAAAATCTCTTGGGATCGATTCTATACTATAAGATTTCCGAACAAAACTAAAATAATGAAGAGCTGAACAAAATTAAAATAATGAAGAGCTGAACGGTCAAAACTTTTTGATTAGGAGAATCAGCGACTCACTCATGGTTTCACTGCCAGTCATGTCACCATAAAATGTTGCATGAGCAGCAGTCCATGCATTAAGTGATGTAACTGTGCTACGGAGGCACAGAGCCATAACTGTGATCACCAAAGCATGAAAGCTTTCACCAGCCATTTTAGGGCAGCTAATAACCAACACCGTTTTGCAAATGCCTGGCGAATGCTAAAGAAGCTGAAGACATTTTATAGATGGTTTGATGTATACAGAAACAAATGTTAAGAAATTCAAAATAACACTAACATAGTAAGTATTAAATATGATATTTTTTAAGGAAACATTTTTCATAATAAATAACTTTGATTTTATCAAATAGTAAGATATTAATTGTTAACTATTATTTCGATACTCCTAATACATTAAAAAGGAAGCCTTATAATATATATACAATTTATAGAACAAATAACTGAAGAGAAAATGTTGAAATGGATAATTGATATTAACGAAGTAGGGTTAAGTGTGAGCCATGCAAGGAGTCAATAAGCAGAAGCAGAGTCAGAGTCAATGCGAAACTGATGTCATTTGGTCTTAATTAAGAGAAAATCTTATCTACAACGGATGCACCATGTGGTGCATGGTGCATCCGCCCGATGAAAAATGGATTTTACAATCCTTATTTTTCACTGTTCTAGATTTCTATTGGACGGATGCACCACATCAATCTAGTCACGTGATATATCCGCTGCACGAAAGTGTTTCTCCTTGATTAATTAATGCAGTGAGAAAGTGGGTGCAATATGAAAAGGCATTTTGATTAATGAGGCACATAATTAATGTCGTTTATATTCTATTTAGGGCATCACCGGCGGCACTGGCACGCACGTAAACAACATATGGGGTTCTAATTGCTTATTCCTTATTTTGTTTGTTGTTTTTTACTCTTTTGGACTACATAATCATTACGACAGTACCGAAATATAACGTCACACATGTGGTGCAATATTTGACTAATCATTTTAATATTTTTTGTGATGGAAAACTTTCATGTTATATGTTTTGAGAAAGCATTTCTAAAGTTTTTTGAAATTTAATAAATTCAGTATTTTTTATTATGTAACTAAATTCAATATTAAGGAATAAAATTATTTTTTGAAATTGAGATGAGATGTAAATTGTTTAAAGTATTTCAGTGAGTTCACAAAGGCATGATGAGTTACTCTCATTAACTCAGAACGGTTGACAAACAATTTGCTAATCAACTCTTATGAAATTTGGGGACTTTTTTTTCTGAAATATAAATATATATAAATTAAACTAAAGTTTCAATAGTTCTAAACAGAGGTGTAACAAAAAATTTTTTTTTCCAGTGTGCTAAAAAAAAGCCTTAAAAAAATTTGTTGAAAAAAGTTTTTAAAAAAAATTTAATAAATTTGATAGCACAAGGATTTTATTAATAAACAAAAAAATACATCTCATTTAAAAATACATAATGAAAATTACTCTTGAAAACGTAAATTCTATACTGAAAATTTAGTATAATAAAATAAAATTGCAATGCTATATCTACAACAAATTTCTACAACCAACACCTTACAAACTAAGTTCTTAAAAATTCACTGGAGAAAAAAAAAGGAATAAAGAAAGTTATAATGAGTAATGCTACTCTTACAAACTACTTATATAAACTCATCCTTATAAACTGATGTGGCATAATGTGTTTTGATAAATAAATGCAGTGATTTGATAAATATATATTAATAATAAATTATATTAATTAATATTGTTGATGTGGCTATCATATAGGGATACCACATCAGTTTGTAGGTGTGAATTTATATAAATAGTTTGTATGACTAACATTACTCAGTTATAATACATGATATGCTAATTATATCTCTATAGGATTTTGTCAATTCTGATTGTAAGAATAGTTGGTTGTAAATGGTTGTAATTATAGTATTATTCAAAATAAAATAAGCATAATAGAATCAAAATGAGATAAAGTTGTCTTATCTAATGAGATTATGAGAATTCTTTTTAATATGAATTGAAGATAAAAGGAAATTAATTTTATAAAATAATCTTTTATAATAAGGATCAAAGAAAGTAGAAAAGTATTATTTTAATAAAGATTACTTAAAAATGGAAAAAAAATTGATATTCGTGACTCTTATAAGAATACTAAAATTTAAAAAGTCTAACATGTTTAAGAAAATACAATGTGATTTATTGAGAAAGCAATATAAACTTGGAAACAAATAATATACAAATTTATTCTAAAAATTTCGGGTGGGCTATTTAATGAAAATTAAACTAAAATTTAGGATTAACTACAACTAATTTTCTGTCAATACATTTTTTTTTTTTACTTAAAAGCAGCCTATACTTGAGATCTTTTTCAAAATTCAGCCTAGCCGACACCGTCTAGCTTCGCCCTTATTTGGATATATAAATCTAAATTATATATTTATTTTTTTATTTCAATATCTTAATTAAAATGTCTAACATTAGTATTCACATATTTCCTCATTACTTGATGTTTTTTTGACTGTGTTATTTGAGAATATTAAAACTATTTGTAAATTCATATTTTAAAAAATTAATATTTAAGTATTAAATATTTATAATTTTATAGTTTTCGATATTTATTATTTTTCTAATACATTATATATATATATATTTAAATATGTATTGTTTTAGAGTAAGTCATATCTAAAAGGTGATAAATGAATTTATAAGGGTATTTTTGAGGATAAAAGTGATATAAACCATTCACATATTTGCATTAAGATATAAGCTAAAAAATGATGAAATTGTTTTAGAATAAGTTAGAAATACAAATATCATAAAAATATCTAAAGTCTAAGTTAAAAAAGATCACCTAAATAAATAACATGTTTGTCAATTTGGTCGAGCAATAAAAACATTATAAAGTTTGACTAAATTTCAAAATACTACCCTTAAATTTGGCAAGGCAATTAACACAAAAAGATTTCACTCTTGTTGTATAAACCCAACTCTAATATTTAAAAATTCTCACTGAGATATGGTGTCGTGGAACTTCCCCGTTTTATGCACCTCTTAAGTTTTGGTCGAATGAAAAATAAATTGACCTACCTGCCTTTTTAACGGTGTCAACGACTCAACTAAAATGGTGTTGAATAAATCGGACGCTTAAAGTTGCATTAATTGCATTAAGACCTTAAATGTTTCCAAAACCATAAAATAACCTCTAATTAATTGTTGATAAAAATCAATTAAAATTATCAAATATTTTATTATTTTGATAAATTTATAAAACAAAATAAAACGCGAAAAGATTTTTTTTTTGAAACATTATTACGTTAAGGTATTTTTTTAATAATTTTTCAAACTCAATGGCACAGAAAATAAGTAACCTAAACGTTTAAGATGGAAGTAAGAATGCGTTGGAATATTTATTTACACGTTAAAATGGAAGGTGAAAATGTTTTATGGAACCGCATCCAATATTTTATAGTAATTAGGAAGTTTGAAAGTTAAATCCGAGTCAAACGAGGAGTCCCATTCAACCAGTTTTCCGGAAAGGTTTCCTACAAGAAGAAGGTTTCAGATATATACTTACGGAAATGTCCTACAAACTGATATATTCGATCTTCAAAGTCCTACAATACAGCAAATCAAGTTTACATATCAGAATACTCCTGTCATGGCGCAGCCCTCCAGATTTGCATCATCTGATGAAGAGAAGATGAAGAAGGTGGTGAATAATGGAGAGGAAGAGTTGAATTTAGCATTTGGTTATCGTTTTTCGCCGCATGATAATGAGTTAATTGTGCATTACCTAATCAGGAAGATCTTTGGCCAACAGCTTCCTGCCAATATTATCAGAGATATTGATCTGTATGCTTATGATCCACATCAACTACCCATCAGTAAGTTATTGAATTTTTTTTTTCTGGTATGTCACTAACTGATGATTATGAGTTTACTTTCTGTAGGATTTTGTAGGTAATTTTCTTTAAAATTTAATAACTGTGCTGTGTTATTTTCTAGGTGAATTCAAGAATGGCAAACCCACAAAATTTAATCATTGTGATGTGTTAATTAATTCTAGGTGAGTTCAAGTATGGCAAACCCAATGAGGCTTATTTCTTCACCCATCTAGAAATTAGAGAGGCAAACCGACAGCCAATAAGAAGTACCAATAATGGCTATTGGAAGGCTGCTGGTGGGGATAAAGAGATTTGTGATGGTGAAACACTTGTTGGGTGGAAGAAAACTTTGATATTCTACGAGGGAAATGCACCAGCAGGGATCAAAAGTTGTTGGATCATGCATGAATTCAGAGCTAATCCTTTGTATATTCCTGCTTATGCGCATGATGAATCCGTTAAAAGAGAGGTGGATAATTCAAACATATAATACATGCAAATTAAGTGTTACGCAACCAATATTTGATTTAGATTTCGAACTGTAATCTTATTGTAAATTATTTGTAATCTTGTTGTAAATTATTTGTAATCTTATTGTAAAGTATTTATGTTATTATTTCAGATTGATAGTTTTGTCGTATGCAAAATTAAATACAAACAAGAGACTGACAATAAGTGTAACAAGCCTTCAGAAGCAGAAGAGACAAACAAATCTGCAGCCAACCAGAATTCCCAACACTGCGAAGGAGCTAAACCAGAATTTCTGTGATTTACACAGGAAACAAACGGCCAACCAGAAGTGTGAAGGTGAGCCTTTTTGTCTTCCCTTCATTTCTCTTGCTCTTCATATGTGTTTTTAATAAATAGAAAAATTTTGGGGAATCTCAATGTGGCATGCCCAAGATGTCCCGAGCAAATTTATCAATGTGTATTTGTTTGTTGCATCAAATAGAGCTATTACAATTTATTTAAATAATTGATGGATTGCCTAAGTGGTCTATAATATTACATCCATGGCATACTACAATTGATGTTCAAGGAACCAAATTTTGTAAACAGGATCAAAAGCTCACTCTCAACCCCATTACCAAAACAGCAGCCCACATGAACACCTTCTCCACCACCTGCCAAAAGCACACTGATGCCAAAGGCCCCCATGCGAACACAGCTTCTCCATCTGGTGAACTTTGCTCCACCTGAAAAAGAGAGAGATGGGTACCTGCAAAGGCACTCTGATGCCAAAGTCAGGTTCCCATGTATATGAATGAATGAATTTCTGGATCAAAACACAAATTGAACTAAATATAAATTGAACTCTAACAAGAAAAGATAATTAAGGTGGGCTTGTTTTTTAGGCCAATAGGACATGTTTGGTACGCGATATAGTATAGTATAGTATTGTATTATATGACATTGTATTGTATAGTACTAAAAATAATGTTATGTCAAAAGTATATAATGCTTAGTATACTCATGTATTGCATTAATTTATATAAAAAATAAGAATTTTTTTTTAAAAAAAGATATACAAACTATAAATATATATTTGGTTTATTTATAAAATTAGTTATTTAGTAATTTATCGAATAATTGCTAATTGTTGAAAAAATTACTTGGGGTTCAATGCCCCCACTAGACCTATTAGACAATTCTAGTTTATGATAGTATGCTAGGTATCAATTGGTCAAGCGGAGGCAGTGGACCCTTGGTGTCATCTAATGGGAGTGGTGACTCCTTTCATCCTTTCTTTATTTTTAAAAAATAAATTTTAAAATAAAATTGATTTTATAATTTATCTATTAAATATATCTTTATTTATTTTAAAATTTTTAAAAATTAGAAGATATTGTTGGATATATAGAATTTTCTAGGGATAATTTTGATATTTTTTATTAGTGTTATACAATATAATGCTAATGTCATAGATTAGCTCTACATAATTTAATACAATATTGATGCATATAAGGATTGTATTTTGTATTAATTAATACTATACTAAATTAACACCAAATACATATATTATACTATTTAATACAATGTAATAAAATAATACTATTCCGTTGAGAATGATCTGGGAAGATATTGTCTCTCTTTTTTCTACTTCTGTTGAGAATGATCCGGGATGATGATTTCTCTCTCTTTTTTCTGCTGTATTATCTATATTCCTCCTCCCTAGGAGGCTAAGCCTCCCTCTAGCTCTCCCCTTACCATTTTATCCCACTGTCCCCCTTTCCTTTTTTCGGCCCTTAGCCCTCAAATAAACTCTGTACTCAGCAGCTCCTGTCGTCCTCAGCCTCCATTGTTCCTTTAATCCTCTGTATCCTCTTTTATGGAGCTCCCATGGCGTCTCATGGTTTCTACCCTTACTCTTTCCTTTTTTTTACCTCACGTAAATTTCAAATTTCCTTCCTTCTTTCTCCTCTCTCATGTGAAGTCCCACCGACCACATGTAAGACGAGCAGGTTTTGTTTCTTTCCTTGATTCTCCTTCTCGCTTTATACTTATCCTCGATAAAACACTAAGTGGGCTTGATAGGCCGAAATTTGATTTAAAACTTATTTTTTAGCCACTTCGGCCTCTCTGTAACTAAAATCAAGCATTCTGTTAGATGTCATTTTGGACCGCATGTAAACTTGGACCTAGGGATAATATTTCTATGAGTTATTTTATTCAGCGTCCACTTCTTATCTATTTAACCTTCATTTTTATTTTATTTATTTTATAATTTTATCTTATAATAAAATTAGGAAAAAGGATAAAAGAATTCTAAATAGGCAGCCAATCGTTGACTATAATAATAAACCCTAATTCTCTTAAATAATTACAAACCATAGTTTATATACGTAGGAATTTAAATGATGAACAGCCATAGCCTTCTTCTTAGGAGCATACTTGTCGAGGAAGCGGAACCCAACCTAAGAAGCACAAAACAATAAGCGAATGTGGCTAGTGCCATGCGGGGTCATTTTAAAAGACAAAAAGATTAAAAGATGCTATGAAAAAAGGAAAGGCTACCAGCTACTCTTGTACAATAGACTATCTTTCTCGTTGTAGAAAGCAATCAAACATTTCTGTTCTTGGCGAGAGTTTTCAAATCGAATACCTTGGAGTCAACTATTGTATTTGTCCCCCGGACTTGACCTATTCTGATTCTTGGAAGAGCTTGAGTAAAGCATTCATGGCCTCCCATGTGCTTTTAACCATCACGCTGTACACTTCAATCTTTTTTTTTTTTTTTCCCATTCACTTTCAAGCCATCCTTAGAAGCCTCAAAATCCTTTTGTAAAGAAGTCCTCATGCCATTGAGACATGCGTGAGGAAATTGTGGTTCCATCCACGAAGATAGAAGCATGAAAAAAAAAAAATTGAATAACGACTTAGGACTAATCTAATGTAATTTTTTTCATTTCTTCTAGTATCATATTCTTTTTCTGGGAGCAGACAAATGTATATGAAAGCTGGGGGTTTGAGATCCTTCTATTAAGTCTTAACTTTCATGCCAAATCTGAAATCCTAAAGGGCATGTTTGATGCGTTGTATAACATTGTATAAGATAGCATAAATTTACTTGGATTGGATTGGATTGAATAGTATAGGATAAGATTAGATAAAACATAATATTATACTATGCTTGATAGAATATTGTTGTATTAGATAAAACCCAAAAAAATTATATGTGAAACATTTAATTTAAATATAAAATAAATTTAAATAATAATTAAAATTATTTTTAAAATAAAAATTTAATTATTAAATTTTTTATTTATTTAAATAATTATTTTTTATTTATTTAAATAATTAATTTTTATTTAAATATTTAATAAACTATTTATTAATTATATAAATATTTAAATATTTAATTTATATAATTTTTTTTGTATTTATTAGTGAAAATTGAGACAAAAATAAGCTTATACGGTGTAATACCATGGGTAGGCTTGGTATAAAAACGTTTAACTTTTATACAAACAGTACCCACTACAGTACCGCTACAGTATCCGCGTTATACTATACAGTCTCGTACCAAACACAGTATAATTTCTTAATATTATACAACGCAGCGCTATACAGCGCATCAAACACGCCCAAAGTGTTTTTATTTTTTATTCTTTAGTTTCATGATATTATATGGAGGAACCATGAAATAGACATAGGAGTGATAAAAAACTTTTAGTTATATACCGAAGGAGTATATAGAGAACTAAACAAAGTATTTAAAAGTGAGGATTGAACAGATAGAAGGTGGGAGTTGAATAGAATAAGTCTATTATTATATTTCAATAACATAATAATAAAGGAATGAACAACCTCAATTTTGGGTCACTATTCTGGACCCAAGAATTATTATAACTATTTTTTTCCAGAATTATTATAATTTTTTTAAATAATTGTGTTTATATTTTCTTTTTTGGACTTTTTATCATGTTTAATAATTTATATTTATGTTTAATAAAATATGGTAAAATGATCTGCCGTTTTATTACTAAATAAAAATACAAGCAATCTAAAAATATTGGCTATACCCATTAGATCCACGGATACCCATTAGAACAGTGGGTTGTTTTTTTTAGTTATTTCCTAATGATTATAGGTCCATTTCAATTCTTAAAAATTAGAATAGGTATGATTCTTAATCGGTTCTGGTTCATTCTTTACTGTTCCGGTTTTGATTCTTGGTGGAACTAGCCCAGAACTTACCAATTGCCATCCCCAACTGCAAAATAGGGAATGTTAGTATGAAATTTCTATGGTCTTCTTTCATTACTTTAAAAATTGACGGTAAAATAAACTTTAAAGGTTGCAGTAAAACAAACACAAACATGTTATTCCAATCTGTATTAAGTTCAATACGAGGAGTAATAAGTGACAGAACTCAATTTTAAAGTAACTGCCAAAGTTTAATCGTCAAAGGTTATAAATGAGAAATAATTAACCTGAGTAAATCCCTGTAAAGTAACATAATAATTAATAACAACAAAAGTTGAGAGCTGGTGAAAAGTGTGATTATACCAAGCATTTAAAGAAATTTCTCACCTGGCCTTAACTCTGTCTCTTCGATTATCCAATTCATAATTAATTAATCAATTAGCAAATGATCTAACTCGTAATGTCTCACAAGTCTGCCTTAAATTTATATATGAAACTGTACATTATAAATTTTATAATAAGGTGCATATCTCACAATCATTGTTCTGGTTCAGGTCTCTAGGTACTATTAATTATTATTTTTGGTCTCTGTCTTTCACATTACTCAATCCCTCTGTTGTTTTGACCCCATCAAGTGCTCTGTTCCTGCCTTTCTAAGCCTTTTGTAACTTATCTACTCATCCTCATTCATGATTATTCATTCTCCTCCCCAGAAGATACAAACTTTACTTTAATATTATATTTATTTACTTAGGTATTTTCATAAAATTTATAGTAATTTTATATTCGAGTGTTGTCAACATTGTTATGGGCTTCTAGCTTGGCCTACCAATGGCTAAAACAAGACAATAGTTTGATTCTGATGACTGGCTTGATTCTCAGCTTTTGTCGGCGGAGAAATATTTATATTTGTTTATTTACATCCTTGCATTTTATGAGATAAAATATATAAAAGAAAATAATATCCAAAATTAATTAAATAATTAATTAATGGGATTGAGAAACATGACACAGGAAGTTAGTGTGTGATGAAGATGTATAATAGGAAAATGAAAACGTGTTAGAAGCTAAAACAACACCTGAGTTAAAAAGTTTAGATCTTGAAACCTTAATTACGGGGACCTGATTGGTATAAATACAGAGAATAGGCCTTTGATCACCCCATTCTTCGTCATCTGCTTCTCCTCTCTCTAAATTTTTCTCTTTCAGATCCAAATTACCAGACCCAGAAGGTACTTTCCTCAATCGTTTCTTTCCGTGAATGCTTTGTTTCGTGGGCAACTCTGTTTCCTCTGTTCTGCTCTGTTTTTTTAGTTGGTATGTGTGGGGTTATTAATGAGCACAGATCTGTACTTGTTTGTATTCTTTGTTGTAGTATCTTGCATGCTTTTTGCAATGAAAAATGTTTTCGTTGCATTGCGAGAGATTTTATTGCTTATACTTGGGGATCTTGATCTGTAATTTTTAAGGTGCCAAAAAGTCTGTAGATTGGATCTATAACATAGTTTTCTTATTTGAATAATTCTCAGACCAAATTCAATTGTAAAAAACACATATTTGTAATGATTGAAAACTTTACTGAATCATTGGTGCAATCCATTTACTTATTGAAAGGAATTTGTTTTATGAATCATTTGCTGGATCTTTTCTTGTGGGGGTCCTATTTATAAATGCCTTGTACCTATCATATAACTTGCTATGTATTCTATTTTATAGCGTGTAAACAATGGTGAAGATCTGTTGCATTGGAGCTGGCTATGTTGGTGGTCCCACTATGGCTGTGATTGCATTGAAGTGCCCATCAATTGAAGTAGCTGTGGTTGATATCTCGGTGGCTCGAATCAATGCCTGGAACAGTGATCAGCTCCCCATCTATGAGCCAGGCCTTGACGAGGTGGTCAAAAAGTGCAGAGGAAAGAACCTTTTCTTTAGCACTGATGTGGAGAAACATGTTAATGAGGCCGACATAATTTTCGTTTCTGTTAACACGCCAACTAAAACTCAAGGCCTTGGAGCTGGCAAAGCTGCTGATTTGACCTACTGGGAGAGTGCTGCACGAATGATTGCTGATGTTTCAAAATCTGATAAAATTGTGGTTGAGAAATCAACTGTCCCTGTGAAAACAGCTGAGGCTATAGAAAAGATTTTGACACACAATGCCAAAGGCATTAAGTTCCAAATTTTGTCCAACCCAGAATTCCTTGCCGAGGGAACTGCTATTAATGACCTTTATAAGCCTGACAGAGTCCTTATTGGTGGTCGGGAAACACCTGAAGGTGCAAAGGCAATGCAAGCATTGAAAGAGGTTTATGCCCATTGGGTTCCTGTGGACAAGATTATATGCACCAACCTGTGGTCTGCTGAGGTCTCAAAGCTTGCTGCTAATGCCCTCCTGGCTCAGAGGATCTCTTCGGTCAATGCCATGTCAGCAATCTGTGAGGCAACGGGTGCAGATGTCTCCGAAGTGGCTCATGCTATTGGTATGGACTCCAGAATTGGGCCAAAATTCTTGAGTGCTAGCGTTGGTTTTGGAGGATCTTGTTTTCAGAAGGATATTCTGAACTTGGTGTATATTTGTGAGTGCAATGGCCTTCCAGAGGTTGCCAATTACTGGAAACAGGTCATTAAGTTGAATGACTATCAGAAGAACCGGTTTGTGAATAGGGTGGTTTCCTCCATGTTCAACACTGTTTCAAATAAGAAGATAGCCATTTTAGGATTTGCTTTCAAGAAGGACACTGGTGACACCAGGGAGACCCCTGCCATTGATGTCTGCAAAGGGCTGATGGGTGACAAGGCCCGCTTGAGCATCTATGACCCTCAGGTTCCAGAAGAACAGATTCTGAGGGATCTTTCAATGAACAAGTTTGATTGGGACCATCCCATCCATCTTCAGCCGATGAGCCCATCTTCTCTCAAGCAAGTTAATGTTGCCTGGGATGCTTATGAGGCAACAAAGGATTCTCATGGTATTTGCATTCTGACCGAGTGGGATGAGTTCAGAAAGCTTGATTTCCAAAAGATTTACGATAACATGCAGAAGCCTGCATTTGTTTTCGATGGTCGAAGTGTTATGGATGTGGCAAAGCTGAGGAAAATTGGATTTATTGTTTACAGTATTGGCAAGCCACTGGATTCCTGGCTCAAGGACATGCCTTCTTTAGCATAAATAAGAAAGCAAAGAATGATACAAGGATTGTGGTGGGTTGAGGTAGAATAGATGTTTGAGAGATAAAGCATCATCCTACAATTTTCACTTTTGTTTACCTTCCATATTATATTCATATTGTACCAGACACTTCTGTTGTGTCCGGAACTAGTAGTAGAATATCTGAATTTATTATTCACTTCGTTTAATGTAATAAATCAGAACTTAGCAAATTTTTAATACCAGTTTGTTAATCTTATGCCTAACAGTGGTGTTAGCCTCCTTTCTGCTTCTAGTATTTGTTGAATATGGCACAAGTATAAGCATGCAATGCAATCAAAATAATAAAAAACATTATTTTCTCATATTAGGTTTTTTCTGAAAGTGTTTCCATTTTGATTCATCGTCGATGTTAGCCAAAAATGTTAAAATCTTCTGTCTTGTACGAAGTAATGGTGGGCATATTCTAGGTCAATTGAGGACTTGCTCTGAGCTTGCAAGCATGCAATTTAGGGGTTAGTTTTCATCAAAGAGGATAAAAAAAATAATTAATTAAATACGTAGTAAGCATGTGATCGAATTTTATATATACACAGTTGTTCCCCAGTCCGGGATCCCCTAGCCCCCTAGCTTATTAAGTTAAGGACTAATTGTTGCCAACCGTGAGATGCATCTGACGGATGAAAGCTGCTGAAAAAATATGTCCCGTCAGCTTTTCTAAAACAATTCCTCTTAACTTTCCCTCAACTCTCTCTCAAGCATCACTCTCGTCCCATCCTTTCTCTACAATGGTTCCTTGACTTACTAAAAGCACCAGGCTAACATTTGCTTCTTCATCTTTCCTGTATTATTATTGCAATATTAATCAGTGAGATTGTTGGCTAAAGAAATAAGTTTGTTTCATCTATAGGAAAAACTAAAAAATTACAGATGTTAGATGAGGACGAGAGAAAGATATTCGAGAAGATGGAGATGAAAGTTATGATTATTTTCTTTTTTGTCTCTATTATATCAGGCAAATTGATTATATGATGAGATACTTGGCTAAAAAATAAAGCCTGTTTCATTCGCACAAAAATCGAGAAACTCAAAATGCTAAAGGGATAAGAGAGGAAGATATTGGAAAATAGAGAGGACATTTATGATATTGGTGACCGGTTTAATTCGAAAGAAATGAGGGACTAAAATTTGGTAAAACATGGAAGTGGAATGATTAATTTGGTAGGGGAAGGGACAGGAGGAGGTCCGAGATAAAATGGGGGTTTTAAAAAGAGATATGTGTCATCAGTTTAGAGATTATGTAGCATGTTCGTGCGGTATTTAGACAACTTGATCCTGAAAGTTGTTAAGTAAGCCTTGATATTGGTTTGCTTCACTTAGAAAGAATCTTAAGAGACTTGGATCGTTGAGCTAGAGAGTTTTTAGGCAAAGTATAGAGAAGTGCTGGAAAGATAGAGACAAGTGTTGCTAAATGAGAAAGCTTTGTATTAGACAAGAATTTTTTACAATTGCTTGTGTACAACTTGGCCTACAAATAAAGCTTGGAAAAGTATTTATAGTAATCCACCTTCTAAATGGATAACCAAGATTTATTACATTCGAAGGTCTAAATTTGCTATCTAGAATCATCATCTAAAATATCAAGATATTAACAAAGATATTTACATGTGACTTTCTAGCACATTGGCTTGCTAGAGAACTCTAGAGAATGGGCTTGGACTTACAATCTTTTTAGAAACTAGGCCAAGCTTTATGCACATTTGGGCCACTCTAGCAAGCAAACTGGGCGGGCCGTAACATCCTCCCCCACCTATCATCGCGACATCCTCGGCGCGTTCTCGTCCTTGTAGCGTTTGATATGCTCCCCAAATTGCCATAAGGCGTCTTCACGCTCCCAACTAGCCTCACTATCCGGAAAGTTTTTCCAATTTACTAAGTATTCGGTGTATGGTGGAACTCCCCTCCTTTGTATCACTCATTCCGCAAAGATGCATTCCACATCCTTGTCGAATGCGGTGACGACAGTTGTGAGCACTCTCTTGGACTCGCTCCTCCTAGGATCTTCATTGTCCTCATGATAAGGCTTGAGGAAGCTTATATAGAAGACCGGATGGATCTTAAGGTAAGGGGACAAACGGACTTGGTAGGAGACTTCGTCCACTCGTTTATCTATTGGGAAAGGGTCTTCGTATTTTCGTATTAACCCCTTATGCACTTTGCAAAGTGATTGGAATTATTGGGGTAGTAACTTGATAAGCACCAAGTCTACTGTGTGGAATGTGAGGTGGTGTCTCCTTGAATCCGCCCATTTCTTCATTCTCTTAACGGCCTTGGCAGAGTAACCCTTGATAAAGCGCCAATAATAGTTCACCCCCAAGAAAAGATCGTAGCTCCAGTACCTTGATGGGAGGCTCCTATCTTGAATGGCCTTCACCTTTGCTTGATCCATCATTAGTCACCCATTCCGTATTCGGTGGCCGAAGAACTCTATTTCTCTTTAAGCAAAGGAACATTTTTCCTTCTTAACGTAGAGTTCATTGTCGCGAAGCACTTGGAATACTTGCTTAAGATGTTGCACATGCTCCTCAAGGGTGGTGCTATATACCACTATGTCATCCAAGTATATCACCACAAATTGATCTAGATAGGGATGGAATAACTTATTTATGAGAGTGCAAAATGTAGCGGGTGCATTGGTGAAGCTAAATGGCATGACTAAAAACTCGAAAGCACTGTACCTTGTTACGTATGCCGTCTTCGATTCATCACCCTTGGCAATGCGCACTTGGTAGTACCCCGATCTTAAATCAAGCTTTGTGAAGTAGCTAGCCTTCCCATGTTGATCGAATAACTCCGTAACTATAGGTATCGGGTACTTGTTTTTTATGGTGATCTTGTTAAGTGTCCGATAGTCGATACACATGCGGAGGGATCCATCCTTCTTCTTTTGAAAGAGGATGGGTGCACCATATGGAGCTTTGGAGGGCTGGATATATCCTGCATCGAGTAAGTCTTGGAGTTCCTTCTTCAACTCTGCAAGCTCAGGTGGTGCCATGCGGTAGGGCTCCATGGCTCGAGGTTTGGCACTGGGCTCCAACTTGATTTGATGGTCTACTTCTCGTTGCGACGATAATTTCTTTAGGAGCTCTTGTGGCATGACGTCCTTATATTCCTCAAAGACGACCTAGACTTGACTTGGTATTGGGTCTTTGACAATGGCGATGTCCTCTCCATCGTTTAGCTACCGAACGGTGGCAAGAAAGCTCGGATCTTTTTTCATCCCTCGTTTGAATTGTAGTGTGGATAGCATTTTCCTCTGGACCTTCGCTACACGTTCTGCCATGACCATGCATGATTGACTCCTATCGAGGATGCTGAGGGAGTTAGAGACTGATATGGGGAAAGCATGGACTTGGTCGAAGAACTCCATGCCTAACACCACCTGAAAATCATCCATGGAGATGATGGAAAAGTCAAGTTTTCCATTCCATATACCAAGTTGCATCGATGTTGCCTTGGATACTCCCACTATGGCTTTGGCAGGTGAGTTTACCGCCTTGATGGTGCGTTCTCCATTGATATATTTGAGGCCTAACCGTTTGGCCTCTTCCATAGAAATGAAGTTGTGCGTGGCTCCCGTATCAAGCATCGCCCACACATTTTTGCCATTGATGGTGTCATTTACATACATGAGACCCTTCTTGGCATGTGTAGGTCTCTTGAGTGCACCAATTGTACGGAGAGAACCTATCTTCGCTTGTGGCTCATCACCATGTGAGCCCTCGTGTTGAGCCGCTAAGGCATTGAGGGTCTTCCTTTTTGGACAATCTAGCATCCAATGAGGGCCATCACAAATAAAACAAGGACTCTTAGGCTTAGGGGTTTCGGACTGACCTTTACTAGGCTTGTCGCGCTTGTCCCCTCCGAATGATTTACGTGCACCACCTTCCTTTCGACTATGGTCTTTTTTGGTGCTCTCCCCTATCTTTACCATGGCCAGACTTCTGGTCCTTGGATTGGGTCGTGTAATCCGTGAGAGACTCGACTGCGGCTATGACTTCGTCGAGGTTTTGCACATCGCACCTTTCAAGCTTGACCCTTGCTCAATCCTTGAGTCCATCAAGGAAGTAGAAAAGGGAGTCCTTGTTGGACATGTCCTCGATCTTTAGGATGATGGTGGTGAATTCCTTGATATAGTCTCGAATGGTGTCGCTTTGCTTTAGACGAAGGAGGCAGTCGCTTGCCTCTTTTTCGGCATTGCTTGGGGAGAAGTGCTTCCAAAGCTCCCTTTTAAAGTCCTCCCACGTACGGAGAGAACAAATGCCCTTGCCTGCGTTGCCATGCTTTCGATGCCATCACAATTGGGCTACATCCCGTAGGAATGTGGGCGCAATGCCAATTCTTAAAGCATCATCATGGACACCCTTAGCCTCGAAGTATTGCTCAAGGCCGAACAAGAAGTTCTCGACCTCGGTGGCATTGTGAGTGCTATGGTATGTGGCCGGAGTAGGCACTTGCATGGTGTTTAGTGCACTAGCACTTATAAAGGATGGGCTAGCTTGATTGCAACGGTGCCTCTCCCATTCCGTACGAGTTTCCTCTACTTCAGCACAGATGGCCCGCAATTCATGCTCCACAAAGGTCTGCAAGCCGTAGAGTTCTCGTGTAAAGTTGTGAAGCTCCTCCTTATAGGACTTGCTGAACTCGAGAATGCTGGACTTTTTGGTTTGAGTGATCTCCCCATAGTCCGTCTCTAGGCCATCGAGACGGTCGGAGAGATTCTTAATGACATTGTCCATCCCCGAGAGAGCTTGCTCTATGCTAGCAACACAAGGCTCCAAGGCTTCCGCGGGTGGAGCTTTAAACTTGCCACACTTGCTTTGTGGGCATGGTTGTGGCTGAGGTTGCGCCTCTCATCCACAAACTTGCTCCTCCATAGTCACTTTAATATCGGATGCCATGTTGCTCTTGTGCTCGAACCGTGCTCTAATACCAACTGTCACGAGCTTAAAGATTACGCAGCATGCTTGTGTGGCGCTTAGACAACTCGATCTCGAAAGTTGTTAAGTAAGGCTTGATTTTGGCTTGCTTCACTTAGGAAGAAGCTTGAGAGACTTGGATTGTTGAGCTAGAGAGCTTTTAGACAAAGTATGGAGAAGTGTTGGAAGGATAGAGACAAGTGTTGCTAAGTGAGAAAGCTTTGTATTAGACAATAACTCTTTACAATTGCTTGTATACAACTTGGCCTACAAATAAAGATTCGAGGGATATTTATAGTAATCCACCTCCTAAATGGACGTCCAAGATTTTTACATATGGCGGTCTAAATTTGTTATCTAGAATCATCATCTAAAATATCTAGATATTTACAAAGATATTTACATGGGACTTTCTAGCACATTAGCTTGCTAGAGAATTCTAGAGAATAGGTTTGGACTTGTAATCTTTCTAGAAACTAGGCCAAGCCTTATGCATATTTGGGTCACTAGCAAGCAAATTGGGGCGGGCCATAGCACACGAATGACTTTTGCGATCTACTGAAAAACAGAAGCATTTTTTTAATTTAAAAATTTTATTCAGCTGCTTTCATCCGTCAGGTGCATCTCACGATTGGCAACAATTGGTCTGAAGCCTAATAAGCTATGGGATCTTGGAATGGAGAATAACTATATATGGGATCTCGGATAGATGGGATCTCAGAATGGAGAATAACTATATGTGTGTGTGTGTGTGTGTAAGATATAAAGTAAAAGTAATAATGCATGTGATGAGTCATGCTAGTGAGGTGTCCAATATAATGATGTAATATTGTACTTATGTGATGAGTCATGTAGTGAGGTGTTCAGTGTAATGATGATAGAGAAAATGTTTAAGTGGTAAAGCAGCGTGATGTGACATAAAATATGATAAGTCATGTAATAACGTATAAATGAGATTCCTTAGAGATAAGGAACCATCCTAGCATAGTATCCTAGCTTTGCCTATGTAAAGGATACCATGGCATTGTAGTAGGTAGAGTCGGATTAGAATTTAATGATAGTGTATCCTTTGTGTAAACACTTATCCATATTAATGGTATTAGAGCTTATGCTCTACTTCTCTTATTTTATGGTATTAGAGCTCTAACTCTGATATAGTCTTATTTTAAGGTATCAGAGTCTTTTCTCCCAAAATGAGTTGAAGTGTAAGGTTCAAAATAATAAAGTTCTCTCAGTTTAGCCCTATCGTCGATTGAATTTTATAATTTTGATATCTTACGAATTTCTAAGTTAGAGGTTGTGATTCAGTTGAGACTATCCAGTGTGAAGAAATATAGATTGGGAACTTTTCAAGTGGTGCTTTGCTTGTAGTTAAGCCGATGGGGTGTGTGAAAGAGCTGTTATCACAGAAAAGTTTATCTATATTTTCCTTTAGTATTAAGACCCGAGAGTAAGGGCAGCATAACGACTACGGATAACCAAGAGATAGCAAAGACTGAATGTTCAAATTCTTCTTCAGAAATTCCTTTTTCTTATAGTTCAGTTGCAAACTTCCATTTTGAAGCAGAGTATGAGTCAGATACTAAATCCAACTCTCAACAACCATTTCATTTAGATCTTATTAATCCTTATAAGTTTTATGATGTCAATGTTCTTATTCCTAATCTAAAAACCCTTATTCCTTTTAGGACTCCAAAACTCAGGTATGTGTATAACCATCCGAAATGTCAGTCCAGTCTATTTCTTCTAGCTCTTTAGAAACCTATCTTTCTATTATTTCTGTATCAGAAGTTCAAAGGTATTGTCGAGAAGGCTACCGTGGAATTCATCAGGGAGCAATTCGAATAGGATTGCAACCAGTATTCTTTGGTGGTAAAAATGTTTTCTAAGATAGGAATTTCTCTACTTCAAATTCAACAAGCAGACGGATATAATCAAAAGAACTTTTGTTCTTAATATGCCAAGCCCAGTAGCGGAGATGCTTGAAGCAAAACTAAAATCAAATGGCATAACTGATCTTGCACCCTACAGTCTTGCAAGCCTATATCAATTAGCCACAAAAGTGATTCAAAATCATTGTCTCAATCAAGATCTAAAAAAGCACATGAAGCAGATTGAGAAAACCTCTCTTGTAAAATACTGCAATAAAAAGCCACAAGAATTTGGATGTTCGCATTGATCGCCTTGCAATTGCAAAAAAGAAAAGAATTCTAAGAAGAAATTTTCAAAGCCTTGAAAACATAACAAAAATGTCAAGTGTTATTTTGTCAAGAAGCGAAAGTTTCCAAAGCAATGATGCAAATGTTTTATTTGCAACAAGAAGTGATATTTTGCCAAACAATGAGAAGAGAAAGAAGGCTCCTAGTAAACTTCTTCAACTTATCGATCAGCCAGAATTTTCAAAAGATGGGTACTATTGGGCAGAAGATCTAAATGATGCCTTGTTATCAATTGAGGTTCAGTCAGATAATTCAGAAGACGAGACAGGCAATGAATCTGAAGTCATTATGAACATTCCTCCTGAGGTACCTATTGATCTTATTATGCAATTCGGTCTAATTTTTTGTCCATATGTCAAAGTGGCACTTCAAATTTCTGATCAAGAACAAGTTTCTCTCTCTGCACTTATTGATACATGAGTCGTTTCTTCTATAATTCATAGTAACTGTCTTTTAAAATCTTTATTCATTCCTATAGTAGTTCGTTTTTCAGTAGTTTATGGAGATTTGTTTCAAAGCAACAAATGCAGTAGAGCTATCAATCTATTGCCATTTGATAAAAGGCATAGCTTCTTTTTTGCATTTGATCAATTAGGAGAAAAACTATTGCTTGGGATGGATTTTCTCAGTATTCTCTCTCTATTCACCTTTCATCCTCAAGGATTTGCATTCACTATTCTTGATCCTATCACTCAGAACTCTCATTCTTGTCTTATTCCGTGGATAGAGAAATTTTTCATCTTTGGGAGGGGTGAAAATGTCAAATCTCTAGAGCAAACGTTCGAAACAGGGCACAAAGAACTTCTTAAATGCTGTAGAGATGTTCCAAATAAGTTGTGGTCACAAGAACAATATTTTGTTTCTCTCCTATACAAAGAAAATTGAGAAATGCCTCATCAAACAGCTTCACATCCGAGATTACCACATGATGAAGATCTCTGCAGAGAAGAAATCTCCGAGCTTTTCAAAATAAATCTCATCAGACCTTCAAAATCTAAATGAACAAGTCAAGCTTTCTATGTCAACAATCGAGCAGAAAGTGTTCGTGGGAAGAAAAGATTTTGTATTGATTACAAAAAGCTCAATGACTGTTTGCATGATATTCGTTATCTTGTTCCAAAAAAGATTTGTCTCTTAAAGAGGATGGCGAAATCAAAAATCTACTCTAAGTTTGATATGAAGTCAAGATTTTGGCAAGTTAGAGTTAAAGAAAAAGATCGACAAAAAACAACTTTCATAGTGCCACATAGACATTATGAGTGGAACGTGATGCCTTTTGGTCTCAAGAATGCTTCTTCAGAATATTAGCACAGAATGCATGATGTGTACAAAGACATAATTAAATTTTGTCTTGTAGACATTGATGACGTGCTTATCTTCAGCAATAATGAAGAAGATCATGTCCAGCATCTCAAACAGTTCAAAGATTTAACTTTTGAACATGGCTTGGTCTTATTTGAAAGAAAGATGTTAATTGGAATCCCATAAGTAGATTTTCTTGGATTGCATATCAAAGATGGCTACACTATGCTGGTGCCATATATTACTGAAAAGATATTCTTATTCCCTGATAAGTTGATAAGTAGAAAGATGATTCAATAATTCTTGGAAATTGTCAATTATGCAGAAGATTATATCAAAAATTTGCCCAGATACACGAGGAAAATCTCAAGGCATATAAGGGGGAAGCAATAGCATGGTCAGATGAAGCTACTCAAGCTGTGATTGATTTGAAAGAAAAATGCAAGTCTCTTCCACCTCTGAAGATTCCTGACAAAGGACAATTCATCCTACAGACAGATGCAAGTGACAAATTTTAGGGAGCAACACTACTCAAACAAGAAGGAAGCTACAAAAGAATTTATGCATATAAATTTGGGCAATTCTAAGACTCCTAACAACACTATCCTTCATCCAAGAAAGAGGTGTTAGCAGTTATCAACGCAATCAAGAAATTTCAATTCTATATCTCTTGAAAAATTTGTAGTAGAAACAGACTACAAAAATTTTGAAGGATTACTCAAACGACGAGAAAGTGAAATTTCAGATCCTCAACTTGCTAGATGGTCAAAGTCTCTATCGAGATTCAAGTTTACTATTCACTACATCAAAAATGAATCAAACGTTGTAGCAGATTTTCTCTCCAGACCCATTCCCAGACCAATTCAAATAATATCAATGGCTTCTAGTTCATCTGAGCCATATATGCTTGGTCAAGATGCTTTTGAAGAAAGCAGGAAGATCTCAGAAAAAGAAAACTTCCTGAAAGCTTGGAAGATTACAAAAGCAAAACAATTGTTGAAGAAAAAGACTACTCTTATGATCTTCCATTATTCTGTTCTCTATTGCCTCCAGAAATTAAAGCAGATATTGAAGATCGGGTGTTCTATGCACATGACTATCTAGAAACATCAGTCATAACTCATGGAAGAACTTGGGATCTTTTAGATAAATGCATGATGTGCCCTAGCACTGAGAAAAGGAAGTTTCTATTACTTTCTCCTTCACCAAATCCAGATCAAATTTTTGTGACAATCTACCAGATCTCTCCAAATTTTTATGTTGTCCATGATAAAGACATAAATTGGGGTCATTCTGTTATACCTGAAGCTTCTTCTCTCGGTTACTATTGCTATTGGTTATTGTTCAACTTATATCTAGTAGCTATGGTATTTGATCATGTACTTGTTCACATAAGCAGAAGCTATAATCCTAATCGATGGTTTGATCGAATGTTCTCTCCAATTTTTGAAGATCTCTTGACGCTGATGCTCAAAAGTGGATTTCAAATTGTCTACAAGATGATAATTATTTTTCAGCTAAGAGACATATGGGGAAGAACAAGAGAGCCATTTATTGAGCCAATTATGCATGATCACATGAGTGATGATATCCATACATGTTGGGAACGATGTCTTCATGCAAGAAAGAGACTAGCAGAAATTTATCGAAATGCCATTGCTCTACTATACTCACAGTCCTGTTTCGGATAATGTCTTAAACTCTCCAGACCTCTACTACAAAGAAGGGATAAAAAATCTACAGCTCTTGAATGACAACTTAGATGAAGATTCAATTCAAGAATATCGGCATGATTATCATGAATGGCTTCAAAGACAAGGAAGAGCTAATGAAATTTAGAATCCTTCACCACCATGGGAAGATCTTGAAGAAGAATGAGAAAATTGGACACAACCACAAATGCCAGATGAACCATTTGATCAACATCTTCCAAACATTATTCAAGTTCCATGGCATGATGATTTCTTTTTTGACTCTGATGAAGCATGAAGCGGAAGAAAAGTGGACCTACCAACGGAAGCATTAGTGAAGAGGTATGATGTGATATAAAGTAAAACTAATAATGCATGTGATGAGTCATGCTAGTGAGGCATCCAATGTAATGATGTAATATTGTACTTATATGATGAGTCATGTGATGAGGTGTCTAGTGTATTGATGTTAGAGATAAGGTTTGAGTTGTAAAGTAGTGTGATGTAACATAAAGTATAGAGAGTCATGTAATAACGTGTAAAGGAGATTCCTTAGAGATAAGGAACTATTCTAGCATAGTATTCTGGCTTTGCCTATATAAAGGATACCATTGCATTATATTAAGTAGAGTCGGATTAGAGTCGAATGATAGTATATCCTTTGTGTAAACACTTATCTACATTAACGATATCAGAGCTTATGCTCTGCTTCTCTTATTTTATGTTATCAGAGCCTTTCCTCCCAAAAGGAGTTGAAGTGTAAGGTTCAAAATAATAAAGTTCTCTCAGTTCAACCCTACCATCGATTGAATTTTATCATTTTGATATCTTATGAATTTCTAAGTTAGAGTTTGTGATTCGGTTGAGGCTCTCTAGTATGAAGAAATATAGATTGGAAACTTTTCAAGTGGTGTGTTGCTCACAATTAAGCCAAAGGGCGTGTGAAAGAGCTGTTACCACAGAAAAGTTTATCTATACTCTCCTTTTGTATTAAAACCCGAGAGTAAGGGCAACATAAGGACTATGAATAACCAAGAGATAACAAAGAGTGAATTTTCAAATTCTTTTTCAAAAATTCCTTCTTCTTCTAGCTCAGTTACAAACTTCCATTTTTAAGCAGAGTATGAGTCAGATACTAAATGCAACTCTTAACAACCATTTCATCTAGATCCTCTTAATCCTTATAAGTTCTATGATGTCAATGTTCTTGTTTCTAAACTAAAAACCCTTGTTCCTTTAAGAACTCCAAAAATCAAGTCTGTGTGTAACCATCCGAAGTGTCAGTCCAGTCTATTTCTTCTAGCTCTTTAGAAACCTATCTTTCTATTATTTCTGTATCAGAAGTTCAAAGGTATTGTCGAGAAGGCTGCCGTGGAATTCATCAAGGAGCAATTCAAATAGGATTGTAACCATTATTCTTTGGTGGTGAAAATGTTACTTGTTTTATTGCTGTGTTAGATACTCATTGGCAAACTTTTGAAAAACCTTTGATATCAGCTGTTGAGGTAGGTCTTAATCAAGGTCATGTTGTTATACAAGTTGAGCCTAATTTTACCCTTGATATTTCCAAGCCTACTTTGCCAAACATTATCAAAGTTTTGATCCAGTTACATGGATTAGACATGAATCCCAATAAGTTAGCTCTTGCAATTCATCATTCCACGACCTACAAAGCCCAAACACATCTCTTTTTTTTTTTTTAAATCACACAAATATCCTATTACTAGACTCACTGGTAATGGTACAATCATTCAGCCTCAAACTTTCAAGCAAAATCAACTTATTTTTTCACCACAAATGGTTTAATAAGTATGAGTAGAGTAACAAGCCTTAAACTGTCCATGAAAAGCCAAAAATAGAAAAGTTGTCTACTGGATGAACTTCAATTTCTTTTCCTACAGAATCAGCTCCTATCTATCTTTATGAAAAGTGCCAGCTTGAAGGCAAGAATCCTAGATCTTGCACTCATATGCCCAGAATTGAGTTGCTTCCTGGATCTCAGTCAGTGAGATATAATGGATCTGTCAAGATGTTCAAATTTCCACAAAATGATTTCGTCTCTAATGTCTCTGGAAATTATGTTGCTGGAAGCTGGGTTGTTCAAAAGCTAGATCCAACAGAGTTCGGTCCTATCGAAAAGGAGGTCAACTGGCAAAATACTAATGCTTTAGAACAAAAAAAGCATTAGAAGCTGTTGTTGAGTAGTAGGAACAGATAAAGCAAGAACTTCATGAGATACGCAGGTGACTGAAGAAAGTTCACAGGCTTACAGCCAAGCAACTTTCAGATGCTCATGAAAAGCCTTGTCCAATCAACATGATTGTCAGTACTGGAGTTAATAGTGACCACTATCTTCAATAACTTCGTGAGGAGCAGTGTAGATACTTTGAACAAAAGAAGAAAAAGAAGATTTCTTGGTGGAAAGATAAGCCGAGAAAGAATTTGGATATTTGGGAAGAAAGTCCTACTGCCAATAGTATTAAAGGCTTTGGAAAAGATGATGATCCATCTGATATAGAACCAAAGGGATCAAACGATTCATCAGACTCTTCCTCTTCCTCAGTTGCTGAACCAGTTATGATAGAGCAGCCTCATATCCTTGCCACTCTAACATATGCTGATACTATAGACATATTCAGGCAAAGAACTCTTCAGTTCAGACTAGACATGAGCAGAGGAGAAACATCACGAGTATCTTCTACATCAAATGTTGGTAATAATCAAAATCAAGAAGAACTCGATGTTCAAGTTCAGGTGCCTAATGCTCCAAATGTAAAAAATTTTTGGAATATAGATGGTCTAAAGCCAGAAGAAAGACCAACATATTTTGAAAAGATGCTGGCTTGGGCAGAAAGAGAAATTCAACGTGCTTCACATCTTAGTAAAAGAGCAGTTACTCTTCGATTCATTTTAGGATTTCTTGGATCCTTGAGAAGATGGTAGGCAGATACGTTTACTCAGCCAGAAACAAAGTATATTTTCAGTCATGATCAGCCATATAATGAAATAATCAAATATATGATTGCTCATTTCTTTGGTACTTGAGATCACGAAAGCGAAATTTCTACGAAGGAATATCTTCAGAACAAGTGCTGTGATGTTCAAATGCTTGAGCAATATTTTCTTAGATAGGAATTTCTCTACTTCAAATTCAACAAGCAGACGGATACAATCAAAAGAACTTTTGTTCTTAATATGCCAGGCCCGATAGCGGGGATGCTTGAAGCAAAACTAAAAGCAGATGAAATAACTGATCTTGAACTCTATAGTCTTGCTAGCCTATATCAGTGAGCCACAGAAGTGATTCAAACTCATTATCTCAATCAAGATCTCAAAAAACACATAAGCAGATCAAGAAAACCTCTCTTGCAAAATACTACAATAAGAAGCCACAAGAATTTGGATGTTCACATCGATCACCTTGCAATTGCAAAAAAGAGAAGAATTCTGAGAAGAAATTTTCAAAGCCTTAGAAACAGAACAAAAATGCCAAGTATCGTTTTGTCAAGGAGCGAAAGTTTCCAAAGCAATCAGGCAAATGTTTTATTTGTGGCAAGAAAGGACATTTTGCCAAACAATGCAAGAAGAGAAAGAATGCTCCTTAGACTTTTTTAACTTATCGATCAACCAGAATTTTTAGAAGATTGGTACTGTTGGTTAGAAGATCCAAATGATGCCTTCTTATCAATTGAGGGCCAGTTAAATAATTCAAAAGACGAGACAGGCAATGAATCTAAAGTTATCATGAACATTCTTCGTGAGGTACCTATTGATCTTACTATGCAGTCTGGTCTAATTTTTCGTCTATATGTAAAAGTGGTACTTCAAATTTCTAATCCAGAGCAAGTTGCTCTCTCTACACTTATTGATATAGGAGTAGTTTTGTCTATCATTCATAGCAACTGTCTTCCAAAATCTCTATTCATTCCTATAGCAATTCGTTTTTCAGCCGCTAGTGCAGATTTGTTTCAAAGCAGCAAATGCACTAGAGCTATCAATCTCCTGCCATTTGATAAGAGGCATAGCTTTTTTGCATTTGATCAATCAGGAGAAGATCTATTACTTAGGATGGATTTTCTCAGTATTCTCTCTCCATTCACCTTTCATCCTCTAGGATTTGCATTCGCTATTCTTGATCCTATCAATCAAAACTCTCGTTCTTGTCTTATTCCGTGGATAGAGAAATTTTTCATCTCCAAGAGGGTTGAAAATGTCAAATCTCTAGAGCAAAAGTTCGAACAGAGCACAAAGAACTTCTTGGATGCTGTAGAGATGTTCCAAATAAGTTCTGGTCATGAGAACAATATTTTGTTTCTCTCCCATACAAAGATAATTGGGAAATGCCTCATCAAACAGCTTCAGATCCAGAATTGCCACATGAAGAAGATCTCTGTAGAGAAAAAATCTCTGAGCTTCTCAAAATAAATCTCATCAGACCTTCAAAATCTGAATGGGCAAGTCAAGCTTTCTATGTCAACAATCGAGCAAAACGTGTTTGTGGGAAAAAAAGATTTTGTAATGATTACAAAAAGCTTAATGACTATTTGTGTGATATTCGTTATCCTATTTCAAAAAGATTTGTCTCTTAAAAAGGATGGCAAAAAAAAGATCTACTCTCAGTTTGATATGAAGTCAGGATTTTGGCAGGTCAGAGTTAAAGAATAAGGTACAGCTTTCATAGTGCCACATGGACACTATGAGTGGAACGTGATGCCTTTTGGTCTCAAGAATGCTCCTTTAGAATATCAGTACATAATGGATGATGTGTACAAAGACATAATTAAATTTTGTCTTGTAGACATTGATGACGTGCTTATCTTCAGCAATAATAAAAAAGATCATGTCCAACATCTCAAACAGTTCAAAGATTTAACTTTTGAACATGACTTGATCTTATCTGAAAGAAAGATATTAATTGAAATCCAAGAAGTAGATTTTCATGGATTGCATATCAAAAATGGCTACACTGCCCCAATTCCACATATTGCTAAAAAGATATTCTTGTTCCTTGATAAGTTGACAAGCAAAAAAATGATCACAAAACCCTCAGCAGTCTTTCTGGATGTTTCCATATTGTCCTTGAATGGTTTCATCCTCTTTCATGGTGGAAAAAGCAATTCGAGCACCAACGACAGAAAAGTTTCAATCTTCGGGGCCAAAGGGCATCACATCACGTGATCTACATCTTCAAATGAACAAGCATTACCACTAACAGAAATTTGTAGTTCTTTTCTCATGTTCAGGAATATAGCTTGATTCCATATAGTCTTGCCCAGCAATAGGAACCCTATTCTCGTGAATTTAGAGAATTTCAAATGAGAATTTCAGAAATTAATTCAATGATCCCTCCTCAAATTTGGCCATCCATGAAAGATGATGCACGTTGGGAACAATATTCTTCAGAATACTTCTATCAGCTCAGACAATACTGAAAAGTGTATTATTTTAAGCACAAACACATGAAAAAAAGGATAAAGTTCTCGATCTCAGCAAATCCATGAAGATGATAAATCATTATTTCAGCTCAGCCTCCAGAATATGCCACAACCATCTCAAAGTCAATCATATCCATCATACTTTCAAGATTCGCAAGATCCATACAGCCTAGACGAATCTTATCTCCAGAACCTTTTGGAAAATAAGTCTTCGCCAACTCAAGCAAAAGAGAAAGAAGATGACGTCCTATAATTTGACATGTAGACATGGTGGGACCCAGATAATGACGATGACTCAGATAAAATCCAAGAATTTTAAATATCACCACTTCTCCAAAGTGATAAGGATGATCTTCAGAAGTCAAAGACTAGGTAACACTTGTAAAATAACTTTATATAAAGTAGCTTTAGGCTTTTGTCCTATTAGGCATGCTTTTATAGGAAGGTAACTTCCCTTTACTTTTCTTTCTTTTATCTTATATGTAAAAGATAAGTATCTTATCTTAGAAAGATCATACTTATCATCTAGGGAAAAGTGTCCATGAAAAGAATGTCTATGTGTCCAAAGAGATAAGTATCTTATCTCTTTTATGCTGTAAAAAGGTGTGTCCAATGAAAGTGTGTACAAGTATCCTGTAAGCTTGAGAGGTACCCAGCCCTTTCCCTATTATAAATAAACGCTCCAGCTTCTCTTGGAGGGGCAGAGAAGGAAGAGATAGCAAAGATAGAGGAGCTCCCTCCAAAAACTTTCTTAAGTATTATCTCACAAAACTATCTTACATGCACTTGTGTGCTCCTTTCACAGCTTGCTTTATCTCGTTGCTATGATTATGATCCTGTTTTGAAGTTGATCTCAGAACCATAAGAGTTTCCTTGTTGATGCGCTAAGTGCCAGAAAGGCTGAGAGAGTGCTTTTGTTGGAAAATATTTTGGTTCGGGGATCTTCTTCTCATATTGGTATCAGAGCAATAACAAATGTTAGTGAAAAAGCTGTATCTATTGTTCCTACTCCTTCTCTTAGGAAGTCTTTTTCATATAAACTTGATAGTTTGTATGAAATCTAATATTTTTCAGATAGTTATCAACTTCCAACTTCTAATCTCCCATATCTTAACCCATACCGTGTGCATAAAAACCCTTTGTCTTCCTTTCATAAAACCATAAAAACCTTGATCAATCCTTCTCCTTCTAAAGTAAAAGAGTATGTTCAGTGTAGTAAATTTAATGTTTACCAACTCCCTGTTACTCAGTCTGAATAGTTTGTCCAAATAGATATTCCAGACCATTTAGTTGATCTTTGGAAATGGGAAGGTTATGCTCATCTCCATTTTGGAGGTATTCGGTTTGCTCTTACTTACCATGCCCATAAAGGTCTTCCTGTTACTTCTAGAATTGCTCTTCTAGATACCAAATTTTTAAACTATGAGCATGCATGTCTAGGAACTGTCCAAACCACTATTAATGCTGGTACTGTGATGATCACCATGTTTCCCAACTTTAATATGCCTATAAATGATCCTCAACTCTGAACATGTTTGAAGTTGCAAGTTCAAGTTGTTGGTGCTGTTCTCATTGGTCCAACATACATGGCCCCTCTTCACTACCAAATGGTGTATAGAGTTCAAGATCATGCCATGGATATCGCTCTCCCAAATGAGACAAGTGATTCTTTATCTATTAATGTAGAATCAAACCAAGTTCCAAGTTGCACTTTTGTCCCAAAGCAGATGGCTCGAGAAAAGCTCAAAGAGTTGATACCCACCAAATGGGTTACCAACTATGAAGAAACTCATGCTACTTTCTCGTCAAACCAACCTCTGCTATCCACAAAGCCATCTTTCAAAAGAACATCAAGTGGAAAGCTTGAAATCCACTTTGCTCCTGAAAAGCCTTCAACACAACCTTTTTCAACGCAGTTTGGAATTTCTCTATATGCTCCAGCTGAAATCTACGCCTTTGATGAGCAAGGAAATCCGATTTATATGCTCCAAGAACATAAGCCTAACAATCCTTATTGCAATTATCCTGCTTGCTTAGAACATTCTGATCCCTACCAACAACCGAGTAGAAGAAGAGCATACAGACCTCCCAAGCCTTGTACTTCAAACGCTTTCTACAAAGCTTACAAAGAGAAGGCTCCTGGTTATGATTTGCTATGAGAGCCAAATGGAAAGTTTGACTTTATAGTCAAATACACTGCCCCAGTTCATCAGATAGTTCCGGAACCTTCTGGATGGGATGATTCAGATGATGATCTTTCTTTTATTGATTCTTCAGATTCTAAGTTAACGATTCAGATCTCTACTGTCACGCCCCAACATATCTTATTTAGAGACTTTAGGGGTGATTGGATTTAAAATTAATAAAAAGTTCATCATCAATATCTCATTTTTTTCTATACATCACATGAATTCATTACAACATTTGGCTATTTGTTCAAAATAAACTTTACATACACTGGTGACTAAATTCAATACATAAATTGCTAGTCACATAACAAAATCTGCCATCATAAGCTGGGAGAAACAAAACCGTCCCCAAAAATCATTGTATGCATGCAGACTCCAGACTCCCTAGGAAAGCTCTGGAACATCACTAGTATGAACATCCTTCTATGTACCTGTGGAGGGAGGGGGTGAGTATAAAGCCCAGTAGGAAAAATTCTAGCATTACACTAAATCACACGCATTAACAATTACTCAAGTACAAAATTACACTCCCAATAATAATAAATCCAACGATTATGTTTATTTGCACATCAAGTTTATAGTCGTGTTCCCCTTGGATCCGTATACAAAACAGCCCATCTAAGGTCCAACACATCATATTTATAGCACTTGTGTTCCCCTTGGATCCGTATACAAAACAGCCCATCCAAGGTCCAACCCGAAGAATTTTATCTCCGCATTCTCCTTGGATCTGTACATAAAACGGCCCATCCAAGGTCCAATGCATACATTAACAACCTTTCAATATCATCACTATGATAAATCTCAAGAAAATACTATTTTTATGCGAAATCCAGGACTTTTTGGGAAGTATACAGTCGATTTGGGGTGGTTTTGTAATTTCACACGACACTCGACATGCACGTCGAGTCGCGCACACAATACGTAACACTATTTGCTCGACACTCGACGCTTGACACTCGACACACGACACTCGACACTCAACATACAAGTCGAGTCGCGCACGAAACGCGAAACACTGCTCGCTCGACACTCAACTCTAGACACTCGACACAGTGCCTCTCGACACTCGACACTCGAACCTGCATGTCGAGTTGCGCACGTAACGCGCGACACTCGACACACGACACCTCTCACTCGACACTCCTCTCGACACTATATGACAAACACTCGACACTCGACCGTTCACTCCTGACACTCGACATATGCCTCTCGACACTAGACATATGTAACTCGATACTCGACCCTGGACACTCGACACTCAACCTTTTTCACTCGACACTCGACAAATGAATGTCGAGTGTTGTCAAGGGAAACACCAGAATCGAAATCCAGAGTCAGTTAAAGCATCCCATTTCTAAATTTCGATTCCCAACTTCAAAAATTCACCAAAAATCCATTTTAACTCCAAATTCAACGAAATAAGTGGCTAATTAAAGCTTCATATGTCTATTTTCCTAAAAAAATGAAAAATCATGCAATTCTCAATCCAGAAAAGTGCATCAACTCAAACAACACAAGACAGTCACATGAACTACAACTCCTCTCACAACCATATCTACTCACTTCATCAACACTTAGTTTTCACACATAATTCCTCATTCAAACCATAAACAATCAACTTACAATAAGTAGTTTCACTCATAGTTCATCATCCAAGTAACACAATAATCAATTTAGAATAGATCATATGCATAACAAGCCAATACCAATTAAACAACACAATACATGACATGAGATAAGCATAGTGTTAGAAAATCCCTACTTGTTTTCTAAGCTTATACACTTCTTTGAAATTTTTTTCTCTCTTTTCTTCCCTCTCTTTTCTTCTTCTCCTTCTTCGCTTCTTCTCTTCCTGGAACCGTGAAACTCTTCTCTCTCTTTTCTCTTTTTTTTTTCCTTCCCCTTAATTCTAGAAAAACCCTCTCTTATATACATATAAGGCCTTGGTTCATGGGTCTAGGTCTACTAACTTTCAACCCACTTAATCCTTTAGACATAATTTCTAAATTTTGTAATATATATATGCACATATATAAATTTTCTTTTGAAACTCCACAACCTACCCTCTTAAAAAAATTTCGTCCTTGAAATTTGAAAATATACGTCAGAAATTACCTCTTGCAGTCAAAAGCTCTGGGTACTTTCTTTGAATTTCTGACTCTAACTCCCATGTGGCCTCCTCAACGTTATGATGCTTCCACAAGACCTTGAGTAATGGGATGGACTTGCCACGTAGGACTTGCACTCTCGAGTCCAAGATTTGAATAGGAACATCTTCATACGAAACATCTTGTTGGATATCCAACTCACTCCAATCAAGTACATGTGTTGGGTGAGGCTCATACTTCTTTAGCATCGATACATAGAATGTGTTATGAATTCCCAATAATCGTGGTGGCAATGCCAGCTCATACGCTACTTCACCTACCTGCCTTAGGATTTCAAATAGGCCAATATAGCGTGGAGCAAGTTTACCTTTCTATCCAAAACGCATCAAACCCTTACGCGGAGACACCTTTAAAAACACATGGTCACCCACTTTGAATTCTAACAGTTGTCTCCTTTTGTCTGTATAGCTTTTCTGTCGACTATGGGCTATAAGCAAACGCTGACGTATCAATTTCACCTTTTCAGTTGTCTTTCTTATAAGCTCCAATCCTAATAAGGTAGCTTCTCCCACTTCTACCCAACATAAAAGGGACCTACACGGCCTACAATAGAGTACCTCAAAAGGTGTCATTCCAATATTTGACTGATAGCTGCTGTTGTATGTAAATTTCACAAGTGGTAGATGATCCTCCCAATTACCTTGGAAATCCATCACACAAGCCCTCAACATATCTTCCAAAATTTGAATAGTACGTTCTGATTGACCATCAGTTTGAGGATGGAAGGCTTTACTAAATAACAACTGAGTGCCCATAGCTCTTTGAAGACTTTGCCAAAATTGAGTTGTAAACCTGGGATCTCTATCTGACACCACTGAAAATGGGACTCCATGCAATCTCACAATTTCTTTAATGTACAGTTGACTCAAAACATCCACTGAGTCGATTGTGCGTATAGGAAAGAAGTGTAATACTTTGGTTAACCTATCCATAATCACCCATATTGCATCCTTCCCTTTTACAGAACGTGGTAATCTAGTAACAAATTCCATGGTAATGTGATCCCATTTCCACTCTGCTACAGGCAGTGGTTGGAGTAATCCTGTAGGCATTTGATGCTCAGCCTTCACTTGTTGACAAGTAAGGCATCTAGCCACATATTCAGCAACATCCCTCTTCATTTCTTTCCACCAAAACTGGTGACGTAAATCATGATACATCTTAGTACCCCCAGGATGAACAACAAATTTAAAGTGATGAAATATTTTAAGGATATCATCTTTACACTCTTTATTTGATGGAACAAAGATCCTGCCCTTGAATCGTAAACTCTCATCTAAACCAATTGTCTAATCTACACTTCAATCACTACATAACATTTGCTCATATAAGGCTCTAGTCTCTAAATCCTGATGTTGCAACTCAATCACTCTATGCACAAGAGACGGTTGGGCAACAAGTGTAAAAAGGCGAATTTGATCTCTGCGATCTTCAACCAAGATATCATAATCATAAACAGACCACAACATGCTCCACTCTCCTATCATCGTACTAACTATGGCCCTCGACTTTCTACTTAACGCTTTAGCCACCATATTTGTCTTGCCTGGATAATACTGGATAGAGAAATCATAGTCTTCCTAATACTCCATCCATCTTCGTTGTCTCAAGTTCAAGTCTTTTTGAGTGAAAATGTATTTCAAACTTTTATGATCACAAAAGACTTCAAATCTTTCGCCATACAGATAATGTCGTCAAATTTTTAAAGCATGTAATACCGCAACCAGTTCTAGGTCATGAGTGGGATAATTCTGCTTGTGAGGTTTCAACTGACAAGAAGCATAGGCTACAACCCAACCCTGTTGCATTAACACACACCCTAATCCATCCAAGGAGGCATCAATGAATACTACATAATCAACTCCACGTTGTGGTATCACAAGGATAAGTGTTGAAGTTAATCTTTTCTTCAATTCTTGGAATGCTTGCTCACATGCATCATTTCATTCGAATAACCTGCTAGACCCAAGAAGCCGCGTACTTCAAAGACATTCTTTGGTTGTTTCCATTGCATAACTGCTTCTACTTTCGATGGATCCACTAAGATTCCTTGTCTTGACACCACATGGCCTAAAAACTTTACTTCTGATAGCCAAAATTCACATTTACTCAGCTTAGTATAAAGATGATGCTCTCTCAGTGTTTGAAGTGCTACGCGTAGATGTTGCTCATGTTCAGCTTCAGATGAAGAATAAATGAGGATATCATCCACAAATACAATCACAAATTGGTCTAGATGAGGTCTAAAAATTTAGTTCATCAAATCCATAAAGGTAGCAGGAGCATTTGTTAATCCAATTGGTATGACCAAAAACTCATAATGCCTATACCGGCTACTAAAAGCGGTCTTAAGTATGTCTCCTTCCTTTATTCTCAACTGGTGATAACCCGAACGAAGATCTATCTTGGAAAAACAACAAGATCCTCTTAACTGGTCGAACAAGTCATCGATCCTAGGTAAAGGATATTTGTTTTTCACTGTAACCCAATTTAACTGCCTGTAGTCTATACATAAACACAATTAACCATCTTTCTTCTTCACAAACAGTGCTGGTGCACCCCAAGGAGAAGTGCTAGGTCAGATGAATCCTTTCTCTAACAATTCTTCTATTTGTAGCTTAAGCTCCCTAAACTCGGCTGGAGCCATTCGATATGGAGCACCTGATATGGGTGCCACACCTGGATACACCTCGATAGCAAACTCCACTTCTCTAGTCGGAGGTAACCTGGGTAGTTCTTCAGGAAAACATCAGGAAAATCACTCACCACACGAGGAAGTTCAGAAACCCCTTTATTAGTTTCTTCTACCAGTATACTTGCTATCATGCTCCTGACCCCTTTCTTGTTTTGCGACCCAAGCAAAGGGTAATGCAATAATACATATTTGTCCCCATAAAAACTGAAAACGATGCCCTCTAGCGTGTGGATGATCACTTTCTTCTTGTGACAGTCTAATATAACTCGATAAGCGGACAACCAATCCATTCCTAATATCACATCATACTCTGTGAAATCCATAAGTATCAAATCAAATGATAACCTGTGCCCATTGATCTCTAGCATACAAGAACGACATATCCTCCCAACTTCTAGAGTACTACCCATAGATGACTCCACATATAATATAGAGTCTAACAAATCAGACTATAATCCTAATACAGATGCAAAATGGGTAGATATAAAAGAATGAGTAGCTCCAGAATCAAATAAAACATGGGCCCATGCGTTAAAAACCAATAATGTACCCCCCACAACCCCGTGGTCTACAGACTCTGTCGGCTGAGTCAGAGCAAAAACTCGTCCCTGAGTCATCTGTCCCTAAGGTCTAGTGCTCTAAGCTGATCTTGGAGGCCTAACAGATTGAGAAGAAGCTGTTTGAGACCTGTGAGAAGTCTGATGTGACTGAGTATTACGTCCCTGAAATGGTGGTCTAGACTGTGACCCTGACCCTTGTCGAAGAGTCGATTGGGTCTGACTAGTGGCACTCTGAGGACCTCTCATCCCTGCTGGAAAATCCCGTTGCATGTGATCGTATTGTCCGCATCTAAAACATCTGGGACACTGACGTTGCAAATGACCTGGCTTCCTACACCCATAACAAACTCTCTGACTCTATGAAGACCCACTTGACATGGAGCCTTGAGATTGCAATTGCTGAGACTAAGAATTAAAGGAAGTCCTACTGGACTGAGTTCTCTGTCTCTTAGCTGAATGATCATGCGATCGCACTCCTCTAAAGGGTATGCCAATACATCCCACCCTGTGACTCTGGGATATCTCCTGTTCTGCAACTAAGGCGGTCTCCACCACATCAGAGTACGTTGTCAATCTACACACTACAACTGACTGATGTCATCTCTCAGTCCTTTTTGAAATCTCTGAGCCTTGCTAGCCTCATCCGCCATCAAACCAGGTACAAAATAGGATAAGGCAGTAAATCATGCCTCATACTGTTGCACTGTCATATTCCCCTGTGTCAAGTATATAAACTCATTTTCCTTTTGGTCCCGAAAAATCGTAGGAAAATATTTATCCAAAAAAGTAGTAGAGAAGTCCCTCCATGTAAGGATGTTTCCTCCTCTAATACGGTCAACAGATGTCCACCATTGTAATGCCTCTCCTATCAACAAGTGAGTTGCCACCCTAACCCGTAAATCTTCTTCAACTTGTAGAAGGTAAAAAAGGCGCTCAACTCATATAAGTCAATCTTCCACAACATTCAGATCAGGCTCCCCCTTAAAAATAGGTGGATTATGGCGTTGGACTTCTCTAAATGCACTCTTCATTCTATTGTTGACACCCATCTCTAACACCGGTTGAGGCGGTGGTGGTGGATTAGCACGAAATGTCTCCCTAACTATATTTGCCACTGTTTCTGCCAATGTATTGGCCACACTCTCATGGCCTTGTAAAACTCTGATCTCTCACCACCCTCAAGTGGGTTGGAACTCGAAGCACTTCGTGTAGGAGAACTCATTATCTAATTTTATCAATGGTAAAAACATAAGTGGCAGAATTCCTTAACATATGAAACAAAAACACAACAAACAGTTATTCAAGGCACATGTAAGTACACAAACATGACTCTACCCCTCCCAGACCATCTACATCCTTTCCATAAGTCTATAGTAAAACTTAGGCTCTGATACCACTCTGTCACGCCCTAACATCTCTTATTTAGAGACTTTAGGGGTGATTGGATTTGAAATTAATAAAAAGTTTATCATCAATATCTAATTTTTTTCTATACATCATCTGAATTCAATACAACATTTGGCTATTTGTTCAAAATAAACTTTACATACACGGGTGACTAAATTCAATACATAAATTGCTAGTCACATAACAAAATCTCTCATCATAAGCTAGGAGAAACAAGACCGTCCCCAAAAATCATTGTATGCATACAGACTCCAAACTCCCTAGGAAAGCTCTGGAACATCACTAGTATGAATATCTTTCTGTGTACCTAGTAGAAAAAATTCTAGCATTACACTAAATCATACGCATTTAACAATTACTCAAATACAAAATTACGCACCTAATAATAATAAATCCAACGATTATGTTCATTTGCACGTCAAGTTTATAGTCGTGTTCCCCTTGGATCCGTATACAAAACGACCCATCCAAGGTCCAACACATCATGTTTATAGCATTTGTGTTCCCCTTGGATCCGTATACAAAATGGCCCATCCAAGGTCCAACACATCATGTTTATAGCACTTGTGTTCCCTTTGGATCCGTATACAAAACGGCCCATCCAAGATCCAACACTAAGAATTTTATCTCCGCATTCTCCTTGGATCCGTACACAAAAATACACTAACAACCTTTCAATATCATCACTATGATAAATCTCAAGAAAATACAATTTTTATGCGAAATCCAGGACTTTTTGGGAAGTGTATAGTCGATTTGGGGTGGTTCTGTAATTTTGCTCAACACTCGACACTTGACACTCGACATGCGCGTTGAGTCTCGCATGCAACGTGCGACACTGTTCGCTTGACACTCGGCGCTAGACACTCGACATGTGCGTTGAGTCGCGCACGTAACACGCGACACTGTTCACTCGACACTCAGCTCTAGACACTCGATGTAGTACCTCTCGACACTCGACACTCGAACCCACACGTCGAGTCGCACATGCAACACTCGACACTCGACACCCTACACCTTTCACTCGACACTCCTCTCGACACTAGATGACAAACACTCGACACTCGACCTGTTCACTCCCGACACTCGATATATGCCTCTCGATACTCGACCCTGGACACTCGACACTCGACACTCGACAAACGAATGTCGAGTGCTGTCGAGGGAAACACCATAATCGAAACCCAGAGTCAGTTAAAGCATCCCATTTTTAGATTTTGATTCCTAACTTCAAAAATTCACCAAAAATCCATTTTAACTTCAAATTCAACGAAATCAGCGGCTAATTAAAGCTTCATATGTCTATTTTCCTAAACAAATGAAAAATCATACAATTCTGAATCCAGAAAAATGCATCAACTCAAACAACACAAGACAGTCACATGAACTACAACTCCTCTCACAACCATCTCTACTTCACTTCATCAACACTTAGTTTTCACACATAATTCCTCATTCAAACCATAAACAATCAACTTACAATAAGTAGTTTCACTCATAGTTCATCATCCAAGCAACACAACAATCAATTTAGAATAGATCACATGCATAACAAGGAATTCCAATTAAACAACACAATACATGATATGAGATAAGCATAGTGTTAGAAAATCCCTACTTGTTTTCTAAGCTTATACACTTCTTTGAAATTTTTCCTCTCTTTTCTTCCATCTCTTTTCTTCTTCTCCTGCTTCTCTTCTTCTTTTCCTAGAACTGTGAAACTTTTCTCTCTCTTTTCTCTTTTTTTTTCCTTCCCCTTCATTCTAGAAAAACCCTCTCTTATATACATATAAGGCCTTGGTTCGTGGGCCTAGGTCCACCAACTTCCAACCCACTTAATCTTTTAGATATAATTTCTAAAGTTTGCAATATATATATATGCACATATATAAATTTTCTTTTGAAACTCCACATCTACTCCTCGATAGAGATGTGTATCCAAAGCTGTTTTGGTTCTAAAGAAGCCTATAAACATAGCTCTGCCTTCTATAGCTTTGTATCAACCAGATCTTGCTTCATTTCCTTCTCTTGAGCCCAGAGAAGATCTAGTCACTAGAGAAAAACCTGCATGGAAGGCCAAGCCACCAACTTCTAGAAAAGCAAATGGACAACCTGAGCAGATGACTCAAGCTGAAGCAGTATTAAATTGGCAGTCTGAAAATGTTGTGGTTCAAAATCAGTATCTTCAGAAAATAGAAGAAGCTACAAAGAGAATCGAATCAAAACTAAATTCTCAACAACAAAAGGTACTGACTTCTCTTGAAGCTTTGAAGAAAAGAATTGAAGATCTTCATTATATTATTATCCAGCATCTCAATCAGCACATTCCTATTGATCATCTCCAAGTTGAAATGAACAAGTTAAAGCAACAACAGGTGGGATTAGAAAGAATGATTGCTTCCACTTCTCCCCCATAACTTCCACAACATCCTTTAAACAGACTCTTAACTCCTGTCTATCCTCTAACCATCTTACCCAAAACACCACAAGAATTAGCACAACCTGATCTTACTTCTATTTTTGGGGATAGTTCATTCTTCCTCAAAAATCAGCATCCTTCACCGCCAAAACCTTCAAAAAAGAAACCTTCTTCCAATAAAAAATCTCAAATAGATCCACAACCACAATCACATCCTCCAGCCCAACTCACCATAACTCCTAATTCAATCACCACATATCTTCAAAACCTTACCTTTGAACCTCATATTTCAGGACAATCTTCTTCTACAGAAGATGCATCTCACCATGAAGAATCTAAAAATTCTAAAGAGTTTGAAAACTCTGATTCTGATCTTGAAGTTCTTCCCATCATGATGCAAACTGGAGATGGTGATCCTCAATCTTCTTATACATATGCTACTGTGCAAGATCCTTCTGATGAAGATGAATCTATTAAGGATACTATTCATATCAATAAGCCACCTCATCGACCTGCTCACCATAAAACTCCTTTGTTCACTTTTGATGACTGCAGCACTGATTAGTTGAGAAATAGAATTCATGAAATGATATCTTGGTGCAACACAGAGATGTTACATCGTGGATCCACAGTTAGAGGTGTTATTCTTGATTTCGTAGTAAGAATGCCAGGTTCTTTGTGAGAATGGTAGTTAAAACTTGGAGATTACCGCCATACACAGATCGTGGGCACTACAAATATCAATCAATTCATGTTCCATATCTATTTAGAATTTCTGGGTAGTCCTACTCACGTTGAAGATAAGGCAAGAGAAGATTTTTTCGAGCTAAAATGTTATTCTTTCAAGCCTAAATATATTCAACGTCATTTCAAGAAAATCCGTGAGAGATTTTATCTCATTGGAGGATTGTATTATCCTAATCTCAAACAGGCCTATCTCAACCAACTTTCAGATCCTCTCAGATCAGAAACTCTAAGATTTATTGCCTCCAGAAGCATGACTCTTTCTCAAATATCTTTGGGAAATTTATTTCAATTTGTGCTTTAACAACTTCAGAAGCTTTGCAATAGCTTCAAATTTCTTACTAAATATAGCAATTTTCGGAAGAAACTTGAAAAAGTTTGTCAAATACCAGATCTCAAGATTGAATGCAAAGGTGAAAAGACTTGTCTTTGTTTGACAAAGAAAAAGAAGCACTTCAAAAGATTTCAACAGCAATCTTTTTGGTCTAAGATAACAAGAAGATTCTTTCACCGAAAGAAAACAAAGAAGAAATCAAACAGATGCTATGTCTGCAATCAAAAATGACATTTTGTAAAACAATATCCTTAGACGAAAATGAAAGACAAGGTCTTCCATACCATCTCTCAAATTATAGGAATCTCCTATACAAATGACGACCTTGAATCAATTTTCTCAGAACAAGAAGCAGAAGATGAAGACACTCTTTTTATGATCAGTGAGCTAGATGATTATTTAGAAGAAGAGTTCTATGATTATGATAAAGCTCAACCAATTGCCATACAACTAACCTGTGAAATCTTAAGCTTCATTGTTCCGATTGTGCTAATCACAATAAGAACATCCAAGTTTGACAAGCCAATCAATTTGCTTGCCTTAATTAATACTGGAGCTGCAACCTTAATTCTCAATCCAACTGTTCTTCTTTCATAATATTGGCTTTCTCATCAGCAATTTTTTAGTGCTGCAAACAATGAGGTTTTATCTACAGAACTCATTAGCAAAAAGGTACATCTTGAAATTTTTCCAGGATTGTCTTTTGCTCATAAATTTCTGAGTTCAACCTTGCCAGATAAAGACCTTGTCATAGGATTTGATCTTTTAGCCCAATTTTTCACAAAAAGAGTCCTCATTAAACCTGATGGGCTTAGGTACAAAAACTATTTTCATCCATGGGTTAAATTAGATCTATCCTATTCTTTTGACCCATTAGAAAATCTAAAGGCTCATATTCTTTCTACCTTTGTAGCCAATAGCCATTCTGAGTTCCTGATGAAATGTTCAAACCTTCTTTGGAAATACTCAGAATCCTTCATTTCTCTTCCTTTCAAAAAGAATGAAGATGTTAGCCCTACAAAAGCTAGCTAGAGAGGAATGAGTTCTGAACATTACAATCTTGCCATCCAAGAGCTAGATCAATTGCAAGCTCAAGGTTTAATCGAACCTACAGAATCTGTATGGGCTTATGAAGCTTTCTATGTCAGCAAAAGGCTTGAACAACTTAAAGAAAAATTGAGATTAGTGGTTGATTTTTGCCTCTTAATCTCTTCTTAGCTGATAGCAAATTCCCAATTCCCAACACTCATACTTTCTTTGCCAACCTTGCTAAAGCTCGTGTTTTCACCAAAATAGATCTTAAAGCGGGATTTTGGCAACTGGGAATTCAGAAAGATGAAAGATTCAAAACGGGATTTTGCATCCCAAATCATCATTTTCAGTGGACTGTTATGTCTTTTGGTTTTAAAATAGCTCCTTCTATTTTTTAGAAGGCCATGATCAAAATCTTTCAACCTCTCATGTCCCACATGTTGATCTATATCGATGATCTCTTATTGTACTCGTCAACAAAAGAAGAACACTTGAAGCTACTACAGCAAATGCATTCCATCATTCTTCAATATGGTATTATGATCTCCCTCAAGAACTATAATTTTGTTGTACCAGAAGTTGATTTCCTCGAAATGATAATTTCAGAAGGAAAATATCGCCTTTAGCCTCAAATTGGAAAGCAACTGCTAGATTTTCCTGATGAAAATCTTTCCAAGCAACAGATTCAACAAGTGCTGGGTATCATCAACTTTATGGCAGAATTCATTCCTAAACTCCCAACATTAATTCGTCCTCTTCAGTTCATGCTAAAGAAAAATGCTTCCTCTTAGAGACCAGAACAAACTACTGCAATATCCCAGATTAAGAAGATTGCTCAAGATCTTCCTCCTCTGCAAATTCCCTCTACTAGGAAAAGAATTTTGCAAACTGATGCTAGTGATTTTCATAGGGCAACAATCCTTCTCAAAGAAAAGAATGGGAAAAGAAATGTTTGTGGATATAAAAGTGGTTCATTCTCTGACTTAGAGATCCATTATCACTCCAGATTCAAAGAGATTGTTGAAGTAAAAAAAGGCATTGAAAAATTCTAATTTCATCTTATCGGCCATTCTTTCCTAGTGGAAATGGATATGAGTTCATTTCCAAGAATGTTGCAATTCAAACAGAAGCAATTACTACATCTCAATTACTCAGATGGTCAATATGGTTCTCTCAGTTCAACATATCAAAGGAACTAACAATGTTCTTGCAGATATGTTATCTCGGCCTCAACAACAAAAGACCAATCAAGACAAATCCCTTCAAGTTATTCCAATAATTCACATGGTGGAACCTGCTACTTCTTCAACAAATCAAGTTGAATTCCTTCCTCCGAAAGTTTTAGTTTTGATGGCAAACCAATGTGTGGAATAGTTTCATCATCGACAAATGATGGAGTATCAGGTCAGGATCCTCACTCAACATGGTCTATTCCCTCTTGGGAGTGTAGAAATTCACCTAGATTTTCCATACATGAAGATTTATCAAGTCAGAAATGTTGAAAAATATTTCAACCCAGAAGTCTTATGATTTCTTTGACACCTCATGCAACAATTTTCAATTGGAATTGAGTTCAATCTCAATTACATGCTGAACAGAATGACTCATACAAGCCTTCTACATGGTCACAAAAACCCTCAGCACTCCTTCCAGATGTTTGCACATTTTTCTTGAATGGTTTCATCCTCTTTCATGGTGGAAAAACCAATTCGAGCATCAAAGACAGAAAAGTTTCCATCTTTGAGGCCAAAGGAAAAGTTTCAATCTTTGAGGCCAAAGGGCATCACATCACGTGATCTACATCTTCAGAAGAACAAACATTACCACTAACAGAAATTTGCAATTCTTTTCTCATGTGCAGGAATATAGCTTGCCTCCATATAGCCTTGCACAGCAATAGGAATTTTATCCTCGTGAATTCAGTGAATTTCAAAGGAGAATTTCAAAAATTAATTTAAGGATCCCTCCTCAGATTTGGCCATCCATTAAAGATGATGCACCTTGGGAATAATATTCTTCAGAATACTCCTATCAGCTCAGGCAATACCGAAAGGTGTATTATTCTAAGCACAAACACGTGAAAAAAGGAGAAAGTTCTTGATCTCAGTAAACCCAAGAAGATGATAAATCATTATTACAGCCCAGCCTCCAGAATATGCCACAACCATCTCAAAGTCAATCATATCCATCATACTATCAATATTTGCAAGATCCATACAGCCTAGACGAATCTTATCTCCAAAACCTTTTGGAAAATGAGTCTTCGCCAACTCAAGCAAAAGACAAAAAAGATGACATCCCACAATTTGCCATGTTGACATGGTGGGACCTAGATAGTGATGAGGACTCAGACGAAATCCAAGAATTTCAAACATCACCATTTCTCCAAAGTGATAAGGATGATCTTCAGAAGCCAAAGACTAGGCGACACTTGTAAAATAACTTTCTGTAAAGTAACTTTAGGCTTTTATCCTATTAGGCATGCTTTTATAGGAAAGTAACTTCCCTTTACTTTTCTTTCTTTTGTCTTTTATGTAAAAGATAAGTATCTTAAATTGAGAAAGGTGATACTTATCATCTAGGGAAAAGTGTTCATGGAAAAAATGTCTATGTGTCCAAAGAGATAAGTATCTTATCTCTTTTATCTTGTAAAAAGGTGTGTCCAATAAAAGTGTGTACAAGTATTCTGTAAGCTTGAGAGGCACCCAGCCCTCTCCCTATTATAAATAAACACTCTATCTTCTCTTGGAGGGGAGAGAAGGAAGAGATAGAGAAGATAGATGACCTTACTCCAAAAACTTTCTTAAGTATTATCTCGCAAAACTATCTTACGTGCGCTTGTGTTCTCCTTTACAGCTTGCTTTACCTCATTGCTATGATTATAATCCTGTTTTGAAGTTGATCTCAAAACCATAAGAGTTCCCTGGTTGATGCGCTAAGTGCCAGGAGAGTTGAGAAAGCACTCTTGCTGGGAAATACCTTGGTTCGGGGATCTCTTTCTCATATTGGTATCAAACTAGATCAGAGTTAGAGCTCTGATACCATAAGATAAGAGAAGTAGAGCATAAGCTCTGATACCATTAACAATGGATAAGTGTTTACACAAAAGATACACTATCATTCGACTCTAATCCGACTCTCCATAATACATTGCCATGGTATCCTTTATATAGGCAAAACCAAAATACTATGCTATGATGGTTCCTTATCTCTAAGGAATCTCTTTTACACGTTATTACATGACGCACCATACTTTATGTCATATCACTAGGGGTGGCAATCGTGTCGTGTCGTGTCGACCCATTTAATTATTCGTGTCAAAACATGAAACCCAAACCCACCTAATTATTAAACGTGTTACACACGTGTCGTAATCGTGTCATATTTAATTCGCATAATTTACTTAATTATTTAACTTAGTTATACATAATATATTATATTCTCTATATTTAAATCAATTAAAATTATTTTTAGAATATAAACCATTGTTAGTATAAAATATTATTAAAATCATCATAATTTATTATTTTATAAATTAATTTATTTTATAGTATAAAAATTTCAATTTTATAATATATATATTGTAAGTAGGTAATAATTTATATCATTGAATGAATTTACATATTAAGAATGTACAAAATATATTTAACTATTCGTGTCATTAAACGGGTTGGCGTGTTGAACACCTTCAATACTAATCCGACCCATTTATTAATTGTGTAACGTATTCGTGTCGTGTTCACGGGTCGTGTCAAAAATTGCCACCCCTACATATCACACTACTTTACAACTCAAACCATATCTCTAAAATCATTACACTAGACACCTCACTACATGACTCATCACATAAATACAATATTATATCATTACATTGGACACCTCACTAGCATGACTCATCATATGCATATATATATATATATAGTTATTCTCCATTCCGAGATCCTATAGCTTATTAAGTTTTGGACCAATTGTTGCCTATAATTACTATTTACCCCCGAGGTTAAGCTTTAATGTCGTTCAGGACTCGTTATTTCAAAAACAACCTTTTTGCCCCTTGAGGTTTGTCTGTTAACGAAAATCTTAATAGAGTTAGGGGTATAATCGTAATCTTATAATAAAATATGAGTGTAAGGACTTTAGTACCCTCTTACTTATATATTCTTATTTATTAAATTATTAATTAAAATATTTATTGTAATAATTAAATATAAAAATTCAAAATATTCGCTCTCTTTCCTCCCACTTTCCTCTCTTTTACGGATGGCAAATATACCCGGGCAGGCCAAGTATCTGGATCCCAGGCCCAGCAACCCCTGGGGAATTACCCGCAATTCTGGGGAACTAGGTCGAGGACGGGGAGAAGAATTCTGGGAATCACCCGGGGCCAGGCGGGCCGTGGACAGGGATCATGCTCTCATGCCCGGCCCTGGCCCAAAATAAATAGAAATTGTAGTTAATTTCAATTTTATGCAATTTAATACAAATCAAGCCCAAATCCAATTTGATATCCAGGCTATTGTATTGTTTTTATTGATACCGAACAAACAATTAGACAATAATAATTATAAGCCCAAGTCCCAACCCAATTCATAAACAAAATTTTATTATTTATCAATTTATATTTTTAAAAACAAAATTCATATAAAATAAAGGAAATGTTATATGACCCTCTAAATCCCTAATGCCCGACCTTCCCTTCACTTTACCCCTCACACAGCTGGCAGCCTCATCAAACGACCTTAACTCACCTTCATCGCAACACGCAGCCATGTATAACTAGTCAACCATCGCCTCACACTGATATCATGTCCTCATCTAACATCTCTGCACGGCAACGCCTCATACCTATATCAGCGTGCAACCTCACCTCTCCGTTCAAGCACCGGTGATGCCTTCAGCGGCCTCCGCACCATAACTTACACGGTCACGCCTCTAAACTCCTCACCCTCACCCCACCTAGTCACACCAACCTCAGTCCTCACGGTTACCAAACTCACCACACGTTGAGGCCTCACGGTCACCACTCACCATGCCCTCACGCCTCTGATTCGCACACCTCTCGGCTGACAGCAGCCACATTAAATCATTAGTTAATTTTCACAATAAGTCTGATAGATTATTGAAGTTAATTTGTTATTTGTTAATTTGTTGGGGAATAAGGATCAATTGATTGTTATTGAATTGTTCAATTTTTACAAATTTGTTGGCATCTGTATTTGATTGTTGAGAGAAGATTGATTAATTTTGTTAATTTTGTTGAATTTCGGGTAAATATCCAGGGAAATGAATTCTTCAACCCGCTTTTTGTCCCAGATTTTTTGGAAAATTTTTCAAGACGAGAAATTAAATTTTACGCCGGTTCCGAGGACGGGGATTGAGGTCCTCGACTCAGCCCTAGACTTTCGCCATCCCTACTCTTCTCCCTCTCTCCACCATTACTGGTCATCACCGATCACCGGCAAGTGGCATCTCACCTCCCTTACAATCTCATAGAATTAGACCTCCCATGCAATTTTTCCTTCATCGCCAACCTAAAAAACCTACAAAAAAAAAAACCCTTCAAAATCCATAAAAATAGAATCACATGATATGGTTTTAGTTGATGTGAGTTGGTTTTGGTATGTGGGTGCTTCGGTTTGAGCTCACGGTGAGGAGATCGGAAGAGCTAATCTCGGTGGTGATGAGATGTTTCGGTGATGGGTTGATGAAGGAGGAATAGATTGATGCAGGTAAATGAAGAAGGATGAGGATCAAGATCGGGATGGTGGTTGTTATGGTAGATTGGAGGGAGTAGAGGAGAGATGAAAGGGGATGGTGAAGCTAAGGTGCTTAGGACTGCGGCTGACCGGTGGAGTTAAGGGCAGAGGTTGGAATTGGTTGCAGATGTGAAGTGATGATCGGAGTTGCTTGTGATGGAGTGATGGAATTTTCTCATGGTGGCTATAAAATGTTTGAATTTGTGAGCTTGGGTGTGGTGAATTGGTGAAGTGAAGTAGATCGTGAAAATTGAGTGAGAGAAGTAGGGATTGCTGCAAATCGGCTGAGAGGCAGTGGAGATCAGGCAATGAAGGGAGCAAATTGGTTGTGGCTATGGTGATGCCATGCTGCTGTGAAGGGAGTCACGATGATGGGCAGCCATGGCACGTAGGATTTGCAAGAATTTTTGGTTCATTCTTTTTATTATTTTTTAAATTGTAATTAAATACTTAATTTAATTTTTAATCAAGATTTATTAGTTTAATTAGTTAATTATAATTATATGCTGTTTTGTTAAAATTAATGTTAATATGATTACAATTATACCCTTATATTGTTAAATTTTTTACACTTTCCTGTTAACGGACAAACCTCGGAGGGTAAAAATGCTATTTCTGAAATAACGGATCCTGGGGTTAACTATTTATTATATCTGTGTTAATCAAAGGAAGAAAAGTTTTATTTGATGACCAATAATGTTGCTGTTAACATCTTTTGATTACAGTAAAATTGTAGTTATCGCCAGCCATATCCATAATGGGAACATGGGTTATGGAGCACAAAATTGATTTGAATTGTCACTCTCAAAATTGATTTGAATTGTCACTCTAATCAAATTTCAACTTGTATAAAATAAATTACTTTTTATGAAAGACAACTACTTGTTAATATTAAAAAATTATCCAACAAGAAGATTGAAGACCTAGCAGATTGGATTTTATCTTTTTCAAAAAAGTTATTAGAATGCATAAAATTGTTCAACTATGAGGGAGTGACACGTGGATCAACAATGTCAAATTGTCTTCAATACCCTTAAATTATGGACAAAAAAATAATAATACAATGGGCTCCAATTCCAAAACCAGAGAAGGCCCTAACAAAAGGGCAGCATTATGCTAGTGCTTCCCGTACATAAATAATCACGTAGAAAAAAAAATGTTGAGAGCTTTGTAAAGAAGTAATACCAATAAATCCCTTAGGTTTGTCTTTTGGGAAATACGCAATTTTCCCCTTATTGTTAACTGCCAATTAAAGATACAGGCTCTAATTTTACCATAATCTTGTAAAATGAGTTAAATGACTGCTTTACCCTTCTTGAAATTTTATAAAGATAAAAATAATATAATATTCGGTAAATATAAAACAAATTATCTATGTAATATATAAGGGAAATCGGTGGCTTATGGCTTTGGTGGTATGTGGCCTCGCGAGGCTTGTGGCTTGCAGATTGAAGTTTGATGCCTTGCAAATCAGAGGTCGACAGCAAGTGGCTTGTACCCGGTGATGGTTGGAGAATTGGGTGATGGCAATTCAATGAGAAAAAAGATGACGGAACCTTGGCAGGCAAGACGAATTTTCATGCAACACTTCAAATCTTGTTTGCCATAACAACTGGACTACAGGCCTTAAATGCTTGTATAGAATTGAGTTCGGGCTTTCCTTTTGAATTATAGAGGTGAGAATTGTCGTGATGATTTTGGGTTAAATGCTCTTAATATGTATTTTGCTTTGTTGTTTGGTGGATGGTGGGTCGTTGGTGAATGTTTGAGGTGATGCTGTTGTGGGGTGCTGGTGACGGTGATACTGTGGGTTGATGACAATGATACAGTTGAGGTGCCGTGATGACGTGAGAGTGGTGGTAGGCGGCAAAGATGGTGCTGGTGGTGGGCGACAAAGACGATGTTGGTAGTGATGAACAATGGTGGTCAGATGATGGAGATGGGGAATTTAAGTGCGGTGTAACGGGGTTTGAATTAATTTTTTAATCACTTTTAATTCAATTTAGTTGAAGGAAAAGTTGTATATTATTTTTTAATTATTATTAGTAATTTAATTTTTTTATAAGATTGTTATAGTAATTATGACGGTGAGAGTAGCAATGGCAGCTTTAACTAGTAATTTAATCCATTTTTTAGGTGATAAGTTGTCTTAGATTTTATTAAAGAGAATGAATCTTTTTAACATAACATTATACATAATTTTTTATCATTAATTTATAAAATTCAATAGGTGAGATGATTGATAAGTTAACAGTATTAAATATAATTTTTAGACTTTTAATCTCAATCATAAGATTTGATGAGATTAATGACTAAAAAATTATGTCAAAATATTAAAATAAGTTAAATAAATTATAATTTTTTCGTGTAAATATTCTTTTTCTTTTTAGGATAACGGTGTCAAATTTTGGTATAATTTTCTTTTGAACAGTCTATTAGCTAATTTGAAGGTGATTGGCACCATATTTAATAATTTTTAATTATAATTTTACTATTTATCCTTTTCACGTTTAAAAGTTAACTTTCAAAGTTAACAGGAAATGTATACGTCTAAAAGCTCACGTGGTTTACTTTTGATTCGGCCAGAAACCTCAGGGGGTTTGTTGTACATAACGGTAATATCGGGACCTTATGGGTACTTAACCGATGCCGGGCCGGTTTAGCTTAAATAGGATATAGGATCCAGGTCACACTGCAAAATAATTCTATAGTTTTCCAGTATTACAGATTAACCCGGTTTTGTATTCGAACCGCTTGCTTTACAAAAGCACGAACCGTATCCTCATCCTCTCACCGTCTCGTGTTTTCGTCAAAATTTTCCCTAAATTCGATCTCGAATTTTCATCTAAAAATTTCTATTTTTCATCGAAAATTTCCCTGTATTATTCAAACCCATTATTATTTCCTTTCGATTCTCCTTCGTCTCTATCGCTGGATATCTCTTTTATATCTGGCCTTTAATTTGACGCAATTCTAGGGTTAGGGTTTCGATCTCCCAAATCAAGCCATCTAATCTCTTGATCCGTTGTGGGTTTTGGATCGATTGTCGATATCTGTTAATATTCCTGTCTGATTCGATTCTAATTTTGTAGATAAGTCTCATCTGATTTAGCCCTAGGTTTCAAAATTTTCGATTCGATAGGGTTTGTTCGAATCTGTAAATTTGTAGAGGGGTTTTCTTCAGGTCGTGATTATTGACTGTTTCGTGTTTTTCTGAGTACTAATTTTGTGATTTTGATCTTGAATTGGAAATTTAGGGTTAGGGTTCTGTAAAAGATTAGGGTTTCTTTATTTTGTCTAATTCGATTAGGGAAACGTCTATTGACATCAAATTAATCATCATTAGGATATTATTTAGTGGGAATTTCGTCTTAGTCAAGCCTTTTGGGTTTCAAATTGGCTGAAGTTTGACTTGGACATATCTGTTAAGGTATTATTTTGTTATTAATTTTTTTTTCTTATTAGTATGCATTTTTCAATTTATAATTGAAAATTTATTTAATAATAATAAATTTGTATTTATTTATGCAGCTTTTTATTTTTCATGGTACTGGGTTATTAAGATTTAGCCACCACTAAGTGTACTTGTTTTTACTGCTTACAATTAATTTATCCTTTTTCTTTGTTTTTGAAAGTGAGCAATAGACTATGTACGTAATTCATTTTGGGATTTTCTCATAGTGAATACAGTAGTCAGAATGGCAGTAACTTATTTTTATTTTCAAGCTTCTCTATTTTCAATCATGTTTGGCTACATTTGGACAGTAAATATTATATACCCACAATGTTAGAATTGTTGAATACACCAATTTCTAGTGTATACTACCAGCTGCTTCTCATATTTGCATGTCTCTGTCATTGCATGATATAATTTCTTCTTTGAATCTAGCATAAACTTCAATTGGTCATAATGCAGTTTAAAGTTCAAAATGGGAGTTAAGCGTCCTTTTGATGATGAAGAGTTCCAAGAGCTTCCTTATAAGCACTCAAGACAGCTTGATGTTAGTAATAAGCTGACTCAATTTCAAGAACTTGTTCCTTGTAATAATGACTTTCAGAAACTTGACATTTCAGGTAAAATGATGGTCTTCATATAATTGTTATTATTCAAATGTTGCACTTTCGGTATACTGAATCATATTTTCGTTTAAAGCAGGTGAGGACGGGGGAGGATTTCATGACCATCACTGGCATGGAGCATTTGAAAATGGAACTAATGTTAATGAATTTGCAAATTCTGTTGAAAAGAATTCTGAGAACAGTGCTGAACTATCTTGGGAGGCCAGCAGTTCTGGTGAGGAAGATGTTGGGTCCATGCCAACACCTTATGCACCTCTTTCACTAGAACATTTTGTATTTGACTACCCACAGAGAAAATTTGTTCCATGTGAGTCCTATTCTTCTCACTTTGATTGTTCTCCTAGAAAACAAGTTCCTCTTGGACCAAATCATCAAGCCAGTATTCCATCTTGGGGCAGCCATATGAAGAACATATCAGACAGTGAAGCCAGAATGAATGACAACAGTGCCTCAAATAATCAGGGATCAGACAACATTGTTGACAATGACAATGAAGTGAAGCTGATGGGGACTTGTATCATTCCAATGCCTGACCCAATTTATCCTGTACATGACAGTGACAAAGTTGGAAAGGGCATTACAGACTGCCATTGCCTGGATGAGGCCTCTATCAGATGTGTACAACAGCATATTATAGAAGCACGGGAAGAGCTATTGAAATCCCTTGGGCATGAAAAATTTGTGAAGTTGGGTTTATGTGACATGGGAGAGGTGGTGTCTTGTAAATGGAGTGAAGAAGAGGAACAGCTTTTTTATGATGCTGTTTACTCCAATCCTGCATCATTGGGTAGGAACTTTTGGAAGCACTTGTCAGCATTGTTTCCTTCCAGAACCAAAAAAGAAATTGTCAGCTACTATTTCAATGTCTTCATGCTTCGGAGACGGGCTACTCAGAATAGATCTTATTCACTGGATGTTGACAGTGATGACGACGAGTGGCATGAGAGTCATGAAGTTCAAGCATCAGAAGGAGAGGAGGACTCTGCCATCGAGTCTCCTGTTGATGAAGATGCGCAAGCGGACTCTGAAAAGGATTCTTCGGATGAAGATGATAATGGAGATGATGGTGATGGTGATGTGGGATATGGCTGTGAGGATGCAACTCAAGGTTGTTGTGGGATGGATTATATATCTAAGGAATGTATAGCAAAATCATCTGATAGGAATGGGTTTGATTCTGTAGTCCCAGATGTAGATGCAATTCCAGGGGGAGCTATTGATGGTTTAAACATTCAAGATGACTCGTGTACATCCTTTGAGTTTCAGCCTGATGTGGCTGATACTTGTGACGCAGTTGATGTTGGACATTCTTTGCAAGTAACTGGAGTTAAGATGGATCTTAATAAATGTTTGCATAGTAAACTTGATGAATATAATGATCTAGTTGATCACGTAAATTTATTGGATCCTTGTGATGCTAAAGTTTGGGATGGCGTGTATCCAAGTCCGATGAAAGGTGTTGATCTTCTGCCCACGTGCAACATTATTGAAGAGATTTTTGGTCAGGACACTTGGGATACCAAGACAAGATATGACTAAGGCATCTGGTAGTGGCTTATTGAGAAATTCCTCGTTGATTCCTCAGTAGGGCTGCAATGACTTTCTTAGTTAAGTTTGTTATGCAAGAAAACTCTTCCCTATAAAGATGGAAGATATTGCGTTCTGATTGTCTTTGTACATTCTTTTGTGGAATGAAGTATGGGGTGAGCAAGTTGCAGCACCTCAATAGAATCTTTTAGTCATTTTTTGTATTGCACAAAACTAAGCTCTTTCTAGGGCCTAAAAGAGCCTCCTAGAATCTTTTTACTGAAAAGGAGAAAAAATATTGTTCAGTTATTTGACATCTATGAGGCATTTGGTAGAACAACACCTGTCAATAGCTTAGAAACTGTTGGGTTTTGTATAGATAGGATTGAGAAAAAGATGATTCCTTTTTAGTGTATACTGAAGTATCTTTGGCAAAGGTTTTGATGTATTTTCTCCCTTTTCTTTCCCCTCCCCCCTCTCCCTCACCCCCTCAAATATTTATTGAGATTTGATGTACTACGCTCCCACAAGAAATAGAAATTAACTTTGTCTGATAACCGGAAACTTTTCATCTCTTATTGAAAAATGGGACAACCCCAAGTCTTTGCCTTTTCTGGCTGTGGTGGTAAGGCATTTTTCTTTGACTGTTTGATTCCTTGGAAGTAACACTTGATCGCTCTGCCTTTCGACTTGAAAAAGAAATTATGTAACAATGAGGGACGGGAAGGCGATACAATTTTGGGTTAGAACTTGGAATAGACTCCTTAGTCGTTATGAAGGGTCTGCAGGGCAATGCCATCTTTAATAACATCTATTAATTAGTAATAAATTGCCACCTTAATTTATAGATCCTTTTGGTGGTTATAGATGGAGTAATATGGAGAAGCACTATACTTTCATTGGTATCCAGCTACAGGCCCTTTTTTTGCATTTTGACTAACGTGTTTGTTGTATGGATACCTTTACTTTGTGGACCAACTTCTAGTGAATGTAAAACGCACAAAGACTATTTTTTCTTTTCTGGGGTATGGTTAGATATGAAAGCAATTAAGCTAAGAAAGATTGGACTTTACTGGCAGTGTTGCAGAATCTTCATCTCCAAATTGACTATAGGTTAACGTGTAGATCGTTGGTATGGGTATAATTATCTTCTTATCTTCAAAGTCAATGCCTCCAGAAACGGTGATATCTTTAACTGGGTCAAATCCTGGGATAATTACTGAAAAGAATATAATAAACCAATGCTTCTTAGGTCATCTTGAATCTAACCCACCAGCACCAGGCAAAAAAGTTCTACTATTGGTAATAAAATTAAATAAAAATGAAAAATAAGATAAACCCACAATCTGCTTTATATATATATATATGAGGGGAACTCATACGGCACTGGCTCATGTACATGTAGCCAATATATATATATATATGAGGGGAACTCATACGGCACTGGCTCATGTACATGTAGCCAATACATCATTTCCATGTTTTAAGAAAATTTTTATACCTTCTCATGGTATTTACTTAATTCATTTATTCTGGTCCAGCATCTCGATGAAATGGGTCCTCATCTTCTGAAAAAACCAAGGTGAGTCCAACCAAGGAAGATGCGTTGCTCGGCAGTCACGAGAAAGAAAGATAGAAAAATAATTTAAAGATTAAAAAAAAAAAGCTGATTATTGCGGCATTAGACAAGAACATCATTGCAAGGCTAGCTTGACTTCAACGTGAAAGGAAACTGCATAGGCAAATTTCTCAGAAACCAAAATCTCGCTTTCCTTGTAAAACTGCACCCTGACTTCCAAAGGAATAGTTACATTTTATAATATCAAACCATGGCATACTTGAGGAGGTACATGCACTATTGAAATTATGCTGATATGATGTTAAATTTGTACCAAACTCTAAATGGAGAAGGCAGACCCGAAGATCAAATTTGCCTTGGACTCTAAAAAATACACTTGGGAAATGGCATTAAAAAGTGAATTGGGACTAACTTTTGCAGGTTTATATTGTTAATGGCATTATAATGCATGGACTATCCATAAGGAAGGATGTGGGTTAACATGTATAAAAATGCATGATGGGATTATTGAAAAGATAAAATTTAATATGTGATCGATAATATTTTTGAAGTATTTATTAGCATAAGATAAGTTAGATAAGTTATGCAAATGTAATATGAGCCAAAAATAAATGAAATGAAATTGGAAATGACTGTGGAAAGTACAATAAGATATGTGTACAGATCAAAGGGGGTTGAGGTGGGGGCAAAACAAAAGCGATAACGGTTGGAGATTCGGAGCTTTCACTTGTGCTGTGTGTGAGCTTACAAGCGAGACAAAGTAAGGCATCGCTTGGATGTTGCAGTTTCGGTTCGCTAATATATCTAGTACTCCACACTCCTTGGGATCCTCAAGAGACTCAAAAATCCTGACCGTCCAATTCAACAGCGAAGGGTCCTCACTTGAGTACACGTGCTGCCTATCTTTTCTTCCCTTTTTAATCTTTTGCTTCCATGCATGGAATTCTCCTCCAACTACAACAACACAAAACAAAGAAGAGAGAGAAAGAGAGTTAGAGAGAGAGAGGGAGAGAGAAAGAGTCATGGTTTGAGTTTTGATTGTTCTCTTCATATGCCTGTTCATCGCCATCATTGGCGGCCCGTCTCTTTGAAATTTCAATCTCTATTTTTTATTTTTTGAAACTCCATTGAATTTTGAACATTCAAGAGAGAGCTTATATGAAATGTGTACTTGAAAATGGGATTCAAGGCCTCTTTTTTATATGGGTCGGATCTCGTATTTAACAAAGGAAAAAAAAAAAAAACTGTCACATCTCAATACCGCGGTAGTTGATCCTCTTCTGATCAATCACCAGTAAAGCAAAAAAGGAATAAACTTGTTGAACTGTTGTTGTGTGTGTGCGTGCTTGTCGATCTAGATTTGATTCTGAGTAGTCTTTTCTGCTTCTTCGCCATTGCTGGACATTCGTTTACCATCATGAATGCTGCATTCTTGAAGATTTGAGGTACGGTGTGAGTTACTGATCTTGTTTTCTTTACTGGGTATTTTTTGTTTTGAGTGATCAGATCAAAACATGGAAGCAAATCACAAGAAGAAGAAGTTCGTCTGTAAGTATTGCCACAAGAGGTACCCATGTGGCAAGTCCTTGGGAGGTCACATCAGGACTCATATGAATAATGGGAATTCAGCTGAAACAGAACCTGAAGCTCAGCTGAATGTAGACAAGATTCTTTATGGAAGAAACACTAAGAAAGACTCAGGCTTTGAAGCTGCTGCGCAATCTGGTTATGTTCTTAGAGAGAATCCAAAGAGAACAAGGAGATTCGCCGATTCAAGCACGCTCACTTTACAGCAAGAAATGGTCTGTAAAGAATGTGGTAAAGGATTTCAATCCCTGAAAGCTCTTTGTGGCCACATGGCTTGTCACTCGGAGAAGTTCAAAACCGGTTTTGAAGATCATATAGAGAATAGTACTGATTTGAAGCAGAAACTACTGATGGATAGTGAATCAGATACTGAAACATCAGCTCCAACTAGGCTAAGGAGATCCAGGAGAGTTGGGTACAAAGCTATGGATGTTTATTCATCATCTTTTAATATTTTAAATGGTTCTTCATCTGTTTCAGAGATAGAGCAAGAGCAAGAGGAGTTGGCTATGTGTTTGATGATGTTGTCCAGGGATTCTGGTTACAAGAAAGGCTTGAACTCGTTCGCTGATTCTTCTGATAACAATTCAGTGGTTTTAGAAGCTAAGTCATCGTCTATTGACATGAAAATCTCTGCAAAGAATGGCGTGAATTGTATCTCTAATTATAATGAGTTTGAGGAAATGAGGAAAACAAGGGACAGGAAGTTGAAGTCGGCTGAAATCGATGTTTCTGATAATTCGGATTCTGGGTATTTCAGGAATGGACCTAAGAAAGTCGAATCAGATGCTTCAGTTGATGGGTTCAAGAAGTCCAGAGAGGAGCATGAATCTGGATTTGAGGACTTGGGAGCAAAATTGGGTAGAAGTTGGAAGAAGAGAAGTGAATTTGGGAAGGATTTGACCAAACAAGGAGTTTATGCTCAAGCACAAGCAGACAGAGATTCAGCAAAATATGATTCGAGAAAGAAAGCCAAGAATGATTCATCAAGTTCAGAACTTTTCTGCAACAATGCTCAGAAGAGAAGTGAATTTGAGTGTTTGACCTGCAACAAGGTCTTCCACTCACATCGTTCTCTTTGGGGACACACAGCCAGCCACAGTAAGATAATTGGTTGCTGCGAGTCAATAAATGAGAGTGGTGAGAACAGCATAGAGACGGATTCCTTTCCCGTTCCAATGGCTGCTAATAATAAAATTACAAAGTCCTCCAATGGCAAAAACCCAACTGAGCAAAATGCGTCCGGCAATGTTGAGAAAAGATTGGGTTCAAAGAAAAGCAAGGGCCACGAATGCCCCTTCTGCTTCAGGGTATTCAAGTCAGGCCAAGCTTTAGGTGGTCACAAAAGGTCCCATTTTGTTGGAGGAACTGAAGATAAGACGACTGTGGTAATTAAGCAAGAGTTGAATGAGATGCCTGGATTAATTGATCTTAACCTTCCTGCTCCTATGGAGGAAGATGCAATTGGCGATGCAGGGTTCTCTCACTGGTAGATTGGGAGCAAAATAAGCATGAGTTGAGTTGCTGGTGGGCTTTGAATTTTAACTGAGAAATTTTTTAGCATAGTTTCAAGAAGATGCTAGAGTGTACAGAGAGGTTGGTGAATGCATTTTGTCTTCGCTTTTGGTTCAGATTCAAGGATATCTCAGAGGTAAATGTTCACTTGTTGCTTATGGACTGTAAGGAGTCCTTAGAAAGTAGTATCTTCATGCTTGCAAATTTTAGTTTACCCTGATGTAATGATGTGTTTCATCTTGAAACATTGATGTTTGTTCTTCTTCTTCCACATTAACCTCTGCTTCAGCCGACTTGAAATCCGGTTTTACACAACAGTTAGCTTAAGTTGTCTCTGGCAGCTATGGTATTCTGGGAAGAACAATTAACAAAGTTTTCTAAATAGACCGTATAGCATTTTTAACTTTAGTCCTCTATACAAGTAAACAGAATTTGTCTCTAATCTCTAATCTATGACAAAACTTGAAAGCATTTTTACTGGTTGAATTTTTTTTTTTTTAAAAAAGAAGCTGGGACCACACCAGCCTCGCTTTATGGGAAACACTAAAATGTGCCCATTTTATTGATTAGGAGAGAAGCTTCCTTTTACAATTTACATGCCAAACTTTGTTTCCACATTCGCTTCTGCATGCATAGAATTACAAAGGCAAGCAAAGATGTGCAATTGAAAAGTTTTCAATGAATTCTGCCTTGAAGTCACTTGTTAACATGCTGTGGAATAAATGCATCTGCTGATCATGTTTAATGCAACCTTCCTTTACATCAAAAAAGGTTCTTCTTCTACACAACATACCTCACATGCCCCAGTTATTATCGCTGCTCTCTCCTATAGAATAATTCATCATTTAAAGTCAACCCATGTCTTACTTCAAAAAATTCACCCAAAAAAAAAAATTACATTGTTGCATATAATGGTGCTCTAGATCTTGATAACTTAAAAGCAATTTAATTGATCTCTTTGTGAAAACAGGCCTGTCTAGTTCTCTTGGCATTTGGATTGAAGATATGAAGTTGTTGGGAAACTCTTAAGTTCCAAGAAAAGAATAGGCATTGATTAGTTTTGCTGCATTATGCACTTTTTATTATTGAACAAGAAATGTGAGTGAAGGTGGTTGTGTAGTCACCTACCATTGAACAAAATGAGTTATCTCACTGTGTGCCTGCATTTATACTTTGTTTTTATTTTCTCTCACTCTTCGAGGGAATGGTAGAAAATTTTATTCTTCTTTATTCTGCTCACTGTGTCCTTTATGTTAGTTGATTATTCTATTCTATTCTATTATCCTTTGAGTGTGTGTGAGAGACAGAGAGAGAGAGAAATGGGCTTTAAGTCAACTGCAATTATATACAACTTTAGTTTCAAAGAAAGCCCCAAGTAGACTAATAAAATAATGGGAAACAAGCTACGAAACAAGTCTTCCAGTGGGTCAGCATTGACCTAGTCTTGTTCAAGCTCAAATTCATTCACTGGTTACATGTTTTATGCAAGTTCAAGCAAAGAAGATTCACTGGCTTGCCTCTCAAATAATTCAAATCAATTTGCTTGATTGGGTAGAAAAATGTTTATGATAAAGAGTGAAAGCATTTTGCAAGATTGAAGTCTCATATAAACAAAACAAATAATTAGGGTATGACTATGAGCCCAGCTGGTTGGTTTGTTCTTTTTTCTCTTTTCTATAGTTCTAATAATAATGAAATAATTTGTTTGTTTTAGTTTTTTTTTTGGGAACAGAATTTACTAATCTTATTTTACAAAGGTAAGTGGTTTCAACTATCAATAGCATTCTCTTGTTTTTAGAGGCTTGAGAGTAATAAGTAACTTAGATTAGTAACTTCTTATTCTAACAAGAATATAAACTCGAGAAAATTGAAAAAATAGACATAATTAGAGGCCCTTAATGAAATTTGGACACATCCTGAAAAATTTCATATTATAGACACTTTCTTGACAAAAAGACTCAAATATCCTTTGAAATTCAATTTATTCCTAAACTCTTTATTTCCCTCTTTCCTTCGCTTACCTCTTTCTATTTTCATAACCATGTCCTATTTTCATAACCGTCTGTTGTTGTCCAGCTTTCAATATCCCTCGACACCATCGAAAACGCAATCCGAAACGTAGCAAGAGGAATGAGAAACTTATTCTGTGTTTGGGGATTTGGGGTAGATTTTAGAGATTTTAAATTTGATGATTTGAGTTTGGGTTTGTATTTTGTATTTTTTCTATGTTTGTGAGGCTAAATGAAATATTACTTGGTTGATTTTTTAATTTGATGTGTGTAAAAATGGTGAAAATCAACGCGTTTCGTCGTGATGAAGAAGACATTCGACGTGTCGAGTCTTGTCGGATGTTTCAACCGACACTCGATATCATCTTCGGTGTTCACTCGACACTAGATATAATGTATCAAGTCTTATCAGATGCACAGATTGACACTCGATATAACGTGTCGAGTGAACACCGACGATGATATCGAGTATCGGTTGAAACATCCGATATGACTCAACATGTCGAGTGTCCTCTTCGTTACGACGAAACACGTCTTTTTTTTTTAAGTTTAAGTTTCAAAGGACATTTTAGTCATTTTTTCAAGAAAGTGTCTATAGCATGAAAATTTTTCAGAATGTGTCTAAATTTCATTTAAGACCTCTAATTTTATCTATTTTTTTAATTTTCCCTATAAACTTCAGATTTCACTCATGGTAGTGATTGTTGAAACATAGACAACTTCGCAAAACCTCAATTTTCACCCACAAAAAATAGTGAATACATAAAAATTGGGTTAAAATTGCAAGTCTTCATATATAATTGTACATATAACGTCATGAAAACTATAGAAAAATAAATAAATACTTTTTACCCTTTTCATATTTAAAAATAATTTTTAAGATTATGGTCAATGTTTTTAAAAAATCAAATTAAATATATTAATTACAGGAAAATAGGGCTAGGGGTATGGATTTCCACTTCAAGTGGCATCAATTTATTTTTAATAATAATAAAAAAGAATCGTATATTGATATGTAATTGCCCTAATTATATGGAACGGAGTTTTAATGTTTCCCTTACCATTATTATTATTCACATTTTTGTTTTTTCGGAATCTAAATCACCATAATTTTATGATAATTGGTATCGCATTCGTAGTCCTACTAAAGAATATTTAACATTTTAATTTTATAAAATAATACTAAAAAGACAAATAACTTGAATAGATTTTATGTCTATAGTGCAATACACTTTGAAAAGCGACTGTGAAATGAATTGTGTAAAATTCGGATTAAACTACCGTTATATACTACCAACTATCAATGTATCATTTACGATCGACTAATTATAGATCATTTATACTAGAAAACAAAGGAGGTTCTGCTATTGGGTTTAGTGGGCCAACTTGGAGCTTATAATTGGGCTTCAAAATTTTACTGACGTGAGATGGGCTCATAGTGAGTGATTCTAAATATCCCCATCTATTTTCCCAATACACTCCACTTAAATTCAAAATTTGAAGAGATTAAAAAAAATTTTTAAAAAAAAATTCCTTAATTCCAAAATTATCCTTCCGCCTCCAACCTTTTTCACCTCGAAAAGCTCTCCTCGTCGGTGTTCTTTCGATTCTTAATTATCTCAATAACTTTTATTAAAAAAATAAATATATATATAATTAATTACGTAAAAATTATTTATTTTAAGTATTTAAATAAATTTAATTTAAATTAAATGATATAAAAATTATTTTTATTTATTTTAATATTTAATAATTTATTTTAAAAAATCTAAATTAAAAAAATAAATATCACTTCTCTTTTTTTTTTTCTCAAAACTCCTTAAAACATTCGAATTATTGAAATATCATAGATAACCTTCTTTATTCGATGACCAAAAAATCAAAATGCAAGAAACCAAAACAGCAGCCGTCCAAACACGCAGCCATCATTGTCGTCGCCATGTATCACTAACGTCTGACGAGTCTCCGTTCACCGCCCTTAGCAAACTTTGAATCAAGTCCTCTCCAACAAATTTTTCTTCGTCAACATCCCTAATTTCCCACCAGAAACATCTTGAAATCCCCAACAATAGATCTGATCTCCACCATAACACCCGCCCACCTCTGCCACACGTTTGTCATCACATTCACAACCCGGTACTTGGTTCTTCCCAGGATTTCTTCCTCCAACACCTTTAGAAATGGAACATCGCTTCTTCATCTAATGGTAACAGAAGAAGAGAAGAAGAGGAGAAGCGGGTTCTCTAGTAGAAAGAGAACATGACGAAGCCGCTTAATTGCTTTCGACCGACAAAAGTGATATTCCATGTAGAGAGAGTAGAAAGCTAAGCGTTAGCTCACTGCAGAGAGAGCGTGAGAGAGGGAAAGAGGAGAAGAGAGGGAGAGGGAATGGACGGTCAAGATCAATTCCTGCCTTTTAGATGGAGTGATTTTGACAGTGGATGATGAGATATAGGTCAAAAAAGAGAGAAATAGAACAATGGGAAAATTTAAAATATAGACATAATTAGGGGCCCTTGATGAAATTTGGACACATCCTGAAAAATTTTCATGTCACAGACACTTTCTCTATAAAAAGACAAAAATACTCTTATGTATTCAATTTTTTTTCAAAACCTTATTTCTCTCTCATTTCCCTCTGCAGACAAATATTTTCGCAACCCCTCGATAACTCTCGATACGCAAACTGACACAATTATCGGCTGAGGATAGAAGCAAGACGACGCAAAAAGAAGCACCCATCGACACTGAGGTACGTTTATTTGTCGTTTTTTTCGTAGTTTTACTGATTTATTTGATTGTTTTCAGTTTCGTTAGATTTGATTTTGTTTTTAGAGAATCTTAATTAAGGATTTGAGTTTCCATCAGATTTGTGAACTTATTCTGTGTTTCTAGGGATAAATCTAGTGTTATTATGTGATTTTTGTGGTTTGATGTGTATGAAAACTGGAAAAACCGACAGGTTTCATCACGAGGTAGATGATAGCGAGTGTTGGTTGTGAATCCGACACCACTCGACACTCGACACTTACATGTCGAGTCCTGTCAAGTCGTGTCAGATTCACAACCGACACTCGATATCAGTCTATTTTCAAAGATATCGAGTGTCCGACACTCGACGCTAGCTTTCATCTGACATGTCGAGTGTCGAATACGTGAAAACCGACATATAGATGTCTCGAGCCATGTATCCCATACTCGACATGTCGGACTGTGTTGAGTGTCAGATTATAAATCCGACACACGAATAATCCAACATCCGACAAAGTCGTATAGTCGGTTGGAGGTATCTGACAGGAGTTTTGTCGGTTTATGTTGTCGAGCTCTATCGAACGAGTCGAGTGACGTCGAGTTTTGTTGAGCGTTTTGGTAGGTTGCTTGTTTTAGCTTTGTTTTTCTGTCTTTTTGCATCATATTTAACTATAACGGCCTTGTATTTACAAGTTGAAGCAAATGGCAAGTGAATTTGGACTGTCCTTCACCCTGAAGACACCATATGATGAGCTTTTTTCATGGCATGGGAGTTTGAGCAGCAACCAAGCACGACTACACCATGATTTCATGTCATGTATATATTATGTTTAGTTACACTTTTTTTTATTGATATTTTGTGGATATTTACACATTATTGTATAGTGACATTTTTTTGTATAGTTGCCCATGTTTTTCATGTATAGTGGGACGAAAACTTTTACATACATATTTTTTCGGTTGTAGTAGTACATACATGTTTTCCATGTTCTCCGAATTTTATACACGAATATTTAGTTTAACCATTGTATAGAATAAATATGCGTAAAGTTTTCATAACCTGCATGATAAAGACATATCATATAAGTCTGTTGACAATAAATCATTACAAAATTGCTTACAAAAGACACAAAAAAGACATTTCTGCCTAAACACTCGACGAAACTCGACGGTAAACACTCGATACTCCACACTCGACGATAATCTCGACGCATGATGACGGACGCTCGACTACCTTGGCACATATACTCGACACACGAACTCGACGAAATTGGCATTCGACACTCGTCACGTTTGGCACTCAACTCGATGCACTAACACAATACTCAATCATAGACTCGATACAATCCATAGACACTCGACACGACCATCCAACATGTCAAGTGTCTATCCGACACAATCGCTCGACACTCGATGTAGCTTGACAAATCTCGTCTTTTTTTCCGTTGACTGCGATACCAGATTTTCTCACAATAAATTCCAATTTTTAGTAAATGTTGACAAAAACGGCACTATCTCTAACCTTAGTTCACATACATATCCCTATTTTAAGCTACATCACGCGGTTGATAGTTACCGAAACAATAAATAACCAAAACATTACAACCTACTGAAATTTTCAAGCCATTTAGAGAGAGAAAAATGAAAGTTTTTCTTACCTCGTTACTCAGCTTCAGTTGTTGAAGATTGTTTCGGACATTGATGTATATGAAGGAGTGACTGGTTTCTTTGTTTCTTTTACTTCTTTTTTTTTTCTAAATTCAATTACATAAATAAGGGTAAGGGTAATTGAGTCTTTTTATCAAAAAAGTGTCTACGACATGAAAATTTTTCAGGATATGTCTAAATTTCATCAAGGGCCCCTAATTTTGTCTATTTTTTTAATTTTGCCAACAACAACTGCTTGATTTGAGAAAGAGAACGTAAGAGTTGACCTAATAAGAAACAATTCTTTTTCAAAATAAATAAATTTAAATAAAATAAGTTAATTAGAAATTAAAAGTAAATTTAATAATTTAAAAATATAATTAATAAATATTAAATATATGATTATTTATAATTTTGGTTTAATTATATTAATTATTTAATTTTTAAAGAATCGTAACAAATAAAATATTAACCATTTAAATGAAAAAGAAATTTGATTTAATTTTATTAAATTTTTAATTTTTAAAAGATTACTTGTATAATATTAACTATTTAAATGAAAATAAACTTTAGTTTAATTTTATTAATTTTTTTAATTTTAAAGGATCGTAAAAAATATAATATAGACATTTTACATTTCCTATACAAGAATAAAAAAAATCACTTTAAAAATAATATATTTTCTTATCATTTTTTTAAGAGGTATGTAAAATAGTAAATAAATATATTATTAAGCGAGATAAATTAAAGTTCAAAAAATATTTAGATCTAAAATTATTTAGTAGAAACAATCACCCACTTAATCTCCGCTTGCTATAGAGTAGTTAAAAAGTTTACCCAAAAAAATTTACTTAACAAATAATGGGAATATCTTGGATAATTTAAAATGGACAGAGTCTACTATATATAATATGTGAAGCGGGCAATATGTGGAGTGGTCAAAAAGTGTTGGGCCACCCGCATTTCCAAATTGACCATGACATGACATGGTTTATGTGGATGGATTGAATTTGCTTTTTTGAGTATTGCTATGGGCCCCTCTTTACTCCTTGCTAGATCCGATGGCTCAGCAAATATTGGACTGTTCAAATCCATATCTTCTCTTTGTCAATGGACATGGAAATGAGGTCGTGATAAGATTATGGGCTTTCCTTCTGTTCTTTTTACACGTAGCCCATCATTGTCTTCCAAATTAAGAACTCCACGATTTCTATTAATGGCAGGGCAGCCTTTCATGGTTCATTACAGCGTTGTTCAAAACTCTATTCATTTTGTTTGAATTCATTAATTTTTTTTTAATTTTAAATTCTTAACATCTAACATAATTGAAGAATTACTAAGAGTTTCTCGAATACATTAACAGTCGATTGTATTAAAGCAGCTTATCATTGTAGATAGCTAGCATGAATTATATATGCTTAAATTTGGGTTTTTTTTTAAATATAATTATGGGATTTATTCCGCAAACTATTTGAGATTAAAGCATAATAAACAATCACTTATAAAGTGTAATCCTATTTGTGGCATGCATATGTAATTTCGACTAATCTCTACGTACATATAGTCCAGCTCTGTCCAATATCATATGATTCGATTTTATTTAATGAATGATTGTCATACAATAGTATTATTTAATTAATTTATTTTTATTTCTATATAACTAATAGTATTTTACCCCCATCGGATCGAATAAAATATGTGTATATAGAATTATATTACACCTTTTGAAATTAGACAATCACTGCAATACACAGGCAATGACAGGAAATAATGGTGAAGACTTTAATAACATAAGCAAATGTCTTATACTAAATGTTGAGGCCGCTTTTTATTATGATGTCTCAGCCTAAATTCAACCAACTTTTCTTCGCCCATCAAGGTCAATTAATTGATTATCATACTTATAGATTACACACCAAATCATTTAATTTATTAATGTGCACGCACCTGCCGACTACTACGACTGCCACTAATAATAATAGTAATAGATGGATCAAGAAAACAATTGTCTTAAGAAAAATCAAGAAAATAATTTAAATTACAGGCTTTTTTTATAATTGATAATCTTTTTTATATGATATTATTTTATTTGAAGTCCGATAGTATTCGATGAATGTGTCAATCAGCTTCTAACAATATTTAATAAATATATCAAACACTCAGATAAAGGGTTATAATATATAGATAATGGGTTACAATATATAAATTTTTGAAAGACAAAAAATATGCCAATTTTAACCATGGATTGCAAAAATAATATTAATTTTTTCCACTCTTTTATATAAAAGAATATATGTATATGCACAGTGAATAGGGTAGGACTATTTATCTTTGGGGGATGTGGGAGGAAAGAATGATGTAAAAACAAACAGTGTCTAACTGCCAGCGAGGAATTGGCGATGAAATGGAAAAACTCCCAAACAAAGCGGCAATAAGGCGCGCGGCGCTTTTTCAGTCATGAGCACTCCCGATGCAAAAAACAAAAAAAGGGAACACGTGTACGGTTGCAAAAGGTAGGTTAAAATTGATAACAACACCACATGTTGAAAAGGCAGAGGCATCATTTGTTTCACGCGCGCCCATTAATTTTGACAACGACTTCGACTCCCTCTCTCCCTGACTCTTTCTTCTTTTATCCCCTTTTTGATATAACATAATCACCTTTACACAGTTTGCTCCCCGCCCGCCACGGCCCCGCCCCAGCCCAGCCCCAGCCCCTCCCTAAGCTCTCCTCCTTTCTCTCTTTATTCAAACTTGTTTTGTGGGCTCTTGAAAAGGGTAAGTTTTGAGGTGTAGACCTCCTTTTTAATTCAATTTTAACTTCAACTTAATATGTTTAACTTGTTTAGGGTAAAATATTTTTTTGAAATAGTTTATGATTGTTGTTATTGTGAAAAAAAAGAGACTTCTGTTTTACTGTAGAAAAATCAGATTAAAAAAAAGGGTAACTTTTAAAAATTGTTTTATTTTTAAAAAAATTGGATAAAGATATTTGGGATTATTGTTCCTGTAACTCTTATTATGAATAAGTTAACAAATGTATATATATATATATATAATTTTTTTGTAATATTTAATTATTAATATTTTATAAATTAACAAATGAATATAAATCGAAGATCGTTTTCAGTCATAGAAGGCGACAACGGTTTCAGCTTTTGGATATTTCACCTTGTTTTAACGTAAAACGTCAAACTTTCTTCACAAATTCCTTTGCCGTTGCATTGATCGTCTTTTGACGACTACTTTGATGGCGGGGGTGTATAGGACGTGCTGTGGTGATCGTTACTAGCGACCGCTCTGGCATCGGTCTGGCGGCTACTCTTTTTTGCTTTTTATTGAGAGTAATTTTGATATTTTAATTTTTAGAAGTAAAATTTGATTTTCCAAAGTGAACACTTTTTTTGAACTCTTTCTTTAAAGCTGATTTTTTTTTTATAACAGATTTTTTAAAGCAGTCAAGAAGTAATCCAGATGCTTCTGGATTGGTGTTGTTGTTGTTGCAGAAAAAACGAAGTTGAGTGCTGTTATGTTACATCCGTAAAACTAACAATGGCAAACTCTCTTGTTACGTCCCTTGGGCTTAGAAAGCTTGAAAAAAGGGTGATTGTTTATGGTTAATGTTGCATCGTATAAGAGGCTGTCGTGCTTTGCACAGATATAATGGGGACAAAAGACTGAAAGAGGGCGGTAGAGTGTCTACCATACGGTATTTATATCAACCCTCAAGTGAGTGAAACGATAACGTAACGTAGCCCGAAAGAAAAGGTTAAGTTAAAGGTCAAAAGTGAATTAAAAAAAAGCAGGGTCTGGAGGGAAAAAAGGTCAAAAAAGAGGTGAAAAGGATTGTCAAAAAGCAATGTCGGCTGACTGCCTGACTCTGAAGCAACATTGAAATCCACGCAACTAAGCTAACAGCCCACTCACTGGTGGCCCCGAACCTTTTCTTTTCTTTCCGATCTATTCTTTAATATTATTCAGACCGATGCAATTTGCCATCACGTACGAAAACCATGAAGATACTCGCCCAGGCACGCGCGCGCACACACAGAAACAAACCATTCAACGACCAAATAGCGAATAGCGCTTGCTCATCGTCCAGGATCTGGTTAGATAACTTTAGAATTTTAATAACAAGTTGAGATGAATCAACAGGTCCAGCTTGTCTTTGATCTTACAGAGTAGTAATAATTATAACTGGGGATTCTAATTAAATTTTATCAATCTGGCTAAGCGTATAAAGCGCATGAAAATATGTTACAGCTTTCAATATTGACATGCATCTGGCCATCATCAAATGGAAGTTAAAAGTGGATGTGTATATTTCTGACCATGTGAGCAACCTGCTAAATATTCAGATAGAGAATTATAGAAATAGAAAATCAATAAGGAGGGTTTTCAGGTATATACCCACTTCCAGTTTCTAGATATTCGATAGCAGCATGCATCATGGTCATGGTAGATCATAAAAAGCTAAGAGATGAACGTCTTTGCTCTTTGTCACTGACTGCATAGCATAGGCCTGCACATACAAATGAACAGTGAGAAGGATTAGTTTATTGAGAGGCTCACTTTTTCTCCTCGAAAGTGTATATTATTGTCATCTAATAGTCTAAGTGTCATATGATCGATAGCTTACGGGTAGCTAGCGGAGAATATATTGCAACATTAGCCCCAAACAATAGAAACCATAACATAAATTAATTTATCACTCTAAAAGAAAGAAAGAGCGACAGCCCGCACAAAAAACAAGCCATGGCATATAAACAGTTAGATTCCTAATCACTTCTCACCCCACCTTTGATCCAGATAGACAGCATGTGCATGATATAGATCCTGTACGGCTTACAACGGCTACAAATTTTTTTTTTTAATTTTTTATCTTAAAATCCTTTTTATTCACTAAAGAAAAGGGTATTTATATGTTTCATCGTTTTATGAAGAAAAAATCTTTATGATGCAGCTGCGTAAGAGATCACTTGAAACTGGAGATGACCTTTTCTTGTTGATGATAAATATATATATATAGCGTCGAAGTACTTTTGAAAGTAGCGTAAATGTCTTGATGCCAAGCATCAAATCTAGTCATATAATTTTTTTTAAAATAGAAATTAGGATTCTCTTTTGATATATTTTCGCTTAACTTTCTAAAGATCTTTCTGTAAGTAGTTAATGGTTAGTTAAGATATATTTTCTTATTTTTTCCTACCTTAACTATCTCAAGTCTTACAAAAGAGCTGGGATTATTTTTTCTCTGATCATATATAGCCCGGCCAAAATAAATAACAGCATATATACCAGCCAGTTGATTGGTAGTTAAAAGAAAGGTAAAAGACTTAATTACAAAGAGAAATCAATCCAAGTCTTTTCTCTTCTACTAAACTCAAGAATTTTAGTTATAATAATACGTCGAAACTAGGTCTGGAAGAAGCTGTGGGCACAAAAGAGAGGAAATGACATTTATGTTAACTTTAATATATAACATCTTTCTAAGACGTCATTTAAGAGCATTTAAATACATGATAATTAAACTTATATAGAGTGGGAAAAATGAGTCCACAAGAACCAGATCTAAAGGAACAGTAGCCGGATACGTTTAAGACCAATGACAACTACATGATTGTGGTAATGATGTTTTGTCAGATGGAAACAAGTAAGTACATGCTGTACACCAAAGGCAAGAAATTAATATTTGGCCTACCACATATCAATAGATATAACTATTCTCAGCTGCCTAGTCTTAGTGGAGACCATTCAGCTTCTTCCTAGCGGGGTTTTATGCTAAAGGCTGGTACAATTTGGAACTTCTGTTCACGGAGGTTTTACAACTTACACAATTTTCTGAACTTTACTTGTCCAATATATAGCCTATAGTTAGAATTAAGCCGAGAAACAACTTATGGTTTTCAAATCCGTTTCTTCTTGAGTCGTCCTATCTCCTCCCATTTCCCTGTGTGCCTTGAGACTTGAAAGAGAAACTTGGATGTCACTAATTGCCAGCTGAGTGAACAGGAATTACAAATCTAAATAGGAATTTAGGATTGACTCCAGATATGGTAACTAATAATTTGCCTAAATTCAGTAGCAGTAGTGTGTTTAGGGCTTTTCAGACACATCAAACATGTAAGCTTTTTTAAAGTTGATACTCCCACGAAAGAGTAAATGTGGCAATAAGTAACGACTTATGACAATAAATCCTCAATATATAAATGTCCTCTCTTTCCCTAAACACAAAAACATATACAATCAAGACTTGGCGAACGGACAAATAAGTAAATCAGTCAATTAAATTTAACTAAGAGATCGTACCTATTTTCTTCTCCTTTCTGGATCATCTACTACGCATTCCAGGAGGCACAATATCTCCAAGAAGTCCTTCATCTGTAGGGAGCTGTGGGGTTGGGGCTGGCAAGACACGCGGTTCTCCGTCTTCATTACCTTGATGCAAATGCTGTGAGATAGCAGGAGTTTCCGGGAGCATCTGAACTCCTGGATAATAATAAGGCGAGATTGCAGGAGTTAAATGGGCACCAAAGCCGGCTTCATGATTAATGACTCCACCACGGGGAAATCCAACGGTGTGATGACAGTGTTGACCTTCATAAGTAGTAATCACAATAGTGGGATCTTCGGAGGAGCGTTCCACCCTCTTCTTCACCGTACATTTGCTATTTGTGCAACGGTAGTAGCTCCTGCAACATATTCCAGTGAGATTGTGCACAATATTCTCAGCTTATCCATAAAGCTAAATTAAGATAATCACTTTTTGAGCTCATTATTTAGCAATAACGTAGAGTGCAAAATCGAGGACGGTATCTAAAGGGCATATGGCTATATTTTACTCTATTCTTTGAGGCACAACATCATTCAAAGTACATGCATATAAATTAACTTTAGCAGAATAAATGAACTAAAGACATAAACATAGTTATAGTATACTTTTTCAAAGTAAGTTAATATTGATTCTAAGAACTATCGATCGGGATATTGAGAAAACAACCATATGTAAAAGTTACCACCATATATCTAATACAAGGACAGAGGTCCTCTTGCAAGTTGAATCAAAAGATTGCACCTACAAACCTTTCCACAAGCTAGAGGGAAGATAATATAAATAAAATTAGAAGTATGAAATGCGCCACTTTCTTTTAATTAAAGGTAAATGGATACAGACCTAGGGAATGGACTATTTTTAACAGCTTTCTGGCCATACTTCCGCCATCTATAGCCATCTTCAAGATGATCAACTTCACTCTTGGTCATAAATGCAAAACGAGGCTGCCGAATTCGCTTTTGTCCTTTCTTTCTCACCTTACTCCTACAAAATATTTCACCTACAATTATGGAAATAAAAGAAAAATCTAAAAAATCAAAGTAATTGATTAAGTAAAGGCACGCATGTTATACTAATTACACCAACAGATCAACAAATTTGCAACTACATAAAATTATCAATAATCTATGTGTGCACAGTGGTGTGAGAATAATTAGAAACAAATGTTATTGACCTAATAAATCCAAATGAAAAACTTATATAATTACTTAGAAGAAAAGAGTTCCATTTTGATGATTGTTCTCTGTCAGACTAAAGGAAATAAGTTGCCTCTAGGAATTGAAATTTTGTTAATTAAAATCTGAATACAATGTAAAAGAAAAAGTATGGATGTGAAATGTATAATGTTAGGCTTCACAGATGAGAAAATACTATAAAAAATGAAACCAAAAAAGAGCCAAAAAAAAAGGACCATAAAACGAAGCTAATTCTAATAAGTCAGATGTTAGTTAAAAAAAGGTCAACAAGTGTATAAGCAAGTTGCACACCATCACGACTATTCCTGGGATTATAAAAAGGTAAGCATGGAGAGATTTTTCCAACCCACATAAGCATGACATATAAACTACAGCGGCAACCAAAATGCAGAAGAGTAAAGTTAATATCTCAAGACTAAATATTGTTTAGTTGCAAGAAAATCTTTTCAATGTCTCTCTAGGTTGAGAATGGAAGTAACAAGCGACTTGCAAGTTGCAACTGCAGAAATAAACTAATAAATAAGGAAAGGAATTTACTGCTAGGGCGGGTAAACATGTTCCGTGAACTAGATGCCACACAAAGGACAAAATGACTTCATTGTACCTTACATACAGTTGAAATGGACACCTAATGCAATATGCATATTTATACATATAGTACAACAATTTTTACAGTCTAGAAATGTCACCTTTAGTGTGCATGCGGCCAGGCTTTTTGCAACAAAAAAAATATGAAGAATGCAAAGTACCTTCACATGAAACTATGATTACATGCAATGTCCAAACTGTTGTCTTCTTACCTAGCTAATAGTATTTGAAGTTTTTACTTCAAATTCAACAAGCAAACTAATAAATCCCAAATGGTGACAGAAGCAAATTCTACCCAAGTTCTAGAATACAAACAAACCATAAAACCTCAAAGCCAGGAAGAAATTAGTAAACCCAAAAAAAGAATAAAGCTAAATCAAATAAAAAAAAAAACATTAAGGGAAGCATTATGTCATACATTTCCTTTGACTACAACTGAGGGCATAGCTGAAGGAAGAAGAAGCATCTAATAAATAAAAACTAATAAAAAGATTCTCTCAAAGTTATACAGCTGCCTTGCCAGTAATAGTATCTTGAACTAACGTTTCAAAATACTTACTTTTGGTAATGCATTTAAGTATACGGGCAAATAAAAAAAAAATGATTCCCAAAATGCGGAAAATTAAAAAGGTTAAAAAGAGTAAACCATTTGTGCCGCAATAGCGGCAGTGCTGACGGAGTTAAACCAATAAAAAAAAAAAAAGAAGACAACTTCATTTAATGGAAATTCTCTTCTTCACCAGACCAGGCCCAAATAGATTCGATAAATTTAAAAAAAAAAAAATACCCAATTTGCATGAACATATATTTTTTTTGTTATTTGACAGTTTCTAGACCGTACGGACGGACACAGCGATCGCTGCAAAACAAAAAGAATTGGTCACAATTGATGGATTTGATACGGTGTCCGATTCTCATTTTTTAAATTTAAATTAAAAAATTTTGAAATTTTTTTTAACGCTAACACCTGTCATTTGCCCTCCAAAAACCATTTAATTACGAAATAAATCATTTCATTTCAATTCATTCATTTTTCCACTCACGGTATCTCAGGCGTTTTAGCGCCGGAGCCCGTAGACTTCTCCGTCGGATCCTCGCTCGAGCTAGACGACACAGACGGATTCGGCGTCGACACCTCACCAGACACTCCCCTATTCACCGCACCTCCCTGCAACCCGCCGCTACTAGCCACAGTCGTCTCCGGCAAACCAAACTCCACCTTCCCCGCGAAATCGGATCTCTCCTCACCAAAGTAGCTCGAATTCTCAGGATTCAGACTCCAACCAAACTCGCCGAGGATGCCGCCGTCTCTATCAGCAGTAAGCAAGTAATTCACGCTGTCCGCATCAGTCTCTGCCAGTGTCCAGCTCGAGTCGCTGCTGAACACCGTTCCCCCCGGATCGGATTTGTCTTTATCCTCCATCGCAGCCAGAGATCGATCGGAAGCCGAAGAAACTCAACTGCAGCTTCGGCGAGCTCGGCGATACAGTAAAAAGAAAAGCAGCAGCAGCAACAACAGCAATAATAATAATAAAGATAAAATAAAAAATAGAAAAAAGTGTTTTTGTTTTTAATCTGTAGTTGTTGTTTTTGTTGCTGTGAGGGAGAGAGAGAGTAGTTTGTGTATGGTATGTTAGGGTTTTGGGATATGCTGGAAAGGAGAAAGGACGCGTAGTTTTTGAAGTTGTTTTTTTGAAAGGTTAGCGTTGTCGCGTCAAAATACAGAAGCGAGATAGATACTGGATTGATAGATAGAGAGAGAGAGAGAGAGAGAGAGAGGGAGTGAGAAATAGAAAAGAGATAAGTTAGAAAAATCGCCGTCAACCGCAATGGTTCGGGAGGCTAATATTTAGAGAGAACGAGTTTGGTCCCACACGCATGAATAAATAGTCCTTCAATTCACAGAGTCAGATACGTTCCGACAACAAGGAGCACCTTGTTTTCACAATGCCCCCCTTAATTTACAACCCAATTCTAATTTCCTCCTTCTCATTTATTTATTTATTTATTTTCCCACCCATTTTATTGACCACTGCCAACCACTTAATTACACTTCCTTACTTTCTAATTATAGTTAGAGTTTGTTGATGACATAATTTGTGAACTATTAGATTAAAAATTTTAAATTCTAATTATATTTAATTCTTTGTACTCTGTTGTTTATGTTTACATGTTATATTTTGGACAAACAATTAATGTGACGCCGTTGATAATGATGGTAATATGATGATATCAATAGTGCTCATGTCAATCATGCGTAAATATCAATTAACATTAATCTTTTTTAGCCAACAAAATGTAGCTAGTAAAAAAGTTCATGGCCTTTACTAGCTATCCGTTTCATCTAACTTGTACCATATTCAATTAGAGTATTACTTCATAAAAAAAAATAAAAACAAATACAAAATTACCCAATTACTAAAATCCTCAACTTGTAGGTAGTACATTATATATTACGGGATAATCTTAACTTTGTATTTTAAGAACACATGTTAAACTCTAAAAAATTATATAAATTCACTTAGAATTTGTGACTTTAATAATTTTTATACAATCTTTGAGACAATTTACTATTTTTAGGAAAATTTACACAACCTTTTAAAAAATTTAATTAGTTTTTTAGGATTTAACAAGCGCCCTTAGGCACAAGTTAAGACCATCCTATATTATGTTATCGGTTTGATTTATTTGAAAATTTATTTTACACTAATAAGGAATATTCAATTAAGAGTGTTACTTGTAGCGTTCAATCAAACATGAAATTTTTCTTACATATCAACCGGGTAGAATGTATGTTATGAAGGAAAGATTAACATTTTCCTAGAAGGACTCTTTCAAGGAGAAAACCTTACATATTGCAAGCAAAAAAGGAACAGTATTCCATAGGCACTCAGGCCATTATACGTACATATATATTGTATACTTTGTACCCCAATAACAATGTTTTTGATGAATTTTAACATTATTGTTGTTTACCTTAAAATTAAATATTTTCAACTACTCCCCATTAAAAGAGGTGTTAAAATTCATTGAATGAGGGCCTTGGTATTGTGTGGTGTGATTCAACTAAGTTTAAGTGTGGTGTACATGGTGGGTTCACCATATATAATGCTGCTTAGTGAGTCGACAAGAAGGCATTTGTGATAGAATTGTTAACATCCATTATTTTGCTCACAATCTGTGAAGCATGATCGAGACTTTCATATCTCCAGGATTGCATAGTATACAGTATTTAGTGTACAGTTAGTTTAGTTTTCTTTAACGTGTGCTAGCTGGCTTCACCAAATTAAATATTATTCTTCGCTCTTACACCAGAGAATTCAATCCTGGAATATCAAATATTAATAATTATATTCTATTCTAGTCCAATCCAATCCAATACATAAAATAATATTAATCTTCAATAACTATAAAATAAAATCCATATAAATCCTCTTAGCTAGGTTGGACCAGCTTCAGCTTACTTGTTCTCATAAGAACCATACAGTTTATTGTGCGCTCTCTCTCTCTCTCTGATTTCTCAAAATTTTATTTTTATTTTTAATTTAATTTGTACAAAACCCTCACCACTTTATATCTCTAGTTAACATCGGTTGCATATGGTCAGCCACTCACTAGCTAAAAAGTCTATAATGGCGTGCTGTGGTTTATAAAATTTTTTATTTCCATTTTGTAATTAATTTAATTTCTGATGTAAAAATACACTTTTTGGGGATTTGAGCTGATATAAGCCTTTCAATGACATAGATTCCGATATACATATAAAACCAGATCTTTAACATATGCAATTTTGAAAATAAACATAAATAAGAGCATGTGAGTGTATGAAATATGTGTGTGTGTGTATATATATATATATATAAAGCAATTTTAATAACAATTGTAAAACTTTTTAGCTAGCATCACTAGGGGAAATTATATATGCTTCTTGTACACACATAGATTCTTGACATCCCCATTGCTAGTTTACGAAAATTGGAAAATTAATTTATTAAAAAAATTAAGGAGAGACTTTTTATAGAGTAAGGGAGTCCTATATGTGTACATATATGGTATACTAAAAGGGCATGCAAGATTCATAACCATATTTTGACTTGCATATATTACATATGATTGAAATATTACAAATGTGTGTAAAATCAAATAGAAGAGATGCATGATAAGATACAAGCAAAAGCAACATATATATATATAGCTAGGTGTAATGTAAAGATGAATGAGGGGGTTGGAATAATGGTTTGTCGTGTTATTACCAACATCATTAACTTGTGAATAACAAGTGAAACTTTTCAATAATTCGATTTTTGGGAAGTGGCCCACCAATCCAAGGGTTGATGTTGATTTCAAGACCAAGTTTTTGGATTCATTATCTTCAACTCATATAGATAACGGGACATACACCTTTTAAACGCAAGGAGAATTGGCAATTTGATTGGACTTATATTACTTGGTTAATTAATTCACCAGTTTCAAAAAAAAAAAAAGAATATATACACTAATCTTATTTATTATTACAGTCCTCGCAATAATTATTATGACTCTATCTATATCATCTTCTTGAGTATTCATGGGATTACGACTTTTGTATTGAAATAGATTCAATATCAAGAAAATGATTGTTGCATGTTGCAGAATATGTCTGTGCATATTTATATATCATGACCAAAAGTTGAATCAATTTGCTTTGTAATTACTATGCATGGCGGCAGGGTGGAGGTGGAGGTGGAGGTGTTGCTGTTGCTGGAGCTGGGGTAAATGGGTTCCCATCGTTAAATGATATTTACGCAAGGCAGATTGCACGTTGCAGCAAAACCAAAACCATTAATTTTGGCGCATTAAATTAAGTTCCTTAAAGATAGGGTAAAAGAGAGTTAATAAATTAAGTAAAGTGTCAAAAGTGGGTTACAAAAGTGTAACAAAACATTTGCCTTTGCGCTAATTACGAAACTGAAACATGTAATAAATTAACTAAGAATCTCTGAAGATGGAGTGTCTTCTCACTCGAATGGATTAATTATAGCTAGGATTCACGAGGAGGTGCCAAATTGCAGCTGGGTCAATTCTGACAATTACAATGATGACTGATCTGCAACTGCAAAAGCACGTACGCTAGCTGCTCTGACCTTACATTAGATTAGGTACAAAATAACAAAGATCTGACTCAGGATAACCAAGTCCATGCTCGATACCTCCTCTACGTGGAGGTGTTATGTCCTTACATGTTATTCACAATTATCACATTATTTCCAATTATAACTAACGAACTACCTAATTAAAAGATTAATTGGGAATTAATTAATGACACAATAATTAAACCAATTATTGAGCAAACCCCAATTGTGATATAAGTCATCTACATGTACCAGAGCTAAATATACATGGCATGTTCGAGTCCTGATGGGTCTATGTATTGATCATCTCAGTCAATTCAATATTCAAATATTGAGTGTTAAATTAATGTCTCATTAAGTAGATGATCGATGTTCTGATATGTAATAAAGCAATTAATTAATTAAAGCGGTATGGGGTGGTGAGGACAAGGCTGATGAGCCAATAATAATCTATTTCGGTGATGAATATGTGAAGACGGTGACACGAGAGAGTCGCCACCAATATACAATCATGGAGATGAATAGCATAGTATAGCATATATATAGAACTGCATAAAGATCTTTTACTGCTATCTGTAGTTAATAAAAGAGTGGAAGAAGATATCAGAAGAGGAGATGTAGAGAAGAAAGAATATTATTAGTATAAATTTGGCTTGGTTGATGTCGTTTTGCATCTGCATAAAGTAATTGAGAGAAAAGAAAGATTAATTTCATCCGTAATGACAAGAAATAAGATTTTGTTAAAGGTCATTCGAAAGGCCACGACTGTTTGAAAGAGAAAGAGCCAATTGTGTGGGGACTGATTCGAATCTGCTTTTAGTTTTAGTAAAAAAATTTTAATCAATCAATATAGTATAAGCTAACTTGAGCCTTAAGCAAGCACGTCGCCATCAACCCAACTCCATGAAAGATTTCTTTTCTGTAACAGAAATCATATACAAGAATATCATAAAAGGGATCAGCTATGGCATGGTCTATCATATTATAAAGCATTTAAAAGCTAATCTAATTGAGGCCTAAGCTAAGCCATAGCTATCTAGCTGTGTAGAATTAACTGGAGAGTTTGAGCACACACGTGTTCGATAGGAGAGAAGGACCCACCATATAGAATCTTCTGAACGAAAGAATTTGATAGAAAAGGGTGGGGTGAGGTATTTGATCATCATTCATCGAGATCAAGATCAAGTGGATTAATACAATCAGAAAGTAATTGCAGTTGCTTTAATTTAAGGGCCTCAACTTTGTAAGTTTTATGTGGGACCTTTTCTTTTAATTTGAGGGTTGGGCATGCATGTATATCAACAAGCATATGGACAATCACAAACCGCCACCACACTCAACCCAATATATTTATTGATATATGTAAAATAGGAGTCAAGTCAAGTCTGGAGCGTCAAGTGCCCTAAAACATCGGGATCTCCTGTTGGACTGTTGCATTCACGATTCAAAGTCTTTTCTGCACGTGAGACTTCTCTTTCCTAATTATCTAACCTTGGCTTTGATTGCGCCGGAATCACTAATTTATGATCACCCCCATGGCACTTGTGATTTCGATTTTCTTTTCCATATTATATATTTTTTTTTTTAAAAAAACAACTACTAATTTTATCTCAAAATTTAGGCGTGTGCGATTATAGTATTTGATGGAAGTCACTTTAATTAACTAAAGTAAATTACCTCGGTATTTGGTAAAGAAACGAAAGAATAACATATTGTTCATTTCGGAGCCTGAGATGTGTAAATTACCTTTTCGATAGGTCGATTCGATTCGGTTGCGGTTTCGTCTTCAGCGTACAGTGTGGACCCTGTGGCGTTCCTTCCTTGCTTTTGCTCCACCCATGTTTTTGTTTTTTTTTGTTTTTTTAAATCTTTTAATTAATCAATTAATTATCACTCTTTATAATAAAGTAAGTATCACAAGCTCCCTCCTCTCCCTCTTGTCATAATCATTTTATTTTATTTTTTAAATTATGAACAAAATGAAAAGATCTCATCACGCGGACCGCTTTAACTTCAAATCTTGTGAACAGTCTCACCCTTAATTTCTATTGTCGATTAAGCTACCATTTCTGCAGGGCAATTAAGATAATTGGTTTTAACTTATTTATTTATTAAAAGAATATTGTGAATAATCAATTGCATGCATGGCATGGGGGTTTAGGATCTTCACATGCAATGTACATATGTTGAAGCCCAAATTGTTTGAACTTCAATTCGTGCCAAAACGTTCATCTGTCTGTATCTCCAAATGGTTGGTGTCTCCAGATTTGGTGGGTTTGCTACAATATTGTATTTGCTGATGGTTGCTTCGACAATTGACTCTGAAATTATAATTTTATATATATCATACGCACTCACCGATGTGCGCTAGAGATTAAACAATATTATGAACTTTCGATTGAGATCGATTCATTCGGTGGGAAGCCACATAAAATTTTATTACTTGTTTAACTAATAAGTCATATAATAATATCCTGCCACGCCAATTATATATACTAATGCAGATATTGTAGTCAATGATATTTAGAACATTCTGAAGTGACCTCTCTGTTAATCAGTCGATGAAGACTGCTTCAGACTATGAAACCAAACACATTCACTCACCTTGAGATTAACTGGTTCTAGTTTTCTCGCGTAAATTCAACTCTTATTCTAGCTAGCTAGTATATACCAGTTGAAAAAACTTGAGATGGAACTCCAACTTGTTACACTCAAATAATATTCATATTGAGTATTTATCTAAGAATTTAAGTTTTTAAGTCAAGTGGTTACTTAACATGATATCAAAGCTAAAATATTTAAATTTAAATCCTTTTCATTCTCAGTTTCTTTGGGCATTTATGCCATTCGATTAAATCAAGTCTATCTCAGATACGTTGAAAAAATTTTCATTTCTCTGAATATGTTTACATAAATGGGGTTTTTCTAATGAGTTTCAAAAGCTTTGATCTGCAGGTATTTGAGGGATATTATTGCAGTGAGTGGAAGTCTGACATCATGCATTTAGCTAGCTAATTAGAGCCGGAAGAGAAGATGTAAAGCAGAACAGAAACCAACCCTGACACCTACACATACATTTTAAAGGAGTGATGGGATGCGATGGGATGATGCATTGCTATATAGCTACCTACATAAATCTATATGCATAATGCCGCTTTAATATCTAGTGGCAGTGCCTATCAAGCATTAGGGGCATGGTCCTCGGAAACTTGGCATACCAACCCTCCATTCTATGTCTATTTATAATATTTATAGGCCTCATAGATGTGCATTCCATATGAATTATTTATCAGCTCGTTATTCAAGTCAAATGAGAATTGATTGCTACTTCAGATTATCATTAATTTTCCTATGTAACATAAATCATTTATTGTGAAAATTGTGGATAACTTCTTTTATCAAGTATTGTATTGCTCATCAAAGAAAAGTATAAGTTAGATACTTGATAGATTCATAAATAATTTAAGTTAGATTGGATTGAATTAGGTTACTCTATGATAAATAAAATCAGAGCTAGGTTAAAAAAAATATACATATATATATAACCACAAAAGCTAAATTGAATAATGATGAGAATTTCTTTTATTAAGATTGTGGGTTTAGGTAGTCAACAAAAGTGTTATAGGTAAAATGAGCACAAGAATAAGAAGCATTCATAATTTTTACCATGCATGCGATGCAATATTTTGTAATAATTAATTGGCACTGAAAGAAACAAATTAATTGTCGTCCGGGACGATATGATTATGGAAATAGAAAGGCTTGTCCATGACCATGACACCGCGCCCTTTGGGCTCCCCGGGGTCCAGGGCCTCGGGATTTTTCTGTCACGGCCCGATCAAGCTCTCATTTTGAAACGCCAAGCTTCTCTTCCTCCACCAACAATGTGATCTCATAAATGGTTTCATTATTAGTTTGTTTGTTTCTTTGATCTTTGTTCTCTGCATGCACTTGTTCAGGACCACTTGCTTTTTCTCATTTTAATCTTATTCTGCAACTAGCTAGCAAAAAACCATATATGGGGTAAAGAAAGCTAGTGCCTGCCTAGTGGATTCCTTATTCATATTCATGCATGTACAATAAATAATATAATATAAAGAAAAATAAATAAAAATGATGGAATGGCTCAGCTTTCCCATTTTTGGTTCGCCATCGCTTTCCTGAAATGATATGACAGGCGTCAGTTCATAACCTACATCACTGTTACAGATGCTCGCTTCTATTTGTATAGAGATATGACACTTCATGAGCTGATATGCATGACTAGCTACAATTCTTCTAATAATAATAATATGCAATCAGTATGGTACTGATCGATCATATCAAGATCGGACGGTTAAGCGGTGGTGGCCGACACCGACGAAACAGTAATATATAGTAACAGTAGTCGATACGATGAAGCTGAAGCGGGCCATGTGGTATATATAAACTATTAATTAAAGTACCATTTATAACTAGAAGCATTGAACCTTGAATATGATGATATTATGATGATGATGATCATAAATATTAGTAAATGGAATTAAATTAATAATTTACCATCATTACGGAGAGTTAGTGGAGGAGGAGGTTAAGCATTAGCAAGCGGGCATGATTCCTGAGAAACCGTGTTGTTTCTCAGCCCCAGCTTGATGATGAAAGAGACGTTTAAAGCAAATTGCGACAAGAATACAAAAGTGTTACCAAATTAGAGAATCTCAACTGCTCACACTAGTTTGAGTGAAGAATTGGCAAAATTGTATATAAATTGATCATATGTTTATACTATATGATATTATATTTAATTATTTATATATGTTGATGAACCCTTATTAATTCATGCTATGGCTTGGGTTAGCTGGTTGCAATGGCTGTAAGTTCACAGAGAGGCTTTTGTTTGGTTATATCTTTAGCTAGCTTTCGAATATTATAAAATCAACCTTAAGTTGTCTCCATTCATTGCCGCCCACCCTGGGTAAAGCTGCTAATTTTCTGCAGGAATAATTCTATAAACAGAGCTGTCAGCAAAAGATTGTTAAATTAATCAATTAAATATTATTTGGCAAGTTTGTTGGTGATGGGCAAAATTATTTTATTTTATTATATAGAAGAAACTCGAAATCTGGGCTTCCACTAGTAGAAAACGTGAATGGAGTTTTAATTTAAAACATTTAATAACTGTTGATTAATTTGGAAAATTAATTTATTATTACTAATTAAAGTAGGGATGGCAATGGCGAGGGTTGGGACCGGCCATTGCCATCTCCATCCTCATCCCTATTTATAAAGAACATCTCCAAACTAATAATGTAGAAAGGTAATAGGGATTCCCCGAATTGAAAATATCATCCTCATCCTCATCCTCATCCTCATCCCCAACCCTCTCCAAAACCGAACCATATCATAATATTTAAAGTATATCATTTAGAAATAATAAAATTTCAAATGTTCAATGATAATTAACAATTCAAAATATAGAATAACATAATTCTAACCACTTTCAAATAATAATCAACATTCTAAAATATAGAATAACATAATTCTAATAAGTTTCAAATGATAATTAACAATCTAAAATATAATAAAAAATGTACTACCAAATTGCTTGATAACGAATGTGAGACAACTCAAATATTTTCTTTCTCAATCCTCCGCATTAGCAATATTTAATAATACAATTATTGTTAATTTTAACGGGTATGCAGGGCGTGGCGTATAATCTTCATCTTCATCCCGTTTAAAAACAGGTATTATATATTTACCTTATCCATATATTATAACCCTCCGTCCCCATCCCTAACGGATTATATCCCCGTGAGTCCCTATACTCATGAGTTTTTTGCCATCTCTAAACTAAAGTGGCTTTAAAAGGGTTTGGTTTGTATCATTGATTATTAAATAATTAATGAAGATAAAAACCTATCAGAAAAGCACTATTATTTATTGGCATATGCCAGTAAAATATATACAGATGCTTGATGTTTCCATAAATTTTGTGCAAAGAATTTTGATTGACCACCTTACGTAAAGAACAAAGCTAGCTATAGCTAATATTAGTTAAGTAGCCAAAAGTGAAATAGATATATAACTTGAATGGTTTCTGGACAGTTATAAATCGACGGATATTCATCATCAAGATGATGAAATTGTTAAGCTTAAATTTTATTGTCATCTGATTGTTACTTTTTATAATTAACTTAAAGTTTTGATTGAATAGTTGTTTAATGTGATATCAAAACAAGCATCGATCTTATATTGAAAGTTTTTATTCACGTGTCCTTCCCTGCAAGAGGGTGAATTAATTTACTATCTGTCGATGATGGTTAGCTTACTTTCTTCTTGACTTTATTATATACTTTCTGCAATCTTGCTTGGAGTGGTAAGTGCGCACCAAAATTGGAATCATGCCTAACTTGATGTGAGTGAGTGAAAGAGAGAGATGTGAGCAAATAATTATTATAGCATCAAACAAAGCCAAATACTAATAATAATAAAAGTTGAAGTAATCTAACTTTATTTTAATCTGCTAAATAGAAAAGTGGTGTTTGTTGCACTACTGACTACTGAGACTTTTGCATAATTTGCAACTTATAGGGATGGAGTCTAGGTCTTAGGTGAGTTATTCACATCGATGTGACTTTGAGAGAAGATAAGCCTCTGAAAGCAACGTTACAAAAAAGGAGTAGTAGTAGTTGTTCTCAAGTATCTAACTATATATGTTTATAATTATTATCTGCTTGGAATATTAGGTTGGTTTTCCATCCACTTTAAGTGACAAATACATTTTTGTTAGGATTCCGAAATAATTGTAAGCGGTTTTGAGAACCCATAGTTCACATAACATGTTTAAAGGAACCAATTAAAGTAATTAGTTTAAGAGGCTTCTCTTTCAATTGGGTTTCTGCAACATTCATAACTAGAGACTAGCTAGCTACCTAGATTGAAAATCTTCTATTGGAGAGATGGTTCTTTTACAGTTCCGATTGGTGGTAATATCAAGTAAATTTCTTTATTGACTTAGGCATACATTGGGTTAGTTACACTACCAATACAAAGAGAAGCATTGGGCTGATATCAGTTATCATATCCCACTTTTGTTGGCTGACAGGGGACTATGTTAAAGTGTTTGAGGTAACTAAAAAAGTGATTAATTAATTTGCCAAAAGCTCAAGGATGTGGAAGCTATTAGACCTACTTACTAGAAGAACTTTTATGATTGATGAGAGAGGGAGAGAAGTTCTAATTATAAAGTAAGGCGATTAGTTTTATATTAAGGTTAAAAAAAGCACCAAGGCACTGGGTGTTACTTGCTCCATCCTAAATTTGTCAAGGCCCAAAATCCCTTATAACTAACTTTAATTGCTATAACAAAAGCATGATTCTTAATCCAACCAAAAATGCAAAAGCCTGAAGGAAAACAAAATCTGGACACTGAGGCGCTTGATTTTTCTACTTCTGCTGAAAATCACAGCTCATCAAATTTGATTAAAGTTTAGACACTCCTGAAACAGCTGACTTTGCTAGGTTATAAGAATCTGATTTATGAATCTTCGTTTGGAAAAAGGAAATTAAGAAAAATATAGGAGAGGAATTCACAACAGAAAAAATAGCAAGAAATTATCTTCACAGGAAATGATGATCATCAATTGTAAATTATACTACATATATCAAGAAAATTTCAACTCCACATATCTCATAGCTCAACAAATCCTATATATAGCCCATTTGGTGTGACGATTACTCTGTATTGGGCACTTAAAATTGAACATAGAAACTAACAGGGAAGAATTTATATGGGGTGGAAACTTGCCTTTCCAACTAGTTAGCTATGTATCAAATTATCAATATACCATTCATGGTAACACAACAGGGTCAATCCTCCATATGTCTCTGGCATATTCATGGATTGTACGGTCACTGCTGAACTTGTACGAGCCGGCTGTGTTCAAAATTGACATTTTGGTCCATCTCTGTCCCAATTCGCATCAGAAACAGTTAGCAACCTAAAAATGACATTGATCAAGCATAATGACATTGATCAAGCATGCAATCTACAATAAACAGCACCACTACATACTTGTCTATCAGTGTTTGTAAATATATAAAATGCAAATAACATTACTCACTTTCTGGTCTCGATATGCTTCATCAACCTTCTCTTGGCACTCAATGTAACTAGGGAAGTCCTTGCCAACAAGGAAATAATCAGCTCGGCCATAACCTTCATTCCCTTCCAGAGATCCCATTAGTTCTTCATAATTGTAGGGACCACAAACACCACTTCTCACAAATGCCTTGACTTCTTCAAATCGTGGGTCTGGTACAAACTGCATATATATAAAAGTTATGTTATTGAACAATCCAAAATTACTATCATGAATGCATGTCATGGTTGCATGTTAAATTTTTAAAAGGGCTATAAACTGTTTGGATGCTAACCTTGCCTTCAGCTCTCTCCCTTCTTAGCCCAGCAATTTCATCAGCTCGTGCACCAAAGAGGAAGAAGTTATCTTCTCCAACTTCTTGCCTTATTTCAACATTTGCTCCATCTAGCGTTCCAATTAGGATGCAACCATTCATAGCAAACTTCATATTGCTAGTTCCACTGGCCTCCATTCCAGCGGTACTAATCATTTGAAATTTTAATACATTAGAAAGAACCCATCAGTGCCTAAAAACAGCTATTAATTTAAACTTGAGAAATTTCAACATTGTCTTTTAAAGAGCATATTTTTTAATTAATAACTTCATTTGAGCAAATTCAAAGGGCCCAAATAGAATATTAAATTTCACAAGGAGTTTATTTCAATTAATTTTCAGGTTGTATACCTTCAGCCACAAGACCACAAGCTCTTGTTTTCTAAGAGATGTTATATGTAGCCTGATGATTATAGAAAGAAGATTTCAAGATTTCATTCTCAAGATTAAAATACCTTATATGCTGGGAGAGCTCACTTCCAGGAATAAGCACCTCTGCGACACTGACATTGTAATCAGGAACAAAGACAACCTAAGACATAAGCAAAGAATAAGACCGTGAATTTATGATCATAAAAAATCTTTACTAGCCTTCATCAAGCTATCAAAGCATAAAGATTACAGAATTGTCAATCAAATATATATTCTTGACTGTAGTTTAATTTAAACACTCTTGAAGAAGAAGGCTTGTCTTGTATGAAAGTGAATCGTAAAGCACCTTAAGGAAAGGAAAAATCATTATCAGCTTTTGTGTCATTTACTAACTTTAATGCTAATTTTGTGATGAAGGTAAATTAATTCACTAGGATACCTCTTATTTATATTTATGAATGAACTCATACCTTTAGAAGATCACCAATATCAGGATCATGATTTACTGTAGCCCCAACATCTGTGATGAATTTTACAATCCTCTTTGCTTGGACATATGTAGCAAATGCTTTTCCTCCGAATATACATACCCGAGGAACAAAGCTTGCTTTTCTTTCCTCAGGACTCATTTCTTTCATTTTCTTGTAGCGGTAAACTATTCCCATAATGTTTAATAATTGCCGCTTGTATTCATGGATGCGCTTCACCTGCTAACACATCCATTAGATACATTAATATTTTTCAACCATCAAAAGAAAATATGAAAGTCGAAGAAGCCAGAGGAGCTGTTTAATTGGATAAACATTTTACCGTGTAAGTTGTATAAGCAAGGCTAAAGCAAAGACTCTTATGTAATTCTAGGCTTGAACATGCACCTAATTCTAAAATTAATTACCAGAATTTGCAATAACCATCTTAGTATTTGCAAATTGTTTCCAAGTCCACGGCAGATTTCACCACTCCAATTTACACTCTTTTGCATGCAAAGATTCAAGAAAAACTTAAGTATGAATTATATAAAGAAAGAAAGAAAAGTTATTGGCAGGAAATTACCTGTACATCAAACATTGCATCTGGCCTGACAATATATCCAGTTTTTTCTTTGAGGAAGGATGCAACCTTTATCTTGTTCCTTCTTTTTGCTACCCTCCATTCGGATTGGAGATCCTCGTTATCAGCAAACTGTAGACAACTACTCATATTAGTCTATCAACAGAAATAATGCAGCAGTAACAGATTGCTTGGCATTTATTTCACAGAAATGTAATGTAAACCAATATGTTGAACATTTAATTAATAAACTGCAAAGTTTGATTTGTAACATTTTACGTTTCTAAGTATGGCCAATTTCTCAGTGTCTGTGACCCAATCTTCTGTCCCAGTCCACTTGGTTATGATTTCACTAAGATCTGGATTGCAAAAACGAATCCATCTTCGCGGTGTCACCCCATTTGTTTTATTTTGAAATTTCTCAGGCCATAACTGCAGGAAACCAATGAATGAGAAACTTTGTGTCTGATATGTTCCACACAAAATAATTTCTCACACACCACTCACACACACACACACACACGAACACAAATCAGTAGGCTTAGAGTAAAAATTTAGAGGTATGCTGAATTAGTAGCCGGAATTGCATAGACAGAAAATCAATACAACTCTGATATGATGGCTAGGCAGACTTTCGAGAGGTCTGCCAGCCCTCCTATGAGCTCAGCTCAATTATGTTTTTCCAGGTTCTAGATAGCCTGCTCTCCCTTCCATTCCCTTCCCTTAATACTCTAACTAACTTCCCTCCTTTCCAGCTCAGCAACAAAATAACTAACTTCCAGCTAATTGAAAAAAAACCAAAATAACAGAAAACAAAAACTTCTTTCCCTCTCCGCCCCTTACTAACAATTTATTTCTTACGCCTAGAATAAGTAAACTTAATTTGAGGCTTAGCCCCGGCTCTATCAATACCCCCCGCCCAAACATCCACCTTGTCCTCAAGGTGGAAGTGGGGAAACTGGTTCTGTAACAGCTCAAAATTCTCCCAAGTAGCCTCAAACTCTGGAAGCTCCTTCCATTTAATAAGGACCTCGGAATTAGTGCCGAAACTGTCCCTGGTCTGACGGAATTCCAAGACACTTTCTGGTTCCATAATAAGCTCCATTTCCTTACTAAGCTGGGGGGAATAGAGGCAGAAACAGGTGAAGAGCCCACTGCTTTCTGTAACTGAGAAACATGGAAAACAGGATGGATGAGTGAACCAGCTAGTAATTTGAGTTTATAAGCAACCTGTCCCAGCTTAGATTCCACTAAGAAAGGTCCATAAAAACGAGAGCTGAGCTTTTCATTCCTTCTCCTAGCTAAGGATTTTTGGCAATAGGGTTGTAGCTTCAAATAAACCCAATCTCCCACCTGGAAGTTAACATCTCTGCGCTTTCTAGAGATGGCAATTTTCCCCGGTTGGGCCGGGTACCCGGGTTTTACCCGCACGGCCCGGCCGGAGAAAACCCCGGATTTCCGGGGATCAGGCCCGGATGCGGGGTTGCTAAGGGCACACAGGCCCGGGTGCAATCCGGGGGCCGGATTGCTAAGGAAACCCGGTCCCCGGCCCGCACCGCACAGCCCAGTTGTTTTTTTAAATTTTGTAGTAACAAAATATGCATTGAGGAGGCTTGAACCCTTAACCTACAATTTTAATTTTTGGTGATGGACCACCACGCTACTCACCATTTGTGTGTTATTCCTTGTACACAATTTTTTTATATCATTTCCTTTTATATATTTAATTAAAAATAGTAAAGTGAGGCGACTGGGGTTTGAACCCGGGCCATCAAAACTCATTCCAGCCCCTTCGCTAGCAGTGCTGGCCACGTCCTTGGTGTAAGTTACGCAATATTACAGTATTTTACTCTATCCAAGGTGTAGAAAAATTAAAAAAAAATAAAACCGGGGATTATCCGGGTTTTTTTTCCGGGTGCGGGTGCATCATTTCCGCACCCGGAAAAACCCGGAAAAATCCGGAGATTTTCCGGGGTCCGGGGAAATTTTTTTTAGTCCGGTCCGAGTGCGGAATGGCCAAACCCGCACCCGCACCGGACTTTTGCCATCCCTAGCACTTTCCATCTGCAGTAGATTTCATCCTGTCTTGTGCCAGCTGTAAGTGATGCTTTAACTCATCCAAAATGGCATCCCGGTCCTCCAATAATTTTTCTACAGAGTAAACAGCAGTAGAGCCATGACTAAATCGGATTAGGGGAGGTGGATCCCGACCATAGAGCAGTTTAAAAGGGGTGGACTTGGCTGAAGTATGGTATGTGGTGTTATACCAATACTCAGCCCAAGGAATCCATCGTGTCCACTGTGTCGGTTTGTCAGCCACAAAGTACCTCAAATACGTCTCTAAGCACCTGTTGACCACCTCGGATTGCCCATCCGATTGTGGATGATAGGCAGTACTTTAGTTGAGTGCTGTTCCATGCATCTTGAACAATTCCTTCCAAAACAAATTAAGGAACACACGATCCCGGTCCGTAATAATAGAGCAGGGTATCCCATGAAGCCTGACTACTTCTTTTGTAAACAGATTAGCAACTAATTGGGCAGTGGCAGGATGCTTAAGAGGCAGAAAATGTGAAAATTTGCTTAGGCGATCCACAATGACAAGAATGATGTCATAACCTTCTGATTTAGGCAGCCCCTCTATAAAATCCATTGTAATATCTTCCCAGACCTGGTTAGGAATAGGAATTGGCTCGAGTAGTCCAGCCGGAGACAAAGCTAAATATTTATTCTGCTGGCATATGACGCAAGACTGCACATAACTTGTAATGTCCTTTTCCATACCCTTCCAATAAAATTCGTGAGAAATTCTTTGTATTGTCTTCAGCAGGCCAGAGTGCCCTCCTAATGGGCTGTCATGGAACTCCTTTAGTAATTGAGGGATGAGTTGTGACCCCGGAATTAACACCAATTTTCCCTTGTAGAGCAGCTGATCCTGGACCACCGAAAAACCTTTTGAATTCACTGTTCCAGCCAAAATAGATTCCTTGATCTGTTTTAATTCCTCATTATCTTCTACTTCCTTCCGTATTACTGCACAATCATAAGCTGGGGATAAAGAAAGAGCAGTAAATTCTGGTCTGCGCGATAAGGCATTTGCAACCTTATTTTCTAGACCGGGACGATACTGTATTTCGAAATCATAGCCCATCAATTTAGATAACCACTTCTGATGTTCTGCAGCAACCATCCTTTGTTCCAGGAGGAATTTGAGACTTTTCTGATCAGTTCTCACTAAAAATCTTCTGCCCAACAAGTAGGGTCTCCATTTTTGGACCACCAAAGCAATAGCCATCAATTCCCTCTCGTATATTGATTTCAAGCGAGCTCGTTGAGAGAGTACATGGCTAAAATAAGTAACTGGTCGCTGCCCCTGCATCAAGACAGCCCCTGATGCATCGGTTTCAACTATGAATGGTTGGCTAAAATCCGGAAGAGCCAAAACCGGAACTGTAGTCATAGCCTTTTTTAACTTTTGAAAAGCTTCTTCAGCCTTATCATTCCACCCAAAGCAGTCCTTTTTAAGCTGTTATGTCAGAGCAGATGCTATGTTCCCATAGCCCTTCACAAATTTCCGGTAATACCCTGTTAAGCCAAGGAGCCCTCTTAACTCCCTCAAATTTCTAGGGGTGGGCCATTGTTGCATCACCTGCACCTTTGATTCATCCACAGCCACACCCTCCCCAGAAATGATATGCCCAAGATATTCCAATCTGTCCTAAGCAAATATACATTTTTTGCGGTTGGCATATAACCTGTGCTGTCTAAGAGTTTCCAGCACCAGTGCCAAATGCTTTACATGTTCTCCCAAGCTTTTACTGTAAACTAAAATATCATCAAAGAAGACCAATACAAATTTCCGCAAAAAATTTCTAAAGACATCATTCATTAGAGCTTGAAACGTGGAGGGTGCATTAGTGAGGCCAAAAGGCATCACCAAAAATTCATAGTGACCATTATGTGTTCGGAATGCTGTTTTAGCTACATCTTCTGCCCTCACTCTAATTTGATGATAACCTGACTTTAAATCTAGTTTAGAAAATATAACAGCTCCATACAATTCATCTAGAAGTTCATCAATGATAGGGATAGTATACTTATCCGATACTGTGGCTTGGTTTAATGTCCGATAGTCGACGCAGAATCTCCAGCTACCATCCTTCTTCTTGACTAACAACACTGGATTGGAGAATGGGCTACTGCTAGCCCTTATCACACCGACAGCTAACATCTCCTGTACGAGCTTTTCAATTTCATCTTTTTGAATCTGCGGATATCGGTAAGGTCTTACATTAACCGGTTGACTACCATCTTTCAATACAATCGCATGTTCATGACCTCTGTTAGGAGGCAGTCCTTGGGGCATTTCAAATACCGAACTGAAATTGTGTAACAACTCTCTCACCTCCTGAGGAACTTCTGGGTGTACAAATTCAGACATCACGCACACGGAATTCAGCTCCAGGAGAACTCCTTGACCTCCTTCTTTTACTGCCTTCATCAAATTCTTCAGAGAAGCCTGAATTTTACATAAGCCTGGATCCCCTTATAACCTCACTTTGGTCCCGTCAATTTTGAATTCCATAGTTAAGGCCTTGCAGTCAAATTTGATTACCCCCAAGTTCTCCAACCACATCATGCCCAGGACAATATCCGATCCAGCCAACTCCAAGGGAAGGAATTCTTCCACAATTGTCAGTCCTTGTAGAGACAGTTTAACATTTCGGCAAACCCCCTCTCCCTTAACTGGAATTCCAATTCCCAATAATACCCCGTACCCACCAGTATTCTCTATAGGCAGTGAAAGTTGTTTGACCAAAGCTTGGGAGATGAAATTATGTGTTGCACCAGGATCAATTAGCACCACCACTTTCTTCCCGTGAAGTTCCCCTGTCAGCTTAATAGTCTTAGGAGATGACAGCCCAACTACAGAGTTCATTGATAACTCTATCACTCCCAATTCATTTTCCTTGCGTTCACTGTCTTCAACAGAGGGGTCAACATCTTCCTCTGCCTCCTCAGCCTCTCCCTGAACCACCATCACCCTTAATTCCTTCAACTTACAACGGTGGCTTGGAGAGAATTTCTCGTCACACCGGTAGCAAAGTCCCTTCTCTCGTTTGGATTGCAGTTCAGCATCGGATAATCGACGAATTGAGGCTCCGAACGTTTTGCAGGTGCCCTGTCTGGTAATATGGTGTTCCTTCCTCCAAGAGAACTGGTGTTCTTCGTCACTGGATAGCTGGTTTCAGAGGCCCATTTTCTGTCATGTGGCACAAATTCGGTTTTCCAATGCCTGAGGGTGTTTATTTTGTCTTCCAATCGTTGGGCTAAGCTCATTATACGTTCCAGCCCACTGGGCCTGTAAGCCCTTATCTCAGCCCGTAAGTCAGGTCTCAGCCCATGGATGAACTGCCCTTCCAATATATGCTCCGGTACCTCCTCCATCGCCGACGCCATCTTCTCGAACTGGCGCCGGTACTCTCTGACCGTTCCCTCCTGTCGGAGGGCCAGAAACTGCTCAGAGATCTCCTCTCGGTTCTCTCGAAAACGTTCCAGTAGTAAGGCCTTCAGCTCCTCCCACGATCGGAAGGCTCGCCGGGAATCCTCCCACTGGTGCCAGGCGAAAGCCTCCCCCTCCATCGACACGGCGGTGGCGATCAACTTCTCCTTCTCCGTCATCCGATTCAGCGAAAAGTAATGCTCCATCCGATAAATCCACTCGTCTGGATCTCCTCCGCTGAATATCGGCATCTCGATCCGACGAACCCTGAGGTCGCCTTGCCCTATTTCGTCGTTTCCACCTCCGGCATCTCCTGTCGGTGACTTCTGTTTCGATGAAGAAGGTGAGCGATGGGTACTCTCCCTTCGATCGTCTGCCAGCGTCTCCAGCCTCTCAAGAATCGCCGCCATGCTTTGCTCCAACAGCTGCACTTTGGCCAAACCATCCTTATCCGCACTCAGATCGGCATGCATCAGCTGGACTTTCTCCCTGATTGTGTCCATTCTTCCTTCCCCCTTCTTCCCAGCCATAACCCAGGTACGTATGCTCTGATACCAGTTTGATATGTTCCACACAAAATAATGTCTCACACACCACTCACACACACACACATGAACACAAATCAGTAGGCTTAGAGTAAAAATTTAGAGGTATGCTGAATTAGTAGCCGGATTGCATAAACAGAAAATCAATACAACTCTGATATGGTGGCTAGGCAGACTTTCGAGAGGTCTGCCAGCCCTCCTATGAGCTCAGCTCAATTCTGTTTTTCCAGGTTCTAGATAGCCTGCTCTCCCTTCCATTCCCTCCCCTTAATACTCTAACTAACTTCCCTCCTTTCCAGCTCAGCAACAAAATAACTAACTTCCAGCTAATTGAAAAAAAACCAAAATAACAGAAAACAAAAGCTTCTTTCCCTCTCCGCCCCTTACTAACAATTTATTTCTTACACCTAGAACAAGTAAACTTAATTTGAGGCTTAGCCCCGGCTCTATCAGTGTCCTACAAGATGACATTAATGCGGCGGTAGTTCTATAAAGCCAGCAGCTCCACAATGTTTTTATAAAATAATCAAAGATGTAGCATAGCAAAATTACCTCATAGAAATCATTAAAAACTTCATTTTTCACTATTTCACTATGAATCTCAGCAACCCCGTTTACTGCAAACCCACCAGCAACACAGAGATTAGCCATCCGGACCATCTTTGGTAGTGTTGGATCTGGTTCAAATGTCACTTCATTGTTTTCCTCCAAGTCCTGTTCTTCAGATTCTTCTTCTTCTTCCTCAGTAGGTTTAGTTTCATCAGAAATTTCAGCTTCTTCTGTGGGATCAACAGCAGAACTTTCCTCTGATTTAATAAAAAGTTCAGCAACTGATTCTGGCAACTCAATGTTATCTAGAATTCTCATTTGTTTCAGCTTTTGTTGCAACAAATCAAGATCCTCTGCGCCATACTCATCTATTATGGTCTGAATCAGCTGGTTAACACATTTGGTAGATGACATTAGGAGAAATACAAAGTACATACATATTCTAGAAAAGAATTGTACTCTTGCACAGGTGTCTGAAGTCCAAACATGCCTTAAAAATGACAGATTGAATTGTTGATAGAACTAAACATCATCCTTTTCTATAAACTTACCTCCTCATCAATCATCCTTATAATTTCAACATGTCTAGGAAGCAAGTCCTGCATAAGCTTCAAACTCCATTTCTCCAGTGCCTCAGGTAAAACTGTGTGGTTTGTGTATGCAACAGTTCTGGCAGAAATATTTTCAAAGCTTTACAAGTTATCTTTCAAAGAATCTTTAGAATTTTTAATGATTATCAAATACACTCGATTGATTAGACCTTTGATAAATAATCTGAGCTTTTGTGTTTTGGATCAAACCATTTCTAATAAGAATATTATACAACTACAGTTGGAATTCACAAGATTGTGTAAAATCCCGTTAAGGAAGTACCTCTGAGTAATCTCCCAAGCTTCTCTCCAGCTCAAACCCTTCACATCCATCAATATTCTTATCAGCTCGGGGATGCAGAGTGTTGGGTGAGTATCATTCATCTGCACTGCAACCTTTTCGGGAAATTTTTCCCAATTCACAGGCTCTCCTGATCTTCTTTCATATCGTGCAATGATATCTTGGAGTGAAGCAGAGCATAGTGTATATTGTTGCTTTAATCGAAGAGTCTTTCCCTCAATTGATCCATCCCCAGGATATAATATGTAGCAAATCTAGCACAAGAAAATGTTATAGTGATGATTAACTGTTTGTGTTATACTGAGCAGTTCTTTGATTAGAAATATATGGTAAGATTCCAGCAAATGCGAGGTAACAGAAGCAAACAGATTCATACAAACCTTCTCAGCATTTTTAAGAGCTGCATAAGCTTTGGCATGATCTCCTGAATTAAAAGCACCTAAATCAAATTCTTGCGGCGCAACTTTGGTGGACCATAGCCGAAGGTTGATTGTGGTTTTAGTTTTATATCCTGGTATAGGGACATCATAGGCAACTGCTACTATATCTTCTCCTCCAACCCATTTTTTACTTCCATCCGGCCCAAAAATTACTTTGCCATAGAATTTCACTGGATAGGATACATCATTTCTCACAATTTCCCAGGGACTGCCCATCTGTAAGGAGATGCTTCACAATCAAAGAACAGATACAGAAGCCTAGAGAAACAAGAGCTTAGTTGTTAAGAATATAAGACCTACTTAACTATTGAGCAGCTTGTAGAATTACAAATATCTGAATAAAAAGAAGATTATTTTAACGGACAATGAAAACATTGAAACCAAACCTCGAGCCAATTTTCTGCCACTTCTTCCTGACCATCTTTAGTAATTAGCTGTTTAAACAAGCCATACTTGTATCTAAGTCCATATCCCCATGCAGGGTAATTTAGTGTTGCCAGGGAGTCCAGAAAGCAGGAAGCGAGTCGTCCTAAACCTCCATTCCCTAGTGCAGCATCTGGTTCCTGTTGATAATCAATTGACAAATTTATACACTTGAAATAAAAAAAGTGACCATAGCTGAAGCATACAAAAATAAAAAAAGAGTCAAAATTGCAGGCTGCATTAGGCCTATGCAAATGGATGAACCTTATAATCAAATAATAACTATTTGATAGGAAACAATATGGCAACATCAGACTGCCAAATCAATAAGCACATCTCCACTGGTGCATAAATTCATCGGACAATGTTTAGGTTAGGAAGTTCTAATTACCAATTTCTTAACCAGGTTGTTTTACTAATTGTGAAGACAGATTCTGAAGGCTGAGGAACCAACCCTATAGCATCCACAACCTAAAGTTCTGGAGTTAGCCTTCCTTTTCAAATACTTGGACTATCACATCCTGCATCATTAGCATAAGAAATGCTAGTTTTCGACTATCCCTGCTTATGCCGTATGCCACAACTATAGAACTGCCTTGCTAAAATTAATAAGAACTTTGACAAACACCTAGTGAGTAATTCAGAAATACAGAAAATTATGTATCATCAGTATTATAAAAATGTTAGACCTGCTTAGCTACATCCTCCAGATTGTGGCCCAACTTTTTCAAAGCCTCTGCATAAGGCCCTGAGAGCTCCAAATTACCAATTGCATTTAGCAATGCTCTACCCTGCAACAATTATAACGTCATCAACGTTTTCTGCTAGAAGAAAAATAGAAAAGCAAATCCAGAGTGATTTAGCTCTGGCAAACCTGTAGATACTCCATAGACAGGTAATATGCCTGCTTTACATTCATCTTCTCATAGAAATTATATGTAGCATTCCAATTTATGATTAACATATCACGAATACTCTCTGCAGTGGCATAGAACGCCTTCGGGAGCTCAAACTTTTCAGGAGAAAAAGATGGTGTGAACTCTGCGTGGTATTTGATACTCGATGCAATGGTTCCTGAATCTGGAACAAAATTATCCAGAGAAGCTACAAATGAAAAGCCAAATACTACATCAGAGACTTCGTGACACTGCCGACTACCAAATACATGAACATAGTAATGGGTCCTCAATTGTATAAGAAAATGAAAGTTTTGGTTTATCAAAATGCCAACCAAGCTAACTTTTCTCTCTATAAAATGTTTTCAATTTCTTTTTCTTTTTTCTTTTTTTAAATTTCCCTTTGCTTCAAGGGATTCCAGTAAAGTAGGACATCACACAATTTGCTTATCACAGTACAAAGATTTAATCTTTTAATACATTTAAGTACCTCATAATCACATTGCTTAGGATAAATTTTCTATAGAAACTCAAATTAAACTTGTTAGATACAGAAATCTTAACATGGCAACAAAAGCTTAGAAGAAAAAAAACACCTTCATCAGCGTTACCCTCCTTGAGTTCATTCTTCTGGTCGCTTGCAACACTCTTGACTGATAAAATATTCCTTTTTGAATGATTGAAACGTGGGGTTCTGATGAAGAACAGTTTCGAGCTTCTCCTCCTGTAGTTGAAATCTACAAAGCTCGAATTTAAAATGGAATGTGACATTAACTGCACCGAGTCCCGAGTACGTGTTGCAGAGAAGGGTAGAGCAGCCATTGTGAGTTTAATATTATTTCAATTCAGAGTTGAAAGAGAGATTCAGACTTCCTATGGTATGGAAATTGTTTATCGTTTTATGGTACATGTGCAAAAGCTTATCTCTTTCTTCACTTTTTTATTACCAGCCCAAAAGTTGGTGTTGAAAACGAGCTTTAAAAAGTGCATTTGTCGTTGTTGCTTTGTCTCCCTACAATCGGAAGCATACGGGAATTCTTAATTTTACCAATTAACCATGAGATATTTTTCTCTTTTAATGGTACTCGAATGTTCAGTCTGCTGCCTTCCTCTCATTCAGAACTAGAGATCATGTCATCAAAATTTCTATACCATTTATGAAAAAGATCCAGTATGCTAATTAAGTATAATTTTGGGTTTAATTTTGAATTAATGATAGAGGGATATTAGTAAAATTTTATACTTTTTATTATTTAATTAACTAGAAACAACTAAGACTTTGTCATTTAAAATATTAAGATAGTTAAGTGTATTGCAATTTGTAACTTACAATCTTCGATGATCTCTTATAATGTTTACGTAATCATCTTCTAGGCTCTTGTCAGGTAAGATATGGGAAACCACATATGAAGAAGATGCTGTAAAGCTAGAAGAAGATGAAGATATTAAACAATAATCAGAACATTTCACAAGGGCAATTACAAGGTAGTGGGGGACCAGATCACACAAGTGGTGGGCATCTCATGACTAATTATAATGTAGAATAAGAGTACGAGTCTCTCTCTCTGCTTCAGGAAGATTGCTGGTTTGCTACTTGCATTGCATGCCCAATCATAAGAATGGCATGAAAAGAATAAAAGCCAATTGGGTGTCATGTCAAGTGATTTTTCTTTTTTGGGTTTTTGGCTTGTAGGCTCAAAACTTAATTCCACGTTTCAAATTCAATTACGGTTCTTTTTTGGTTTGGAAGTTGATATACCAACCTTTCAGCTCCTGAAACGCCCTCTTCCCAATCCTAAGGATTTTCTGTTCAAGTGAGATATTATTAGATTGTGATAATTGGTTGTTATATTCATTGTGAGCATCAATCGAAATACAAAATTGCATCGAAATTTTTTTAAAAAAATCTATCCTATAATTATTACATGTGCAATCTGATGCAGAAAAATGCAACCAATCCCATCCGAGAGAACCCCCACACCCAGGAGACTTGAACTTGAGACCTCCAGCCCTGATATCAATATGATATAGGGCGATGCAACCAATCCTACAAAAAGTCATAGCTGATGGTAGAAGCATAACCCTTTCCCTATATCCTACCAGGACCAGGTTAAAGAATCCATCCCAAACACTATCTATTTGGGTCTTACTTCGAGAATCCTTTAAGGCATAGGCCCACCCTCGAGCCCAAACGATGCTCTTGCATCACAATCCATCAATCAAAATATATCATATTGAATCAATCAAACATTCAAACTATGTCACTTCAACACATACGAATTTTATATTTAATCTTACGTGTACTCTAATTTGCAAGCCAGGCATAGAGCTTAAAATTATTGTTGTTAATATAAGAATTTTTGTCTATATAGAATGCAATTCTTTCTTCAAAACAAAAATTCGAGATTTTGTTGGATCTTGTGTGGTATGTAACAAGCTTGAATCTCCAAAATTTGGGCCTAAAATTCAATGACCAACTGGCCGAACTCAAAATCTTGCAAGTAAAGAACCTTTCGCAGGCCCACCTAATTTTCCGGGAAAAAGAATTCAAATAGAAAAAAAGGGGTGCAATACAACTCAACGGTCTAAAAGTAACGTCCAAAGAAGTAAGAATGTTGTCTCCTTTTACGCGGCGCCTCCCATCTGTTTGATTTCCTCAAACACAAATGCCATATAAAATTAAGGATAAAACCTCTCCTCTTGACTTTGTCTCTTGCACAAACCCATTTCTGTTTTTGTCTTCTGGGTTTGTGCAAGAAAACCTGTCTGGCTGCTTTTCAGCAACTTTCTCAGGTACCCATTTGTTGGTTCCTTTCATATTTCCACTCTAACTTCATTTTGTACATGCCTTGTACCTATAAGAAACAACCCACATTTTGTGCTCTCAATGTGATGGTTCTTGTGATTAGATTAATGTTGAATTATATGTCAACCGCTAAGTTAGTTTGCTCATGGCTTTGGTTATTTTTCAAAATGTGTTGTATTAGATAGTTTCCAACAATACAAATTTAATTAATTGACTTTGCTCATCGCTTGTTTTTCAGGATCTAGTTATTTTGGTGTAAATACCCAAAATGTTCGATTTCTTTAGAAGGCAAAAGTCAGTGGACCCACCAAATTCTTCAAATTCTAAACCTTTCGAATCAGATGAAGAATGTGACAAGAAGCAAACATTGAAGCCTGCAAGACGAACTTCTTCTGAACCTGTGCTCATAACTCCAAACTTCAATGATCAAGGAGGAAGTGCCTATTCCACTGCATCAAAAGATAAGTACAAGAATGATTTCCGCGACTCAGGAGGGTTTGAGAATCAGAGTGTGCAAGAACTTGAGAATTATGCTGCGTACAAAGCTGAGGATACAACAAAGAGCGTTAATAATTGCCTAAAGATAGCCGAGAACATCAAAGAGGACGCTTCCCAGACACTTGACATGTTGCATCAGCAGGGTGATCAAATTCATAGGACACATGAAATGGCTGCTGAGACTGAAAAAGACTTGAGCAAGGTTAAGTGCTGCTCATAATGTTAGCTGAAAAATTTGGCCTTTGTTTGTTTGGTTCATTCAAAACCAATTTGTCAATTGTAACTTGTTAGTGAGGAAAAGAAAACATTGTTTCATTAATCTTACAGGGTGAAAAAGTCTTAAATAATCTTGGAGGCATGTTCTCAAAGCCATGGAAGCCAAAGAAGACCCGAGAAATTACAGGGCCTTTAAGCACACCAGGTTAATTTTCTTCCAATTTAGTTGGCTTCTTTATGTTTCATAAATATTTATTTAACTACACATAAGCATTGTATATAAAATAATAAACGTTTATTTTTTTAGCGGAAATGAGTGTGTGATAGGGCAGAGACCTGATTGTATGTTCATGTTTTGTTTACTTGTTGATTTGGGCAGATCATCCATCCAAGAGAAGTGATAACCACTCGAAGCAGAGAGAAAAGTTGGGAGTAGCTCCGGTACCAAAACCACGCTCAGCTAGTCGAACGCTTACTCCTGAACCAACAAATGCTCTGCAGAAAGTTGAGGTTGGTATTTGCATATTTTGAATATTTTGCATACTAACATTGTTATTGGAATAATATTTATTATGTTACAAAACAGATAGAAAAGGCAAAGCAGGATGATGCACTTTCAGATTTAAGTAATATCTTGGGTGACTTAAAGGGCATGGCAGTTGATATGGGATCTGAACTTGACAGGTCAGTTTGTGTTCTTGTTGGCATGTTCAATTTCTAATGAATTTTTGAGTTTGAGAAATAACTCTATTTTTCGGAAATACAAAATGTTCCAACAATTTGGTATATACAGGCAAAACAAAGCTCTTGATCATCTTTCTGACGATGTGGATGAGCTCAACTCTCGGATTAGGGGAGCCAACCAGCGTGCACGCCGTTTGGTTGCCAAGTGAATGACCATTGAAGTTATTACTTTCTTTTACATTGATTGTCTTCTTACAATATTCTACCAATTTTTTTTTAATTTTTTTTTTATATGGGGAGCCGGGGAGTCCTCGGATATAATTTCCCTGTTCTTTTCTTGTGTACTGCAACTTTTAATCAATACAATTTATAATTCTTTCAAGGAGCCAAGAAGCAAACTTGCTTTTTTCCAGATGACAATTCATTCTGTTACATAGTTCTCTTTGAAGTCGGTTAAACTGTAAATCATTGCTTTTCGTCCCTGCCCAGATTGAATAAGACTGCACTGCACACACTTACATGTAAGAAGTACCCTAGTTATCAACAGCTCGTTCATTCCAATTTCCTGAGCCACCTCTAATCTCTCTTGGAAATACGGACTGAAGTTAGACGAATGAATTCATTAAAACTAGACGATATTGGTTGAATAAGACCAAAAACTAAACATAGAGAAATGAAATTCAGCGACAAAAGAGTTTATAAAAATGAATAGTACGTTTTATACGGTGAAACAAGCTATTGTCACAGACCCAGATGGATTATTGCCAGAGATTTGGTTGCCACAGATAGTGGAGAATACTTTTCAATTCTACTAAAATATGTTACCCAATATTTCCAAGCACCAAAATAGCCAGATCAACTTTTACAGAAAGATTATAATTTGCCAGGGACCACATTCTCCAAGTTCTCTGTACTTCTAAGGTCCGTATATGGGGTAAGTTAGGGGCTTAGAAAATCGAAAATCCGTTTGGTAAACGTTCTACCGCTACAAAATTGGTTTACAAACGAGGTTCAAACTTGAAAGACTCTCGAAATTCTTAATAAAGAATGTAAAGAACAATGTCTTCCCCATTCCCCAAGTGTGAGCTGAGTGGCATATGGTATTAGAGATTTGCGAGTGGGAGTGGGTGTGAGAGTGGCTAACACGAGAAATTGCAAGAGATGTCTTCGTGGCAAGGAATCATTATCACATATCTCAATCGTAAGTAGAACTCATCTGCCACTTCGGCCTCAACAATGGGAAGTGTTCACCAAAAATAATGGTTCAGCCAGGACGCTACTGCAGTCTGCAGGCACGAGAAAATTTGTAGAGAATGGTAGGACACCAAAAGCATATGGCTAGTTGAAAATTGCAGTCAGTTCTTATTACCTATGTAAGACCTAAGATGATCCTTTGGTGTAAAACCTAAAAAGAAAACTATTAGATTGTGGACTCAAAATAGAAAATTGATATTATCATAAAAAGTGTTTATGAGACATGGAAAACCACATGATCATATCTAATCTAGACGCCAAAATTTAAAGCCGGATTTAAAAATGGTTCAATTCTGTCAAATATCTCATTTGTGTTGCCTTTGACTTTCTATAAATTTAGAGTATTCTAATTCAGCTTTCTAAAATTGAAACACACACACACACACACACACACACACACACACACACACACATATATATATATATTCTGGCTATGCCCTCGCTACTAACAATTTTTAAATGTTCCCGAACTTTTTAATAAACTTAAAAAATCTCTTTTTTTTTTTAACGTATATATAATTTCCCTCGAATAAAAACACATCAACATTTTCACAAACCATGCCAAATTATTAATTGATTATCTACTACAAACAAACTTGTCAACAACTGACATCAAATTCATCTGAAATTATCTGTAAATTTCACGCAAAAAATAAATCTATCGTTAGATAATATATTGCTATTATAATTAGGAGGGTGATAGTTCTCAAAGATAATATTGCTAACAGGAATTCTTTAAGAAAAGAGAAAGATCTTATTAAATTTCAGTGCATCCAAGCTTTCTGGGCCCGCATATACTTGAATGGTCCCTACAAGTCGTTGTTCTCAGTTCTCTCATTAGAATTCAGCAAAATCAATGCAACTAGTAGAAGATTAGGACATCATGTTAGACTTAGCCACAAAGACCTGAGGTAAAAAAACATAAGACTAGATCTTGATACATACGAGGAAGTTCTTTTCAGAATGAACAAAGTAACACAATAATTTTATAGAACAGGCCAAATAACACTTTAAAGTCGTATCACTACATCTAAGTCAAAAAAAGTCATAAAATACTTTATTTCCCATCAAAATGAGTGAGAAATTGCATATTTACAAAAATTTATACACAAGCATTTCGGCCATACCATTTTATTCCAGCTTATTAGCTAGCCCATACAGTAGAAACCGTTGTTTCACAACTCCAAACCTTGATGCCACCAACATGGGTTTTCTGAAAATTGGATCAAACAGATAGTTACAATTCCAGCAATCAGATGCTTAGAATCAATATCATGTATCATCACTCTTCACGGGAGTCCAGTTCCTCCCAGAAGCAGCAACTCTTCTGCTGTGTGAAACGAAACCAAGAACATAACCGACAAAAGCCCCAAGCACCAAGAGACTTGCTCCCTTGACATACCATGAAAAGGCAGATTCAACTACCTCACCCTTGGCCACAGCACCAACAGGATCACCACCTATGCCATCATCACCTTTTACCTTCACACTACCTCTATCACTATCCGTGTCACCATCACCACCGCCATTGAGAACCTGCCCAGATGCCAGGATCTCAACCATATCATGCACCTCCCCATCATGGTTTCCTACATAGGAAAATATAAGCTTCCCCCTTGTGGCAAACAACCTAGTGTACCCAAATTCACCCCCACGATACATAGACCGATTAGGTTGTGGGAAGACAGGGTCATTTGGATGGTCTGCTCTAGGTTCCCATATAGGTTGCCAGTCTTGTCCTGCCATCCCAATCACAATATGAACAGGAAATGCCTTCCAGTCCTCCGCATCCTGGCCCATGCTTCCACATGTGAAGTTATTTAGTGGACAAAACCTCTCATATCTATGGACATGACCCCACAATGCAAGAGTCACCTTGTACTTCACAAACAAAGGTTCCAAGTGCTCAAGCATTCTCTCCCTCAACGGTGCATCTCTTAATTCATTGCTTGTAGTGTACATCGGCCTGTGCCCTTGGACTACAACAAACGGAGTCTTGTTCCGATCAACCAACTCTAAATCATTCTTTATAAAATTATACTGGTTACTCCCCTTAAGAAAATTGGTTTCGGTGGATATGTATAGAAAGTGCACGACCCCAATATTGATGGAGTAGTAAAGGTTTCGAGTGGCTGGAGCATGGCTTCCAGTTGATTCTGAAGAGTTTCCAGGCATGTGAAATCTAAGGCTGTAGGGTACCCCACATTCACCGCCACCATCAGTCCCGTAAATTGTGGATGCCCAGTCAGGTTTCCAAGGTTGTGAAGGCCAATCATACTCATGATTACCTATGCAAACATGGTATGCTACTCTCGATGCAACTGGTTCAATTTGCGCGAAAAATTGATCCCACAACCACGAGTAACCTCTCGCATAACTGATATCTCCAATATGTGAAATAAAAGCAGGCTTGTCACCAAGAGCTTCAATGTCACGAAGCATCCACTTAACGGTTGATAAGCTTTCATCTTGTGTACGGACAAATGTTGCATACGGAGTCGCAGCTCCCATATCCCCAAACAGGAATGCTATGGTTTCGTTAGAGTCTTCATTCCGAGACACAAAGCTATAAGTCTCACTCCAACCTTTAGAATTACTTCCAACCTATTGTAAATAGCATAGTTATTCTTATTCAGATTATACAGTGTGGCAAGCAAGAATCAAGAGCAGAGCATGAATGTAACCAAATCAAATACTATTCATTTATTCTTGATCCTAAAGCCAGCACACCCTTACACAGATCAATCACATATATTCCCATAAAAGCATCACTCAACTATACTCTTAAAAGGGCTGTGAAATCTTCAAACTTATCACACACACACACACATATTGATGATTAAAATAATTAATAAATAGGAAATTAAGATGAGTAATTACCTGATAATAATATCTCACACCTTTCTTCAAACCCTTCATGACCGCATCAAAAATCCACCCAGGATCTCTCCATCCGACGCTCTGGTTCGCCGGCCCATGACACATGTGATAAATCTCATACCTCTCCACACGTGCCACCGCCACCTCACTCATCTCCTTCTCCCTTTCCCCGTACTTCACGTGCCTCTCCTCCCAATCCCCAGCTATAAACATCACCCTCATCTCACTCTCATCATCCGTGTACGCCAAGTGCACTTGCTCGGGCCCACGTTCCGACACGAACCCAAGCTGCTCCGACTGGGCGAGCCAATGTTTCGTTCCAGGGAGCGGGTTGTGGTCGTGATCCTGCTTCTTGGGGTTGATCTCGTCCTCGGTCCAGCGGAAAATCCGGAAGGTGTAGTTGGAGCGGAGGTTGGTAAGGGGCAAGGAAATGGATCCCCATCCTTGCTCCCAGGTGGGTGAGGTGGAGAGGAACTTGTAGCCGATGAAACGGTCGTCACGTGAGTCGGGGGGTGAGTAGATGCCGAGCCAGTCGAGCTTGGAAGGGTTAGGAACGTTGGACCATTTGATCAAAACGGTGTCGCCTGACTTGTTGAGGATTGTGGGGGTTATTGTGAGGGTGGGATTGGATGAGGCTTGCGTTAAGGTGTGGAAGAAGAGGACGATGATGAGAGGGATCATGGCGGAGCGCCAGAGATTGGTGATGCTGTTGAATGGTCAAGGTAACAAGATGAAGATGAAGGAGATGATTATAAAAAATTAAAATTATAAATGATGAGGGACGAATATGCAAATTTGTAAAGTCGTAGAATCGATATTATATTCCCATTTAAATCGAAGTAACAAATCCTTGAAAATTAAGCAAAATATCATTACTCGTTCAACATTGTTACGAACGTTACGTCATTGACTATTTAGTAATTTATCTTAACAAAAAAAAATATATATTTTTTAATTTGCTTTCCCTTATTATTATTATTTTTTTAATTTTCCATTAAATCATAGAATATGCGTAAGCATATAACAAAGTGACAGCCCGTAGTATAAAAAGCGTTACTCTGTCAACATGGAGTCTTACGGAAACTTTTAAGTGCCAGTATAATTTGAATTTTCTACGCAAATACATCAATATAACTCGAATACAATCTTTGAAATTTCTTTCTGACAAGCCACAACATGTCATCGAGAGAGCGAGTGTGTGTGCTCATGCGTATATGTGTTCTGGTGGTACTGGGTGCGGTGGAGATTCCCAAAAAGCGGTTGCCCTAGATCTCCAAGCTTTTTTTTTTTTTTTGAAAAACCTAGATCTCCAAGCTCCTCCATGGTCGGGATTAAAAGTTGAAGGGGCTACCGTCATGTGTTTTGCCCAATTTTGATAAGGAAGAGCCTTAAATAGGGGTGATAATTTTTGACACGACACGCGAATACGATTTGATACGATACGGGTTTAAGCGGATTTGGGTTTTGGTATATTCGTATTCGTGTCGTGTTTGTGTGGAATATGTCAACCCGTTTAATATCGTGTCGTGTTCGCGTTGAGAGTTTTTAACACGCGAACACGATTATGATACGACACGATTATAACACGAACACGATTATGACACGAATAACACGAATACATATTATACACGATTGACACGATAACACGATTAACACGAATATTGATACAAACACGATTATGAGACAAGTAACACAAATACATATTATACACGATTAACACGATAACACGATTGACACGAATATTGACACGATTACATATTAAATTTAAAAATACTAAATTTTTTAGACATTTTAGTCCCTACATGTATCCAAATTTTAAAATAAAAATAGAATTTTAAAAACCTAATAAATTTTAAAACTTAGGATATTTTTGTTATTTAACAAAAGTTGAAAACCTTAGCGTGTCATAATCGTGTTAACGGGTCATAATCGTGTCAATCGGGTCGTGTCAATAATGTAAACATATCTTAATTATGTTAGACGGGTCGTGTTCGTGTCTAACACGATTACGACTCGTTTATTATTCGTGTTAGCATGTCGTGTCGTGTTACTCGTTTAATAATCGTGTCGTGTCATAGTGACAAGAATAATAAACGGGTAGTGTTCGTATTGGGTCAATCTTTAACGTGTCACAACTTGATACGACACGAACACGACCCGCGAACACTAATTGTCACCCCTAGCCTTAAAGCTATATAAAGCATAAGGCCTTTCTATAGGCTTAAAATATATATTAATGTAGAAAATCTCTCTAAAAATTTCGAGCACCATGATTCTAACTTATTTCAAATTGTTTGCGTTATCTGTTTCACATTCCAAGTTTACGATTGTCTATCATTCACAATGACCCATTTTTAATAATTGAATTGTAGATATCAACAAAGAGAAATATGTTGAAAGCATTTTCTTAAAAAGTAGAATATTCATTGTTATAAATTAATTAAAAGTATTCACCATGTGTCTTAAAGATAAAAATAAATTTCCAAAATGATAATAATTAAACCATAGAGAGAGAGAGAGAGAGAGTAATTAGTGGGTGTGGGATGTTGGGAATCGATTGCAATCTAGAAGGGTGGTTTTTCAGTTGAATGACTCAATAATTGGGTTGAAAAAAAAAAATAAAAAGGGATAAAAGGAGCATACTTAAAATGATGAATACATGTGTTTAAAGTATTCATGATATTTTACATGATTGATATTTAATTTGTTTTTTCGGTGTTTTCATTCCCGTCCCCATATTCAAGTAAACTTATGGTGTGAATCTCACAATCCATAATTAACATGTAATAACCATATACATTGAGTAAAATAACTCAGCCCCTTCCTTCAATAACCAAATTTAAATTATATCATAACTTATTCATGAATAACATTAATTAATAATACATACCTAGCTTAATTACTATACTCCCTAACTACTACACCTACGAATCTACGTGATTCATTTGATGCTGCTATTTGCTTGCGATGATTAAAACAACTCTTCTTCAATTGTTTGTGGCCCGACACGGCCCTGAGTGACCCTTTTATTTTTGTATCCTCACCAATTTTCTCTTCCTTCATGTGTCTCTCGCTTTGCATTAAACTCTTTGCCTCCTTTTCTTTTATTTTCTTTTCTCTTGCTTCTATGCACCCAAAGTCGATGATCACTAGTGATCAGCAGAGCTTTCTCTCTTCTTCAATATTGTCATCATCATCAACAGCAACAGCAGCCGCCATGCCCATGCACACCCATCACTACCGTTTCTTGATCTTTTCAATCTTTTTTTTCTCTCTTTTTCTCTTCTTCTTTACAACTTCATCATCAGCAACTGGAGTGCTTCCCAACGTTCCAACCATCTTACCGCCAAAACCCTCTTCAAGAGCCCACCACACTCATCACCATTCTTGTGAATCTTTTTCGCGTAAGTACTCCCGTTCTTTGTGCATTCAACTCCAAAGAATCCGCCACTCACGTCTTCTCCCACCACCCCTGCCGCCGTCGCCACCTGCTCGTGATGAGATTGATCCAAGATACGGTGTAGAGAAGAGACTTGTCCCCTCCGGACCAAACCCTCTTCACAATTGAGAGAGCCTCTTCTTTGCTTAATTATATATATACTTCTGCTATAGTTTCTTCAGCATTAATTTCTTTGTCCGAGAAATTAACAAAATTTTAGAAGAAGAAGAAGGAGAAGAAGATCGTAACAGTTGATGATAAAGGGATGGAAGAATCGGTTTGGCATCATCAACGAATTTCTTGGTCACTACTGCTGTGACTGTGTACGTTAATTTTCATTTTGATTTTGTTTTGATTATTAGTACGCAGTATATGTTAACTGTACGTATAATCTATGGTTGTTATTTCCATGCTTGTTTTTGGATTTCTTAGTAATCAATCATGGATAGAAGAATGTAATGTAGAGTAGAAAATGAAAAATTTTGGTGGGATTTTATTGAGGAACGAAAACAAACATGGAAATATTGTACCAATTGGATTTGGATCAGTTTGAAGGGTTTCAAGAGAAACCCATGAGTTTCATTAATTTTGTATCTGCTTTGTCCAAGTCTTGAGTGCAAGATTGTCAATTGCTGCGGTGTCCCATGTAATAATTAATTAATTTCATGTTTTTCATGTATAGTGCTTTTTAATGCTATCAATATGAATTCAAATTTTCTTCAGTTAATGCGAGCACGTAATCTCTCTCTCGCTCTCTCTCTCTCTCTCTCTCTCACAATCTAGTTGGATTTAATGATATGGGTTGTCGTTAATTTTCCTTTCTGCTTTATCCAAACTTGATTAGTTAATTTAATTTAATTAATTTGATTTTTTACTGGGCAAATTAAGCATCATCGCATAAAGTTATAGTCCTATCTGTGTTAGTACATATCCTTATCACAAACAAGGTGATTAACATGCAAGAGTACTGCGTTTTGTTTCTTTAGATTTGAAATTGGAAGCACCTGGTTTGCGTTAGCTAAGCTAGAGTTTTGGAAAATGGCTTAGTGGGAAAAGTGATTTTGAAGTTGTTTTGAAATCCATGACGTATATAACTGCTTTCTGCAAAGTGGTTATCCCTTCTTGATTCTAGAATCCTTTTTTTTTTTTAAACTCTTAATCAATCAAAAGATAATTTTAAGTTGTAACGTCCATCTACATAAACCAAGCTAGCTTGATTATTTACAAGTGCTATTTTTGCTTCAAATTTGTTATTAAATTAAGCGAACAAAAAACTTGAAACTAATATTTTTCTCTTCTTTATTTTAAAATCCCACGACAAGTAGGTGTCATTGTTGCTTGTTAGGTTACATATTTGTGCATTAATAATAAGTGTAATCGTGGCATTTAGACTTGTAACTGGTTCACCACAAAGTAATTTATGATAGATATTATATGGTTGCGGCAGCTACCACATCTTACAAAAAATATGGATGGGTAGCCTGAATCTAAGGCTTTCAATTAATGAATTCAATCAACATCAGAGAACACCCATCAATTGTCTTTGTCTCTAATTGGGGTTTTCAACTTTGAAATTGAAACCAGAGGCACACTCGACAGCGTTTGGATCTGTGTAAATGACCAAATTGCCAACCTCAACCTCAATGTTGTTTAAAATAAACCATACTTTAATAGTAATTGGTAATGTTATTAGATGTTAACTTTATTTGGATTAAAGAGCATAGCAATAATATAAGCTAATTTGAGATGGTATACTATAGAGTTGATAACTTTATGGAATGATTAACATAATATTTGGGTTCCCTTTTGTATGGTCAAACTCGATCAATGTTTCCATACTTCATATGGGCTATGGCTCCCATGATTGAGGCCACTGCCAATTCCCAAACGTCACACGCCTTACCAACTGCGCAACTGTAACCCAATTTCCTAAGCAAACCGTCTAAATTTGAAATAAAAAATTAATTTATCACCAAAAATTTTGGTCCAGGGTAAAAAATATTTATCTAGGTAAAGTAACATGAAATTCTACTTGCAGATAGATCGATAACTTGTTTTTTTTTGTGTATTTCTGAAAAATGTTTTCAGAAATCACGTATTCACTAATATATTTAAATCAATATCAACCACATATATTATTTTCAAAATTAAAAAAAAAACTAAAACCAACTACGTATTATTATCAAATTTTGAAAACAAAAACTCAAAATGCACAAACAAGTACCACCTTTAAATCTCCATCAACAAACTATTGTAATCAACAAGAAATTTTTGTGTATAATGACTTTTTTTTTAAAATTATTTGTTTATGTTAAAAACAGAAAAATTTGGTTGAACTTGAAGCTAGCAAGTTTTTGCTGTAACTGTAAACCTCTTACCCACATGTCATAATCTCAAATTTTGGACTTTTAGTGGAAGGCAAAGAATCCTAAAAGATTGCCAAAATTATTGTTCTACTATGAATTCTGTTATAAAGCCAAAAAAACTTGATTTGTGAACCAAAAAAAAAAAAGATCATCCCAAAGACTAATATAAAACTAACAATCAATCTATATAAGTAATTCATATGTAATATAACAAAATACAACTAGAGAGTGAAAATCATAATAAATAATAATTATTTATCGAATGAGAGTATACTAATTAGTATATAGATTAAATGAAATTACAAAGCCAAGGAAATTTTGTAATTTAAGAAAATGTTTGGAGATAATCATAATTTCAAGAAATGTTGGGGAGGGATCTAATAAAAAGAGAGAATTGAAATAAGGACCGACACGACCCAAACCGGGAGTGTAATAATTGAATAATAATATTTGTAATTGTAACCGGTATCAAATCTTCCATTCATAGTTTTATTCATAAATAAATAATAATATAAATAAATAAAATAAAAGATTCAGATCCAAAACGAACCATTTATTAATTTCACTCATTTTCACAAATACAAATCAGCATCGAAAAAATGCCGCGTTTAACTTCAACTTCATCATCATCATCATCATCATCATCGTCGTCATTTCGGTTTTCTCCGTCTCTGATCCTCCTCACTTTGGCTCTTCTGCTCAACCTCTCACACTCCAAAACTCTCAAGCGTGACGGTGCTCCTCTCGTGACTCGACTCTTCGTTATTAATTTGTTTAAATCTTCTTTTTGTTTGTTTATGTCTTTTTATAATTTTTGTTACAGTGAAAGCTTTGAATGAGATCAAGGCGTCACTTGGTTGGCGAGTGCTTTACTCTTGGGTCGGCGATGATCCTTGCGGTGACGGTGACCTTCCGCCTTGGTCTGGCGTCACCTGCTCCACTCAGGGTGACTACAGAGTCGTCACCGAATTGTGAGCTTAAAATTCTCTCATCTCCTTTGAGCTCTCTTTATGTTTGCAAAATCAAGCAGTAATGTGTATAATTTTTATTATTTTTCTTAAACAAATTTATGCAGGGAAGTATATGCCGTGTCGATTGTAGGATTGTTCCCCACAGCTGTCACTAATTTATTGGATCTTACTAGACTGTGAGTTAGTTGTACTATCTTTGGCTTTGGCTTTGGGTTTCTTGTTGAGAGAATTTCAATTTGATAGTGAATGTTTGTGTTTACGTGGTAGGGATCTTCACAATAACAAGTTGAGTGGGCCAATTCCTCCTCAAATCGGACGGCTAAAGCGTCTTAAAATTCTGTATGGACTATCGAATCTTACTGGCTTGTAGATTGGATTTAGATTATGTGCATGTTCTTAGTATCTTGTGAGCGTAATTGTATTCATGTTTATAGTCTTTTAATTTTCAGATTTAGATGTCTTTAATTAACAAGCTTTTCAGAATTTTAGTTTAAGGGTGTATTTATGATCGTGAGGTTTTTGTAGAAATTGCTTTCCAAGTAAAATGATTTTTTTTTCTTTTAATATAACTACTTTGTCAAGAAGCACCAATCAAGTACTTCCACGTTGAGACAGCGTGTTTTAGAGAGCTTTAGAGTACTTTTTTTTTTTTAAAATCACAAAATATGTTTTTCTAAATTTCAGTTAAATGTGTTAAAAACTAGTAACTAAACATTTTTTTTTTGGTATCCAAAGAACTGCTAAATACACTCGTAATTTTGCAGCTACTAGTTAGATTGATGTCACGGTTAAGTAATTTTCATTTGTTTTCTCTCATTTAGTAATTTGAGATGGAACAAGTTACAAGATGCCATTCCTCCAGAAATTGGTGAATTGAAGAGTCTAACTCATCTGTAAGTAACTCTTTTCTTCTCAACACATCATGATTCAAAGATGCTTGCTTTGCAAGTTCTTTACCGTATTTACAGTTCAGGAGCCTTTAACCAAAACTTGTGCAGATATCTAAGCTTCAATAATCTCAAGGGGGAAATACCCAAGGAGCTTGCAAATCTTCCTGAACTTCGATATCTATATTTACATGAAAATCGTTTAACCGGCCGAATTCCACCAGAATTGGGCACTTTGAAGAATCTTCGGCACTTGTAAGTTCATAATCAGTCTAGCATACCCTTTCTAAGGTTAAATTTTTTATCTGCTTTTTTGATATATCTCATTGGAGTACTGGATTTTCATAGGGATGTTAGTAACAATCATCTGGTGGGCACTATTAGGGAACTCATTCGAATTGAGGGCTGCTTTCCAGCTCTCCGTAACCTGTAAGTTTTCTCTGGTTGAAAATATACATTAACTTCCACATCACATCAACTCAGGTATAGGTTATGTGCTAATTTCTAGCAATTTTAAAATGCAGTTATATAAATAATAATTATCTAACGGGAGGAGTTCCAGCACAACTTGCCAACTTGATGAATTTGGAAATCTTGTGAGTATTTCATTTTGATAATAAAGAGTGTTGCTAATTCCATGTATTTCCTACATTATAATATCATCATTGAGCTATATATCTATTGGTTTTTCCTATCTCAACTGTGAAATTAATTGATCTATTGATGTTAGGTACTTATCATACAACAAAATGTCAGGAGTTATACCAGCTGAACTTGCTAATATACCAAGACTGATTCACTTGTAAGTTCCATTTCACACCTCTGCTACTGGGGACTGGTTAATGATTAAGGAATATTTTTCCTGGGATGGGAGTTTAGGAAGGGTCAGTTGGCCTCTTTCCTTCTTTTTTTTTTTTTTTTGGGCTAGCGCTGGGCATAAGAAATATAGTCTGGATTAAATCTCGTTAAATTTCAAGTTTATTAAACAAATTCAACCTGGGACATGCTTTTTACTGATTCCTTTAACATCTTATTACTATAATTTATTGACTCTATGGCTCAAAAGGAGCCCTTGGATTTGTATGGTTAGGTTCACTCTAAGATCATACTTCGTGGTGAAAAGTTAAGAGCTGAACTAGAGAATAGAGATGGTGCTGTTAACATTACCAAAAGCTATTGTTGATATAAGTTGAACTGAATTTCTATAATGACAAAGCTTAATACATAATTGGAAGGAGTTAATGCAAGCAAGGATTTGAAAAAAAAAAAGAAAAAAAGAGGAGAAAGATGAAAGAGAATAAGGAATAGGCACTTTGGAACTTCAGTAAGGCCTTCTAGAGTTTAAACTGAAAGAATTTTAATTGAATCTTATCACTAATTGAAGCAAGGAAAGGTTTATAATCTCTCCTCTTTAAGAATTTATACCTCCTCATGTGATGTGAACTAACCCCAATCTTCTAAGGAAAAGACCTCCTGGTTCACCAGGACAAAGATATCTAAACACTTAATTGATCTTATACAGAAAAAAGAAAAGTGAAATTGAGTTTACTTTATTTATAACTAAATATCTAAATGATCTAAAACATATGAAAAACAAATCAACATTTTAGGTTGACTGCAAAGTGACAAAGCATTCCTGCTTTCGAAGCAAGGATTATCTTCTACTTGTTCTCTTTTAAATTTTGATAGTGTGATTGTTGGCAAATTATTTGACCTGGTCAAAGTGGCACCCAAATTCAGGCTGTCTTTTGTTAGCACTACAAATAAGATAATGTTACAATCATAAGTCAGTGGAATTTCTGACATTGCAACATGTCCAAGTATACGAAAAACCATATCTCCAGTGTGCTTTTCTTTGAAGTCACAGGAGGAACTAGGATTTGATCTTAAAGGGAGCAGAAGTTAATGTTCTATTGCCTGCTAGTTGTTTACCAGTACCTGTAAGAAGTAGAGGGTTAAGTTGGTAGAGTTAGTGCTAAAATATAAATCTTTTTGTTGGTAGGGAGTCTAAATGAAACTCGGTGGAGAATTTATGAACGTCATCTAAGTTACCCAGTTCAGCTTCTGCTAGTTCTAATCTGAGTTTGCAATTTTTGCTTGAAATATGTTATAGAACTCCACTTAATCTGGTTCTAACATAGAAAGTTAAACTTAAGTAAACATTAATAACCGGTCTCCTTTTATTGAAAGTTTGATTAAATTGAGCATCTCAAATCCATCAAAGGGGAGTGCAATAGCAATTGATTACTTCAAAACAATATAAGCTGGGAACTTTGTGTATATAATCAAGCCTATATAGGAATATGTGATTTGGATAAATGTCTTCATCAAAATATGTACTTGATTATGCTAGTAAGGGCTTCTTTGTTTAAAATTATCTGCTAATACGTGTCATATATGGTTCCCTTGACTGATTTCAGGTACTTGGATCACAACCAATTTACGGGGAGAATCCCTGAAGCGTTCTACAAACACCCATTATTGAAAGAAATGTGAGTTTCCTTTGCCACTTAAAGCTGGAAAATTGCCAAATTTTGATGTCTATCTTAACTTCGTATTTTAAATTGATGATGAAATCTGTAGGTACATCGAAGGTAATTCATTCAGGCCAGGTGTAAACTCAATAGGTGTCCATAAAGTCCTTGAAGTTTCTGACACCGAATTTCTAGTTTAGTGAAGACCTCTGTTATTTATTTCTTCTGGAATTTTGGTGAAATACCCAATTCGTTATCTGGATTGGCACATTTCTCCTTTGTGATCATCTTGTAAGTAGTTTTATTATAATTCTTTGTAGACGCTGAAGATTGCACTTAGATCATCGTGAAACAATATTAAAGTGGAAATAGAAATTTCTCTTTCAAGTTTTCTTGTAACATAGTTAAGAAAAATGGATGTCATAAAACTTTTACGTGATCTTATTGTCAACATTGCTCACTTTTAGCATACCCATAAATCATGAGAGTCTACGACAACCCTTGGCCCCGGCTTTTATATCAGCAAGTGGATGACATTGCAATGCCAGTGTTATCACGATAATATAAAAACACAAAATCCAGATTCGAGCAGTGCCCATGAATCAAAATGACACACCTAGGGCAAGCACTCTGGCTAGAGATGCAAGACTGTTTATCTCTATGTTAATTACAAACAGGTTCCCAATAAATTTATTTGCGGGAAAAGAAACGAACCAGCTTTCGTAGCTCAGATGGTTAGAGCACCCGTTTAGTAAGCGGGAGGTCTTGAGTTCAACTCTCAACGAAAGCATAAAATTTACCATATTTCACTATCCTGACGCCCCTGAGGTTTTATCATAGATAAACCAATTCAGAAAGTCTTATAAACTAACATCAACACCCTTAAATTTAATAAAATTTATTATTCCTTAAAAAATTATTATTTTCTTATTACATATATATATATTTTTTAAAATAATATCCAATGATATAGGGATTATATAATTAAATGTATTTTAATAGTTCTATTTTTTGAGGTTTGTATAAAAGGAATTTGTTGTATTTTATATTTTTGAAATATATAACTCTTTAAGTTCTTTTTCATAAGTTTTTCATTTTATTAAATTTTTGTGTCATTTTTAATATATCAAGGATTGCCATTGAATTTTTTAATTTTATTACGAGGTTTAAAAATTAGACTTTAAAATAATTATAGGGCTGTGAGCATTAATTTATGAAACTTTTCAATTTATTTGTTTAACCAAACCGCTGTCAAATTAAATTTAAAGGACTTCGCTATCTTGACACTTAGGTCAAACAACTTCTGAGACAAAACCTAACAATAAAAAAAGCAAGGATCAATATATCTCTGAACCTACTATCAAGTTTAACTAATTTTTTTATTATTTTTTAATTTTATTATTATTATTATTTAGAAAAATTACTTGTCATTCATCTATCATAATCTAAGTAGTTAAAAATTAAAATTTAAAACACTTATATCAGGATTTGTCTATATCTTAAATAGAAACTTTTCGAAAAAATGAAAAATTTCCCTTTGAATAATTGAAATCAAAACTCTTCTCTCATCAATATTTTTTGATTTACCAAAGAAGTTATTAAATGATATTTGTAGTGATAATATTCTCATATTAAATGGTGTTTCATATTTGTAATGATAACATTAATAAATAAAGATAACTAGAGATATACCCACATTAGAATTGTGGTTATCCACACACCCTTAAAGGGATTAGTCTTCTATCATGTTTGTGCATTAATTGATTCTACATAAATTGTCCTATATTAGTTGCGTTTATGGGCAACGATTACTTGCTAGACTCTCTTGATTTTTTTAAGATGCGAACAATGAGAACCAAGGCTCTCTTCTTCATTCTTCTCTCATTGTTCTCACCCTCTTTTGCCTTTGTACAAGATGTTGAAGTTACAATTGAAGCAGTGACCTCCGTAGCGACAACTGATAGGAATTTTATTTGTGCAACCATTGACTGGTGGCCTGAAACCAAATGTGATTATAATCAGTGCCCATGGGGAAAGGCTGGCCTTGTCAATCTGGTATATAAATTTATATGTTCTACTGTTTTTATTATTTGTTTTAAATTATTTTCTTTATATCTTTACATTTCTAATGTTTTCTGGTTTTTTTTTTGTTTGCAGGATTTGAAAAATAAGATTCTTATAAATGCTATAAAGGGTAAGGAATTGGACAAGGTTTATGAACTTGTCGAAGGAAATATAATAAAAAAATATATGTTTTGCTTTTAAGTCTAATTTAAGTGTTCTTCGACTTGGATGATTTTTCAGCTTTTAACCCAATGAGAATCAGAATTGGAGGTTCATTGCAAGACCAGCTTTATTACAATGTTGGAAATGCCTTGAAGCAGTGTCCCCATTTCAAACGAATGGATGGTTTTTTGTTTGGATTCAGCCATGGCTGCCTCGATATGAAAAGATGGGATGAAATCAATAATTTATTTAATGAAACAGGGTATTTACATGACCAATTCCTTTGTTCTGAAAAGTAGCATAGCACAGCAATTTATCATAAACGTAACAGATCTCTCTAATCGTGATCGTGCAGAGCATTAATGATATTCGGATTGAATGCTCTCATTGGAAGGCATAATGTTACAGATAAGCTTTGGGTTGGTGATTGGGATGCACAAAATGCTCGCGATCTCATGAAGTACTCCATCTCCAAAGGATATAGGATTGATGCCTACGAACTTGGTAATTAAGATTATGATAGAAACTTTTCATTGATGTTTATACTTTGATTGAACTTACTTAATTGGCTTGTATCATTATCAGGAAATGAGCTATCTGCATCCGGGGTTTCTGCCAGGGTAGAAGCTGCGCAATATGCTAAGGACATGATTGTCCTGAGAAAAATTGTCAATGAATTGCACCCTGACCCCGCAACACGGCCCAAAGTATTGGGTCCTGGTGGCTTTTTTGATATCGAATGGTTTCAAACATATCTCAAGGGCTCTGGACAAGATGTTATTGATGGAGTAACCCACCATATTTACAATCTTGGAGCAGGTTCCTTCTGAAGTTGATGATTATGTATTTTTCATTGTATTGTTTTGGAATATTCTTGTGTTTTTCGCTTATTAGAATTACATTGTACATGCAGGCAATGATACCAACTTAATTTATAAAATTCAGGATCCAATTTACCTCAACCAGATTGCACATACATATAAAGACGCGGCAACAGTTGTCAGAGACTTCGGACCTTGGTCAGGAGCTTGGGTTGGAGAAGCAGGTGGAGCTTACAACAGTGGTGGCAAAGGGATTTCGAATACTTTTGTTGATGGATTCTGGTAAACACCCTTTTACTTGAAATACAGAGTTAAATATTCATACATGCATGTATATATAAGACCCTTTTGTTATGGTGATTTTGTTTTGGCGTAACAGGTACATGGACCAACTTGGCATGACATCAGTCTTCAATCATAAGGTTTACTGCAGACAAGCTTTGATTGGTGGAAACTATCCACTTCTTGACACTACAACATTTGTCCCTAATCCGGACTATTACGGGTAATAATTTATAATCTATTTGAGTTAGTAGCAATAAATTGAGTTGTAGTATTTAATAACTTGAATCATTTTCTTTTGTTACCTTTCTCAAGGGCACTTCTGTGGCATCGTGTGATGGGAAAGAAAGTGCTATCGGCCAGACATGGTGGCGATCCACGATTGCGCGTATATGCTCATTGTTCAAAGGATAATGTGAGTTCATTCTCATGGTTCAATGCCCAGTTTTCATTTCTTTTCATTATAATATGAATTAATTATGCTATGCTCATTGGATTTCAGCCCGGGAATATGACTTTAATGGTGATCAACATGTCAAACTCTACTGCCTTTAATGTTAAACTTCTCAACGATCAAAATCTCTATCCGGATTTTTCAGTTTCATCATCTCATTCTCCAATTAAAGCATCAGCTGGACAATATGCTGCGTCGGAAAATAAAATTTTGCCGAGAGAGGAGTACCATTTGACACCAAAAGATGGAAATATTCAAAGCAATGTAGTACTACTTAATGGTACTCCATTGTTGCTCACAGAATCATCAGATATCCCTGAGATGAAGCCAAAACTCGTGGATCCTTTCTCTACTCTCACTGTTGCACCCGATTCAATAGTCTTTGCAACCTACTTTGACTTCAGGGTCCCTGCTTGTTCTTAATTAGCATTAATCCATTTCCCATTTTTGGTCTGTATTTTCCATTTTCAGTTTGTTGTTAGTCAAGTTTCAGCTTTCTGTCGTGGTTGATTTAGTTACCTGTTCATCGTTGTTTTTGTTTTAGTGAAGTAGAAAAGTAAAGATCAATTGTAGAAGGATTTTTGTTTTTTTATTTTTTTTAAAAGATGATATAATAGTCGCAATCTTTGAATAATAATTATTGTTTAGAATCATATAAAATGGGGTAATATTATAGATCACCCCTAAGAATTGGCCAGAAACGAAGTTACATATTTATCTCATTTTAATTTTTAAGTTTATGTATTTGTATAATCTAAGTCTAAAAGATTACGTATGTATTTGTATCTTCCAAGTCCATCCGTTAATTTTTTTTATAATCGGAGAAGGGCATTTTCTCACAACACAGTTCATGGCAACGAATGCCCGCGGCTCCTTCTCTCTCTCTGAACTCTCTCTGTGAATCTGGAACCCATGCGCCAAATATCTGTAAACAGAACACCAGCCACCAATTCGAACACCACCAAACCGAACACCCAGTCAGCCACCAATTCGAACACCACCACCACCACGCAGCGAGCCACATTGAATATATCGCAGAACCTTCAATTCTCCACAAACAAATAAAAAAATTTCAAACACCACCCAATCGGACAACCACTGCACACAATCAACAAAAATAATAAAAAACCACCTAATCACACACCCAATCGAACAACCACTGCACACAATCAACAAAATCACGCACCGATCAACAATAAATAACCAAAAACCACCTAATGACACACTGCACAACCACAACAAATCGCACACCCAATCAAAAAAACCCAAAACCTAACTTTTCAAATCAAACCCATACACAACACAGCTTTCCTATCAAAGAGGCTCTGTCACGCAGAAGCGATGGCGGATACAATGGCAGCTGCAGAAGCAATGGAGGAGACAGCAGGGGCGGCGGCAGATAAAAACAGCAGGGGAGCGGTTGATTTTGCGGTAGAGAGAGACGCGGAGGGAGACCGAGAGCGGGAGGGAAGGCGGCTGTGTGGGTAAGCGATTGTGGTTGTGGCAGTGGGAGAGGAGAGGTTGAGAGTAAGAGGTGAGAGAAGAGAGACAAGGCGAGAAAGAAGGAACAACAAATTGAATTTTTTTTTTTTTTAATTTCATAACAAGGGTAAATAAGTTAATTTATAACTTAACGTAGACACAGTTAACAAATTAGACTTTAATGATACGAAAATGTAAAGTTAAGAATTACAATGATACAAATGCAAAACTTCAAAAGATGATATTACGTGAAACGTCCGGGTGGAGAGTGATAAGTACTCTAATGTAAAATTGAATAAGAATTCAATGACTCAATTTATTGAAAAAAAAAATGGTTTGAGTACAGGATTAATTGAATTACTATATTTTTCAATCTGTAGGATGAGACCAAAACCTGTAATCAAATTTTAAGGATTGCCTGCTGAGCCTATATAATATGAGCTCTCAAATACAAGATTATTCTTAACCCTCCTGGAAAGCAACATCTATTATGATTGTAATATAAGGGTGATTAAATAAATCAGAATCTGAGTCTGAAGAAAAGGAATATTTTCTCGAGAAAAAGTAATAGCAGAAAAAAGTTTGGGGACGGTTAAAGAATACTTTTCTTGATAAAAGAGCAGCCCTTTTAAAATCCAAACCAGTGCTTGCATGCAAAGCATATTAAACTTTGCGTGCCAAGTCGTAGTCTAAAATTAACAATCTAAAACCATCTCTTTTCTTATTGCTTCTCCTTCAAATAGACGCACGCATTGGCCTTCCTTGGATAACCAATATTATTCTTGCTCTCTAAAGTTGACATTTCAGAAGGTGCTTAAGCTGCGACGATGGATAGTTGGCTCAAAGAAATGAGGTAAATTTATGTTGAGCAAATTAAATAAACTATAGGGTATATGTTCAAACGCAAGCAAGCTTCTTTTTATTAATTAATTAATTATTTTTATGTATTATGCCATTCGTAGAGGATTTAGCATTTCATTTAGAAAAATCAGCCTAAGCAAAAAACATTAAACTTGAATAAAACTTTTGTATTTTATTTTGTAATTATATGATCTTGGCTGACTCTGTTGTCCAAATTAATCTCTAACTGATTGAAACTAATTTTACTATTGTAAAAAGTGATTTTATATCTTACATAACATTCTGCTGAAAAGCTGAATGGATAAAATTGCTATTATAAAAATGACTTTTGCTCTGAGAATATTTTCTACAAAAGCGCTATTAGTTTCTAGCCATGTGTAGTCTCATATAAGATTTTTTTTTTTTTTTTATTAGAAGTTCTCGAGCGCATAAAACTTGATACATAACTTGATGATACACAGTTTGCCAGAAGAAATTGGTGCTTTAATTTATCAAACGATTGATGCTTTAGCAATCTGCTTCTTGTTGACTAACCCCTTCTGTTAGGGGAAGATTTTCTAATACAGGAAATAGAGAAGAACCGAGCAGCCCAGAACGGAGAATACCACTTCAGAAAACTCAATCCTTCAAAGGAGGTACTTAACTTCATTCAACATTTTTCATGATATCTCAAGAATTTATCACCCTCTTAAAGGCAAAAGGAATAAAAACAAAAACATAATCAATTTCCTCAAATTTGCTGATTATACCCCCTAGCCTTGTAGCACGTTTTATCTTTTTTCACATGTCATCCAACTTGTTAACTGGAAAAACTCACCAGTAATTTTAACAAACCTGGAAAGTTGTATTCTGCAGAAAAAAAGAAAACTCAAAACTGGTTGCGGAGACAATTCTCTAGGCAAATGAGTCGGGAATATGAATCAAGCGCCCAAATGGAGCAGGCAGCTGCGGTGGCAGCTGCTGCATATGCCATTAAGTCACTACAAGAACCAGAAATCAAAGATGAGAAAAAGGCCAGTGGGGGTCCTCAGCCACTATTGAGTAAGCTCTGGAGCAAAAAGGAAGACGCAGCAATCTCAATGCCAGAACAGAAACAGACCAGGGATGGCCTTGAACCCTCCTTTACCAGGCCCAAGAGCGAAAAGGGAGATGCACCAATCTCATCCCCAGAACGAGCTAAAGCCAGTGAAGGCCTGGAGCCCTCTTTCACCAGGCTTACGAGCAGAAAGGAAGATACATCAATCTCAAAAACCGACCCTGGTAGAGCATCAAAACGGTTCTCAGGTAAAGACCTTGAGCATGAGAAAACAATGTCCGGTTAGTCATATGAAGGCAGAAAAATGAGTTACTAATTTAATGTAAGTTAATGGAATTGTATAAAACAGGAGTAGAAGCAACGAGAAGTCCAGATACTCCAGATAGCCAAGAGCACTTAAGTGCTGGCATAGATGAAAAGACACCTGAGAAGGCCGTTAGTCGTCCAATGAAAAAGACACTAACTTTTGCTGATGAGCACTTGGACAGCCCCGACACTACGAAACCAAAAAGAGCACCATCAAAGGTGACAGATCATTCACGATCAATGAAAAAGACTCCAACTTTTGCCGAAGAGCTCTCGAAAGACAAAAGCTACTCAAGAGCTGAAGGAGCCGTGGAGGAAACTGATCTTTCTCCCACTAAAGATGAAGCTGCAACATCAAGACCTGATATTCCTGCAACATTTAAACCTGCGACCCCACCACCCGAAACCATAAGGCAGACTTCAGCAAGACCTAGAACAGATGAAACAGAAGCAGATGCCTGGGAGAGAGCTGAGATGGCCAAGATCCAAGAACGGTAATTATCTTTTTGAGTGGTTTATAGGACAAAATCAGGCACAAGCTAAAACTCTTACCATGCCATACCTGAGTCATCAAAGTGGCAAAGCGCAGAACATTTTGAAACCAAGCAAATAAGCTTCCATATGTATTTTGCAACAGTGAAACCTCTATTTTTCACTAACAGACAGAATTTTCAGGTATGAGAAGTTAAATGAGACAATTCTTACCTGGGAGAACAGGAAGAAGAAGAAAGCCAGAACCAAACTTGATAGAACAGAGGTACTGGTTTATATCCTTAAGTGATCCAGTTGAATTGATTCTTTTGGTACTCAGTCAACTGACAACTTACTTATTGGAGTTGCAGAGACGCTTGGAGCAAAGAAGATTAGAAGCTCTACAAAAATTCCGCAATGAAAGTGATTCTATTGATCAAATTGCTGGAGGAGCAAGAGCACAGGCAATTGAGAGGCGAAAAAATGAAGAGTTGAAGGCAAAAGAAAAGGCGAATATCATCAGAACAACAGGAAGAGTTCCTGCAACGTGCTTCTGCTTCTGAATGCCGTCAAACTTAAAAATTTACACAATTGTATATATTTCTTTTACAGTTCTTAAACCACTTGAAAGCTAATTTATGTAGACATGTAAAAAAGGGTGATCAATTCCTTCGCTGAATAAATCCTTGCTGGAAGATTTACCTTAAGCAGTGAAACATTAAAACAAAATTTAGGTCTATATTTATCGCTCAATTTCATTGTGAATTGCCTGACATAAAAGAAGTATATATTCATTGAACTCCAGAACATGCTTATAATACTAAATAATCAAGTAATGATTTCTTAAAAAATGGAAGGCACTGAGCGGCCAAGGTAATTAATATGCAGTCGTTTAATACCCTTTTGGACTACAAAATCAAATTCAGGATGGAGAGATTGGAAATAATAGCCATGCTGCTGATATCTTTCACAAATAGATGAGTCTGATCAAGCCAACAAGCAGGTTCCATGGACGAGTTCAATTTTATATTCAAATTCATTTCAACGGCGAAGTAATCCAAATTAGCAATGGATGATGATCCACTTACTATGTCTCAAGAGAACAAAATGAAGAATAGTTAAAAAAAAAAAATTCATTGGATTGACAGAACCAATCACATTCATTGCAAAATCATCAAATACCACAGAACCAATCACATTCCTTGTAAAATCATCAAAAATCATTACACTATGACATTGACGAGTCAATGCTTCTTAAAAAGACCTTCGGCCATCTTTAAGTAATCTCCGTACCCACTTCCAGAATTGGTGCTGGGGACGGAATTCTTATTTTGGGGCTTGTGCAGATAACTCTCAGCCTGTTTTAAGTAGTCTCCATACGCACTTCCAGAATTGGAGCTGGGGGCGGAATGCTGATTTTGGGGCTTGTGTAGATAACTCTCAGCCTGTTTTAAGTAGTCTGCACACCCACCTCCAGAATTGGAGCTGGGGGCGGAATGTGGATTTTGGGGCTTGTGCAGATAACTCTCAGCCTTTTTTAAGTAGTCTATGTGAGTGGGTGAAGGCATTTTGCCTTTCACCCAATCCCACATCGGTGGGAAACCAAATTCAAGGGGGAGGCTAAGGCTATATAATAAAGCTTCCTCCTCCCCTTAAAAATTGTACCAAGCTTATGTATTAAGCTTTTCTCTTCTTCCTCCCTTGTAATCTCCTCCATTTTAATTGTGAGAGAGATTGTAATATTTTTCTTCATAGTGAAATATTTTCGGTCTTGTCCCGTGGAGGTTTCCCTCAAATTGAGGGTTTTTACCACGTTAAATATTTGTGTCTTTATTTCTTGATTGCCTTTAATTTATTTATTTACTGTGGAAGGCTGAGCCGCCTAAGTTGCCTATTTTATTGTGGAGGGCAGTGCCACCCAAATTGTTATTTCTAACATAACAATTTGTTTCTTGTCTTTTATTTGAGCTGCGGTGGGAGTGTTCAATCTCCTAACAGTGGTATCAGAGCAAGGTTGCGAAGGCAGAGCCAAGGGTTAGGACAGTGAGTGGTTACTTGTATGATTATATACATGTCTAGGAAAGTTTTGTCAAAAAGACGATAAAAGTCTAAGGAGACTGGGTTTTAAGTGGGACCGCTTGTGACCCCTCCAGTGTTTCCTGGAAGCTTTCCTGGTGTATATTAAATCGTACCGGCACTTACTACTATTCTTGGTTACTGTTTAGCAGTGGTGTACGTATACTGATACTGTTACTGTTCACGTATACGATACTATTCAAGAGTACTGTTCACACATACGGTACTGTTCACTGCAAGACAAATGGCAGCCAAATTCAAGATAGAGAAGTTCGATGGAAACAACTTTGGGCTATGGAAAATAAAAATAAAGGCTATTTTGAGAAAAGAAAATTGCCTTGAAGCAATTGATGGAAGACCAGAAAATATGCAAGACGAAAAGAAATGGGAGAAGATAGATGGTGATGCGATGGCAAGTCTACATCTAGCAGTTGCAGATGAAGTGCTGTCAAGTATTCAAGAATTAAACTCTGCAAAGGAGATTTGGGATACTTTGACAAGCTTGTATGAAGCCAAATCTCTACACAACAAAATTTTCTTGAAAAGGAAGCTGTACACCCTTCGTATGTCAGAAACCACTCCGGTGACTGAACATATCAATACTTTGAAGACGTTATTCTCTCAGCTCTCAACCATGGAGCATAACATAGAAGAGAAGGAACGTGCTGAGCTTCTACTTCAGAGTCTACCTGATTCATATGATAATCTCATCCTCAACTTGGCAAATGGTTCAATGAAGTCATCTCTAGTCTTTAATGATGTTGCGGCTACTGTCTTAGAAGAAGAAAGCAGACGTAAAAACAAGGAAGACAGAATAATGACTTCTCAACATGCAGAGGCTTTATCCGCCAACAGAGGGAGATCAAGGGAACGTGGTTCCAGTGGGAGTCACAATCAGAACAGGGGAAAGTCTAAAGGAAGGAAGTTTATTAAATGCTACCATTGTGGAAAGCAAGGGCACGTGAAAAACGAATGTTGGCATCTTAAGAAGAATGGAGAGGGAAACAGCAAAGGAAAAGAATCTGAGTCGTCAGGATCTCAGGGTTGTGTAGCAAGTACTTCAGGGAATGGCGAAATCTTGTGCAGCGAGGCAACAACAGTTGTGGAAGGCAGAAAAAGGTTTGCTGATATATGGTTAATTGATTCAGCAGCAACATGGCATATGACTTCTAGAAGAGATTGGTTCTATCAATATAAGCCTATCTCAGAAGGGTCTGTGTACATGGGTGATGATCATGCCTTAAAAATCACTGGTATTGGAACTGTCAAAATAAAAATGTTTGATGGTACGATTCGCACTATCCAAGATGTACGACATGTGACTGGCTTGAAGAAAAATTTGCTATCGATGGGACAGTTGGATGACCTCGGATGTGAGTTCCATACGAAAAATGGGACTATGAAGGTTGTCAGAGGCGCACTTGTGGTGATGAAGGCAGAAAAGATTGCTGCTAACCTATACATGCTCCATGGAGAAACGGTTCAGGAGGCAGAAACAGCGATTGCTAGTTCTGGAGAAGAATTGTCTATGATATGGCATCAAAGACTTGGCCATATGTCCGAAAAGGGTTTGAAGATTCTCTCTGATCGAAAACTACTTCCTGGAATCAAAACTGTAAGTTTACCATTCTGTGAGCATTGTGTTATTAGCAAGCAGAGTAGACTGAGTTTTAGCAGATCTATTGCTAGGAGTAAAAACGTTCTAGACTTGATTCATTCTGATGTTTGGGAATCACCGGTTACGTCCCTAGGAGGAGCACACTACTTTGTATTGTTTGTGGATGATTATTCTAGGAGATGTTGGGTGTATGTCATCAAGAAAAAGTCAGATGTATTTCCTGTATTCAAAGCCTTCAAAGCACAGGTGGAACTTGAATCCGGAAAAAGGATCAAGTGTTTGAGGACAGATAATGGGAGAGAATTCTGCAACAAGGAATTTGATGCTTTTTGCAGTAAAGAAGGTGTGAAACGACAGAAGACAGTTGCTTACACACCACAACAAAATGGAGTGGCAGAGCGGACGAATAGAACTCTCGCAGAAAGAATGAGAGCATTACTAAGGACTGCGGGTCTACCCAAGACATTTTGGGCAGAAGCAGCCACTACAGCCTGTTACTTGATAAATAGGTCTCCATCAACAGCAATTGAGATGAAGACACCTATGGAGATGTGGACCGGTAAGCCAACTGATTATTCCTCCCTTCATATTTTCGGATGTCCTGCTTATGTGATGTATCATGACCAAGAAAGAACGAAGCTGGATCCAAAATCCAGGAAATGTATCTTCTTGGGATATGCTGATGGAGTAAAGGGGTATCGCTTATGGGATCCTACTGCCCATAAGATTGTCATCAGCAGGGATGTTGTCTTTATAGAAGACATGTTTAAATGTGAAGAAAGTGATAGCACGAAGAAAAATGTTGAGACTATATCAATACAGGAAGAAACAGTTTCTTCTGAAGCAATACCAGAACACGATGATCAAGAACCAGTTGAGTCTGAAGCACCTGAAGTCCGTCGATCAACTCGAGAAAGAAGGGAACCTTCTTGGCACTCAGAATATGTGATGGCGAGCAATGTTGCATACTGTCTCTAACAGAAGATGGGGAGCCTTCCACCTTTCAGGAGGCTATAAAAAGTTCTGATGCATCTCTATGGATGACAGCAATGCATGAAGAGATGGAAGCTTTAGACAAAAACAAGACATGGGATCTTGTGCCACTACCACATGGAAGAAAAGCCATCGGAAACAAATGGGTCTACAAGATCAAACGTGATGGGAATGATCAAGTGGAGCGGTATCGTGCTAGACTGGTGGTAAAGGATATGCTCAGAAAGAAGGAGTTGATTTCAATGAGATATTCTCTCCTGTGGTAAGACTTACAACAATTCGAGCAGTCTTGGCTATGTGTGCTACTTTTGACTTACACTTAGAGCAGTTAGATGTAAAAACTGCGTTTCTTCATGGAGAACTTGAAGAAGAAATTTATATGCTCCAACCGGAAGGTTTTGTTAAAGAAGGAAAAGAAAACTTGGTTTGCAGGTTGACCAAATCTCTGTACGGCTTAAAACAGGCGCCAAGGTGTTGGTACAAGAGATTTGATTCATTCATCATCAGCCTTGGGTACAACAGACTCAGTTCAGAATCATTGTACTTATTACAAGAGGTTTGAGGAAGACTTTATCATTTTGCTGTTGTACGTGGACGATATGTTGGTAACAGGCACTAACAAAGATCAGGTCCAAGAATTAAAGGCACAATTGGCTAGGGGATTTGAAATGAAGGATTTAGGACCGGCAAACAAGATTCTAGGGATGCAAATTCACCGAGACAGAAAAACAGGAAGATTTGGCTATCTCAAAAGAACTACTTGAAGAAAATCTTGCGTCGCTTCAACATGCAAGATTGTAAGCCAATTTCTACCCCATTTCCTGTTAATCATAAATTATCCTCAAGTATGAGTCCTAGCAATGAAGCGGAGAGGATGGAAATGTCTCGAGTACCGTATGCATCAGCAGTAGGGAGCCTAATGTATGCTATGATTTGTACAAGACCAGACATTGCACAAGCAGTGGGAGCGGTCAGTAGATTCATGGCTAATCCGGGGAGAGAGCATTGGAATTCTGTTAAGAGGATCCTTAGATACATCAAAGGAACCTCTGATGCTGCACTATGCTATGGAGGATCAGAGTTCATTGTCAGGGGCTATGTTGATTCAGATTTTGCTGGAGATATTGACAAAAGGAAGTCTACTACAGGCTATGTGTTTACACTTGCAGGAGGTGCTGTGAGCTGGGTATCCAAACTTCAAACTGTTGTGGCTCTATCTACAACAGAAGCAGAGTATATGGCAGCTACACAAGCTTGCAAGGAAGCTGTTTGGATCAAAAGGTTATTGGAGAAACTCGGGCACAAACAAGAGAAGATTTCTTTATTTTGTGACAGTCAGAGTGCCTTGCATATTGCAAGGAATCCAGCCTTTCATTCCAGAACGAAGCACATAGGAGTTCAAT